>SMMW01000613.1:42500-452500 GCA_004794655.1 Marisa cornuarietis
TCGGTGACAAAGGTACTTTCTGGATTGAAATTGTGAGATTTTATACTCATACGCGGCTCAACATTTCATATCGGCTGCAGTTTTTTTTCATTGTGGTAGCACGAGAAAGTTCAATTTCTTCAGGCACTGAGTGTTGGTAACGCATGACAATGGCCTTTTGACCTTTCAGATGAGCAATAGTACCACAGTGTACAGCTGTAATACCATCTGAAGGAAAATGTAAACAGATTGGTACTCATCTAGCAGTAGACACCATGCACTTGACTATAGGGCTATCAGTACAGGCCATACACTTGACTATAGGGCTATCATCAGTACAGGCCATACAATTGACTATAGGGCTATCAGTACAGGCCATACACTTGACTATAGGGCTATCATCAGTACAGGCCATACACTTGACTATAGGGCTATCATCAGTACAGGCCATACACTTGACTATAGGGCTATCAGTACAGGCCATACACTTGACTATAGGGCTATCAGTACAGGCCATACACTTGACTATAGGGCTATCAGTACAGGCCATACACTTGACTATAGGGCTATCATCAGTACAGGCTATACACTTGACTATAGGGCTATCAGTACAGGCCATACACTTGACTATAGGGCTATCAGTACAGGTCATACACTTGACTATAGGGCTATCATCAGTACAGGTCATACACTTGACTATAGGGCTATCAGTACAGGCCATACACTTGACTATAGGGCTATCAGTACAGGTCATACACTTGACTATAGGGCTATCAGTACAGGTCATACACTTGACTATAGGGCTATCAGTACAGGCCATACACTTGACTATAGGGCTATCAGTACAGGCCATACACTTGACTATAGGGCTATCAGTACAGGCCATACACTTGACTATAGGGCTATCAGTACAGGCCATACACTTGACTATAGGGCTATCATCAGTACAGGCTATACACTTGACTATAGGGCTATCAGTACAGGCCATACACTTGACTATAGGGCTATCAGTACAGGTCATACACTTGACTATAGGGCTATCATCAGTACAGGTCATACACTTGACTATAGGGCTATCAGTACAGGCCATACACTTGACTATAGGGCTATCAGTACAGGTCATACACTTGACTATAGGGCTATCAGTACAGGCCATACACTTGACTATAGGGCTATCAGTACAGGCCATACACTTGACTATAGGGCTATCAGTACAGGTCATACACTTGACTATAGGGCTATCAGTACAGGTCATACACTTGACTATAGGGCTATCAGTACAGGCCATACACTTGACTATAGGGCTATCAGTACAGGCCATACACTTGACTATAGGGCTATCAGTACAGGCCATACACTTGACTATAGGGCTATCAGTACAGGCCATACACTTGACTATAGGGCTATCAGTACAGGCCATACACTTGACTATAGGGCTATCAGTACAGGCCATACACTTGACTATAGGGCTATCAGTACAGGCCACACACTTGACTATAAGGCTATCAGTACAGGCCATACACTTGACTATAAGGCTATCAGTACAGGCTATACACAAGGGGAGGGAATTAGTGTCAGGGTCATGGAGAGAAAACAATGGCGGCTGAGAGCGGAAGAATACCACACAAAGTCTTTACGAGGACGAGGTTAAAGCAAGTGGTTCACTGGACACAGCTGTCAGTCAGCATCTGCCTCAGTGTTAGTCGCTAGTTGGGGCTCCCCCTGGAGGCTTGCAGGTCGTGTGAGTGGGTAAGTGGCAATGTGCATGGCTTTATGTCACACCGGTCGTTTCATGTCACACCAGTGGCTTCACGTGACACCAGTGGCTTCATGTCACACCAGTGGCTTCATATGACAGTGATTTCATGTGACACCAATTGCTTCATGTCACACCAGTGATTTCATGTGACACAGTGATTTCATGTCACACCAGTGGCTTCATATGACAGTGATTTCATGTGACACCAATTGCTTCATGTCACACCAGTGATTTCATGTGACAGTGATTTCATGTCACACCAGTGGCTTCACGTGACACCAGTGGCTTCATGTCACACCAGTGGCTTCATATGACAGTGATTTCATGTGACACCAATTGCTTCATGTCACACCAGTGATTTCATGTGACACAGTGATTTCATGTCACACCAGAGGCTTCACGTGACACCAGTGGCTTCATGTCACACCAGTGGCTTCACGTGACACCAGTGGCTTCATGTCACACCAGCAGTGGAAGTAGACACAGCAGTGGGTAGATGTAGGGCTGGAAGTAGACATTTGACATTTGATCATTTGATTGACAAACTATTGGGTTACTGTCGAGGGGTAAGTCATTAATAGTAAAAAGGTACATCAGGTCATTAACAATTTAAGACTTAGAAAATCTGTATATCTCAATATATAAATACAGGGTCTCAATATATAATACAGGGTCTCTATATATAATACAGGGTCTCAAGATATAAATACAGGGTCTCAATATGTAATACAGGGCTAAATACCAGGGTCATGTACCTGTATATCTCAATATATAAATACAGGGTCTCAATATATAATACAGGGTCTCTATATATAATACAGGGTCTCAATATATAAATACAGGGTCTCAATATATAATATAATACAGGGTCTCAATATATAATATAATACAGGGTCTCAAGATATAAATACAGGGTCTCAATATATAAATACAGGGTCTCAAGATATAAATACAGGGTCTCAATATATAAATACAGGGTCTCAATATATAATACAGGGCTAAATACCAGGGTCATGTACCTGTATATCTCAATATATAAATACAGGGTCTCAATATATAATATAATACAGGGTCTCAAGATATAAATACAGGTTCTCAAGATATAAATACAGGGTCTCAAGATATAATACAGGGCTAAATACCAGGGTCATGTACCTGTATATCTCAAGATATAAATACAGAGTCTCAAGATATAAATACAGGGTCTCAAGATATAAATACAGAGTCTCAATATATAATACAGGGCTAAATACCAGGGTCATGTACCTGTATATCTCAATATATAAATACAGATTCTCAAGATATAAATACAGGGTCTCAAGATATAAATACAGGGTCTCAATATATAATACAAAGCTAAATACCAGGGTCATGTACCTGTATATCTCAATATATAAATACAGGGTCTCAATATATAAATACAGGTTCTCAAGATATAAATACAGGGTCTCAAGATATAAATACAGGGTCTCAATATGTAATACAGGGCTAAATACCAGGGTCATGTACCTGTATATCTCAAGATATAAATACAGAGTCTCAAGATATAAATAAAGGGTCTCAAGATATAAATACAGGGTCTCAAGATTTAAATACTGGGTCTTAATATGTAATACAGGGCTAAATACCAGGGTCATGTACCTTTATATCTCAAGATATAAATACAGGGTCTCAATATATAAATACAGAGTCTCAAGATATAAATACAGGGTCTCAATATATAATACAGGGCTAAATACCAGGGTCATGTACCTGTATATCTCAATATATAAATACAGAGTCTCAAGATATAAATACAGGGTCTGAATATATAAATACAGAGTCTCAAGATATAAATACAGGGTCTCAATTTATAATACAGGGCTAAATACCAGGGTCATGTACCTTTATATCTCAAGATATAAATACAGGGTCTCAATATATAAATACAGGGTCTCAAGATATAAATACAGGGTCTCAATATGTAATACAGGGCTAAATACCAGGGTCATGTACCTGTATATCTCAAGATATAAATACAGGGTCTCACGATATAAATACAGGGTCTCAAGATATAAATACAGGTTCTCAAGATATAAATACAGGGTCTCAAGATATAATACAGGGCTAAATACCAGGGTCATGTACCTGTATATCTCAAGATATAAATACAGAGTCTCAAGATATAAATACAGGGTCTCAAGATATAAATACAGAGTCTCAATATATAAAACAGGGCTAAATACCAGGGTCATGTACCTGTATATCTCAATATATAAATACAGAGTCTCAAGATATAAATACAGGGTCTCAATATATAATACAAAGCTAAATACCAGGGTCATGTACCTGTATATCTCAATATATAAATACAGGGTCTCAATATATAAATACAGGTTCTCAAGATATAAATACAGGGTCTCAAGATATAAATACAGGGTCTCAATATGTAATACAGGGCTAAATACCAGGGTCATGTACCTGTATATCTCAAGATATAAATACAGAGTCTCAAGATATAAATACAGGGTCTGAATATATAAATACAGAGTCTCAAAATATAAATACAGGGTCTCAAGATATAAATACAGGGTCTCAAGATATAAATACAGGGTCTCAAGATTTAAATACTGGGTCTTAATATGTAATACAGGGCTAAATACCAGGGTCATGTACCTGTGAAGGACCAAAGAATGTGTAGACAGGTTACACCACACACATGGACTACACGGCACGCTTCACGTGTTCTTTCAATCAACACAAAACACTAAGATCTGCACATGGGTTTCTCGAGCTGTGTACTTGAGGTGGGGTTTCTAACTAAGTTGTATAGGGATCAAGATACATCAGTAATCCTTCAATAAATTCCTAAACATAAATCAATATATCAATAAGAGAACATGAATCACGATAGACATCACTATCAATCCATCATTACAATCAAAACCAACTCTTACAACTACTGAACCAATTCTCTACAGTTCCAAGTCATTAGGTATCCGACCGAAAAAGACGCATAAACCAATCGTCCCGCCACGAGAGTCTTTTGTCAACTATGAAGAGATCAACTTACATACAGTTTCCAGTCCTCTTCGCATTCATTCCGTCTCTAGCACATATATATATAGAATTATCTCCCTTGCCCCGGTTGGCGCGCAGAATCCTTCAACGGAGGGTCGTATTCCCTGGGGTCAGGCACACAGCAAATTTGAAGGTGATCCTTCCAGGTCGTAGGGCACTCAGCTCCTGACGACTACGAATTCTAGATCGTAGGGCACACAGCTCACTGGCGATATTACATTCCTGATCGCAGGGCACACAGCTCACTGACGATATTATATTCCCTATCGTAGGGCACACAGCTCACTGATGATATTATATACTTCTGGTCGCAGGGCACTCGGCTCACTGACGACAATCTTCATCCAGCCTTCTCGACCCCCTACCTAATTCCTGAAAATACTTATGTTTTCATGAGTACTCACACCACTGCATTGTCACATTATATTCTACCTTCATAGCAATCGCACTTATTTCTTAAAACCATCAAATCTCATAAACGCACATCATTCTCTCCAGGCCAAGCATTAAAGAAAAAAGCTATCACAAAGATTAATCAACAAAACAAAACATCCCATACCTTGGCTATGCAAGGAATTAGTTCTGCTCCCCTCTCACTTTCACACAGTACAATCTCCTACGTCCTTACACTAGGACGTTAGGTCGGGGACTAAAAATCCAATCAACTCAGTTGCCTTACAGGAAATCGGTGACTACTTTACTCAGTCGCACTATGAACCATACTCACATTCATCAAATCTCATTCAAGGGGGACTAGTATTGCTTCTTAATACCTAAAGGGGACTAACTCTCATTCTCACATTCATATTTTCGCGTAAAGGAGAAACTAGCCCTGCCTTACAACCTAGCAGGGAACTAACTCTAGTTTCTCCCTTACTATCACGGGTCGATCCGTGACAGTACCTGTATATCTCAAGATATAAATACAGGGTCTCAATATATAAATACAGAGTCTCAAGATATAAATACAGGGTCTCAATATGTAATACAGGGCTAAATACCAGGGTCATGTACCTGTATATCTCAATATATAAATACAGAGTCTCAAGATATAAATACAGGGTCTGAATATATAAATACAGAGTCTCAAAATATAAATACAGGGTCTCAATATATAATACAGGGCTAAATACCAGGGTCATGTACCTGTATATCTCAAGATATAAATACAGGGTCTCACGATATAAATACAGGGTCTCAAGATATAAATACAGGGTCTCAATATGTAATACAGGGCTAAATACCAGGGTCATGTACCTGTATATCTGAATATATAAATACAGGGTCTCAAGATATAAATACAGAGTCTCAATATATAATACAGGGTCTCAAGATATAAATACAGGGTCTCAATATGTAATACAGGGCTAAATACCAGGGTCATGTACCTGTATATCTGAATATATAAATACAGGGTCTCAAGATATAAATACAGAGTCTCAATATATAATACAGGGTCTCAAGATATAAATACAGGGTCTCAATATGTAATACAGGGCTAAATACCAGGGTCATGTACCTGTATATCTGAATATATAAATACAGGGTCTCAAGATATAAATACAGAGTCTCAATATATAATACAGGGTCTCAAGATATAAATACAGGGTCTCAATATGTAATACAGGGCTAAATACCAGGGTCATGTACCTGTATATCTGAATATATAAATACAGGGTCTCAAGATATAAATACAGGGTCTCAAGATATAAATACAGGGCTAAATACCAGGGTCATGTACCCACACAACATCTTTCTTATTATTTCTGTTCATCTTGTTCAAGACCAGCATCACGCAATCTCAAAACTCTAAACAGAAAAGGTGAAGTCAGCCTGATGACATCCTGAGAGTTGTCTCCCATGACAGTGACACTGTGTGGGTGTGTAGGTCCACACCTTGCAGTGCTGCCACCTGTTTTCTGATTTGGGAATACGCTTTATGCTGGAAGTAGACACAGCAGCGGGTACTGACCGGGTGTGTGAAAGACCAGTCAGCGGGTGTCCAGGGGACCAGTCAGCGGGTGTTCACGTGAATAGTCAGCGGGTGTCCATGTGACCAGTCAGCGGGTGTCCAGGTGACCAGTCAGCGGGTGTTCACGTGAATAGTCAGCGGGTGTCCATGTGACCAGTCAGCGGGTGTCCAGGGGACCAGTCAGCGGGTGTTCACGTGAATAGTCAGCGGGTATCCATGTGAACAGTCAGTGGTTGTTCATGTCAACAGTCAGCGGGTGCGTGTGAATAGGCAGCGGGTGTCCATGTGAACAGTCAGCGGGTGTCCATGTGAACAGTCAGTGGTTGATCATGTGAACAGTCAGCAGTGTACATGTGGACAGTCAGCGGTTTTCATGTGAACAGTCAGCGTTGTCCGTATGAACAGTCAGCGGGTTTCCAATGTGAACAGTCAGTGGTTGTTTATGTGAACAGTCAGCGGTGTTCATGTGAACAGTCAGCGGGCTTCCAATGTGAACAGTCGGTGGTTGTTTATGTGAACAGTTAGCGGGTGTCCATGTGAACAGTCAGCGGGTGTCCATGTGAACAGTCAGCGGGTGTCCATGTGAACAGTCAGTACAGGCGCCTATCAACCCGTGAAGCAGGCGGTTGTACAGACTGCACACCCAGAGTGACATCCCCTGCTGAGAAATCAATTAACCAGGGACAGCTTAGCCTTATTATCCTGTCGTCAGACTGCTGTTCCACTCTGTTTGTTCACCTTAAAGACCAGCAGGTGTAAGTGGAGCTGTGCTCTTCACTGCTCACCTGGTCGCTGTCAGTACGAGCTAATGTGCAGCTCTCGTGAGACCAGTTTCCAAGCTACCCCCCCCCCAGCACCCAGTCACCCCTCACTCAACATACGGGTAGATTTTTCTGACGAGTTTCCTTCCCCTTTCAATCACTGGTATTTACAATTGGTAGATATTACGAGGGACGCAAGTCTACAGGTACACGGGTATAACTACGGGTGTGCTGACGCACGGGTATTGCTGTATAGCAAAGAAATAAAACTGCCATGTCTTCGTTTCGCCCATTTCATTGCTCGCAACATTCTTCCCCTACGAGTGGGCGATAGGTACCCGTATGTCGTAGGTACCCGCTTGTCGTCCTGTCAAGCAAGTGGTGTAGAGACGAGACATTCCTCGCCACACAGAGCTGCACATCGTGTGGTACCGATCGCTTGTGGAGTGCACCTCGAACCGCTTACACCCCTTCCCCACCCCGGGTAGCTTTAGCAGGGTTATCAGGGTTGCCTGGTGTCGAACACAACAGTCTACTTTGAACCCTCTCATTATTGTGCATTCCAGTATTTCTCACCCGACAGCGATTAATAAAATTCACCCGTCAGCTACTCAGCTACGTGCACAAAGACATTCACACACATTCACACACACACACACATTCACACACACACACACACACAGGTCTTTGTCTACACACAAACTTCTTGTCTACATTAGACACCCCAAGCTCTTTACGACGAACATTGTGTATACACTACTTCACCATCATTTTCTTCTTGTTCTTGGCATTCTTATCATCATCGTAATCGTCGTCGTCGTCGTCGTCATCATCATCATCACTCCCTTCCTTAGTCCTGCTGGCCGTTGGCTTGTGGCTGTACAGCATGGTGGGGGGGGGGAGGGAATTACAGAGGTGCTCTCACAAAGACTCAGAGACCTACAGACGATATCGTATGACAAAATAAATCAGTTGCTATAACGGGGATGACTTATATTATGATGACACAAGCCTCGTACCCTGCTTTCAGTCCTGTCTAAGGGTGAGATACGGTTAGTGCTGTTTCTTCTGTCCCTCCATGTGAAGGAATGCAGTGAGCCGTGAAAGTCTGTAGACTGCCGCTGGTGTGGGCGAGTTGTTGTTGTTGACAGCTAATTATGTTGACTACAACTAACACCATGCTTGTACTCGGGTCAGACTTGTGGCACCCGTCTCAAACCAAGTTCTTGTGTCCCTAGATTACCTGCCTCTAAGTGGCGACATCTGTCAGCTGACACTCATGGGTCTCCATGAACCCGAGTCCAGCCCTGAAGACCAGCGCGGTTACCTGGACAACACCGCCATGTGTGGTGCTCACCGAGACTACAGTCCAGGCTCCACGGGGGACAACAGCTGTGAGCAGGAGCTGTCTGGTGAGTTCTATCTGCTGAGATGCCTGCATCTTGATGTCATTACATTAATGTTTGTTAATGTGTCTTTGACTCACCATTATCATGTCTCTTAGTCCACCTATAATGGTTGTTAATGTGTTTTTATCTCACCATTATCATGTCTGTTAGTCCATCTATAATATTTGTTAATGTGTTTTTATCTCACCATTATCATGCCTGTCAGTCCATCTTTAATTTGTTCGTGGTCTGTGCCTAGTGGCACAGAAAGGAGTCGAGGCGAAGCTCGTGTATATTTTCTCTAGTTTAATCTTGAAACATGTACCCGTATCAATATTTGAGTGTGGACTGAGTGCTGTTCACGCGAGAGCGACATCAGTGACGATACTTCTAGAGCTTGTAGTGATCTAGCGATGAAAGTGTTGACGAATACGGAGGATACCTGTGCGAATGTCCAGGTGCTTGTCTGTCACAGACTCCACGGGGAGCGAGGAGGGCTTACCGTCATCCATTAAATGGGAGACAGTGGGGGAGTCCTACTCCTACGACACCCCTCTCCCTGATGTCAGCATCTTCAAGCGCGCGCCGCCTCCCCCACAGGTGAGCTGTTGTGTGTTGGTGGCTGTGGCTTACCTGATGTCCTCATCTTCTCTTCTGTCCTTTGTTTCTTCTCTCTCTCTCTCCTTTGTTTCAGACACTGGGTGGCTTTGTCACGTTGTCCGTGAGACACCTGTAACCGTTGTCTGCTCTCCTAATTGTTTGTTACACCTGCAGCCATTGTCATTGTCTGTTCCCGTGATTAGTTGTTACACCTGTAAGATAAACAGCTAAACAAGATGTCTAATTGTGTCAAGACATCTCCCACTGTGTGAAGCCAATCATCGTTCCTCTCACTCCTCATCTTCTGTGAAACCGATCACGTGACTGTCGTCTTGCTTTGTGTCCAATCAACCGTCACTGTGCGTCTCGTGGCAGGATGACTTCCTAGGTCAAGGCCGCCGGCGACCTGACGGTTGTCTGGTCAAGCGAGAACTGCTGGACTCGGGAGACGAGTCCCTCGACACCAGTTTTGACAACTACTGTGACGACACCTACTGTCACAACAAGGAGGACGGCAAGCATCAGTGTTTCGAGTTCCAGCATTGTACCTTCCACACCGACACCCATCGGCCCTACAGACCGGGGCTGCCAGACGACAACAACAACTACGTCAAGTCCACTCGCACCAGCTCCACCGACACAGTCACACCACCCGGCGAGGGAGAGAAATGTCAACGGAAAAAACCGGGCAGGAAGAAAGGACAGGGTGAGTAGGCGGGGCTGGGGAAGTGGAGGTGAAGCATCTTCAGCCGCTTGTCGCTCGCTCTAGCTCTCAGCCCTCCTCATCTTCCTCTACACCACGCTTCTCCCTGTGTGTGTGTGTGTGTGTGTGTGTGTGTGTGTGTGTGTGTGTGTGTGTGTGTGTGTGTGTGTGTGTTATGAGGTGTCTTGACGAGTTTCCTGGAAAGCTGCTTTAATGCTTGCTTTCTCTTTTTTTGTTTTATTTTTGGGTTTTGGACTTTTTGGGCATTCTTTTGTATCCAAAGATGAGTTTATCTTAAAAGCGGGTCGTCTCCTCTTGTTTGATTTAAACCACATCCTCCAGGTAGGTGCACAGTGGCGGTATGAGAGGCTGTAAGGTTTATCCCAGGCGTGGTTATCGCTGGTTGGGCGACTTGTCCTCGTGTGATTCTCACAATCATCTCAGTCCTCACAACACCACCGCACGTCCTTTCTGTCGAGTAAAATTAATTTTAAGACAAAGTTTTATTGTAAAGCTGAAGTATTATGGCAATATTCCTAAACTGTGACTATTTTAAGCACACTGAGTTACGGGTGTCTTGGTACCCTTGAAGAAGAGTGTAACAAAAGGTTTTCTTCCCCCTGGGGGGTAGAGCGATTGTAAAATATTTGTTCATCATGTTATTTATTACAAAAATAAGAGTTTATCACACGCGGGCGTGCCTTTTCTTTGCGTTGTTTTCGATTTGTGTCGAAGTCAAGATAACGTAGCGGAAATGGCGGCGGCCCACCACTGCTTTACAGTTCAAAGGTCGGCGTCATGTGGCGGCTGGAGCCTCGCCGTGTGATAAGGCCCTAGTCGTGCCTGCGGCTAGCCAATCCTCTGCTTCCAAAATGATTTTCTCGTAAACCATCGTCTCAAAGAAGCGACGATAAGTTGAAGATAAGCGGGAACAACTACAGTTATTTAAGAGATCTCTGGAAATATCTCCCTCCCTCTCTCTCTCTCTCTTTTACTACTCGCCACCCACAAACCCTCTTCACCTTTCTTAAACTCGTTTTCAGTTATTTTGACCCAGCTTCGTTAGGCTGGTCCTCTGCCCTCAGCATGTTGCAGTATTGCTCTTGAAGTTGCCTTATTATCAACATACGTATAACTTTCCATGCTCTCTCTCTCTCTCTCTGTATACTTATGTATAAAACCCGATTTCAAGAACTCGCTGAATTGTTGTTGATATTATTTATATATCTATATAGCATCAGATGCGGCGAGTGACCAGAATTTCAACAGCTCCTTCATAACAGTTCGGAGGGTTTTTTGGTTGTTTGTTTGTTAATTTGTTTGATTGTTTGTTTGTTTTTCTTTTTGACAAAACGGTGTGAGCAGCAAATCCACTCACAATGCCAATGTCTAAGCTACCTGAGGAGATATAAGGCTAAAGTAAAACACTCCCCAGTCTCATCAGTTGTTGGACCCTGATCTGCACGATGACTAGATGTCGCCCATAGACCCCCCCTTCCCTCACTGCCCCACGTGACATTATGACTGTCCGTACTGCCACACACATCAACCAGTGCCGGGTACATCCAGCAGCGGGTAGCTGTCTCCCTCAGTGACAGTAACATCTCTGTGATGTTGCCAGTGATGGTCTCTACATCGCAGCTCACCAGATTCTGAGCGGCACATCTACCTGTAACTGTGGCCTTGACTTCTGCAACCTCTGGGTTGTGCACCTTCTTGACATGAGAGGGAGTTGGGGGATGTTTGAGTGGCTCCCATCACCTCAACATCTTGGAGAACATCGTGCGTGAAACCCTCCACCACCATCACACTTCTATTTCCATCGGTAGAAGGTCGATTTGCAACCTACACTTTGCAGTGGGCATGGATATGATAGCAGGCACTAAGTCAGACCTTACCAGCAGACTGACCGACAGTTTGAGCCCAAACATAATGGAGACCAGCACTGATAAGAGCAAAGTCATGGTCAATGGCAAACCAGGCATCTCCATGGACGAAGTACGGCTCGAGGATGTTAGTAGCTTCATGTCAGTCAGTCAGTCGTCCCTTGCCTGGCACCTGGCGTTGGGGGGAGCACATGGATAGACGCGGCAGCTGATAGGGCCCGCCACTCTTGCCTGTTTTGGGCAATAGTCAGCAGGTCCTGTACAGGACGACCAGTCCAGTCCTTGACGTTCGTAAGCCAGTTCTTTCTCTGACCACCGCGGCGTCGGCTACCCTCCAAGGTGCCTTGAAGGATAGTCTTCGACAAGGTGTCGTGCCGGGTTACATGGCCAAAGAAGACCAGCTTACGTCGCTTGACTGTTGATAGTAGAGGTTCCTGGTGTCCTACCAGTGTGGCAATCTTGTTTCTTACAAAGTCGTTGGTTTTGTGTTCTTTGTATGAGATCCGGAGCAGCCTCCTCAGACACTTGTGCTCGAATGCCTGGATTCTCCTTTCTGTTTCGGCGAGTAGAGTCCACGTGTCGCATCCGTAGAGCAGGATCGGCACTACCAGGGATTTGTATAGCCTGTACTTGGTAGTGAACCTTATCTTGTGGCTATGCCAGATCCTATCTAGCCTAGCCATTGCTGCTGTTGCTGTTGCGATCCTGATGCGGATATCTTGCGTGGAGCTGCCGTCCTTGGAGAGAGTGGCTCCCAAGTACTTGAAGCTGCTTACCTCTTCGAGCTGTACCCCGTTCATATAGATCTCTGCTTTGCCGTTGCCATTGATCATAACTTTGCTCTTTTCTGTGCTTGTCTCCATTCCATATGCGTTTGAGCTGTCTGTCAGTCTGTTAGTGAGGTCTTGCAGTTCCTTGTTTGTACCTGCTAACAGATCTATATCATCTGCAAAGCGTAGGTTGCAGATTGGTCTTCCACCGATTGAAATGGAGGTATGGTGGTCATGAAGAGCTTCAAGCATGATGTTCTCCAAGAATATATTAAACAACACGGGTGATAGGGGACATCCTTGACGTACCCCTACTGTGGTACGAAAGTAAGCTCCTATTTGGTTGTTAAGCAAAACTGTACTCGTTGAGCTGTTATACAACGCTTTAACGACTTGGACAAGCCCTTCTTCAATGTTGAATTTCCGCATCACATGCCATAGCCCATCGTGCCAGACTCTGTCAAATGCCTTCTTAAAGTCAATGAAGTTGTGGTAAAGGTCCCGCTGATGCTGCAGATGCTTTTCTATAAGAAGACGACAGTTGAAGATCTGCTCAACTGTGCTTCTACGTGGTCTGAAGCCAGCCTGTTCTTCTGCTAACAGCTCTTCTGCGGTGGTTCTGATGCGGTTCTGTATGACCTTCAGCATGACTTTGCTTGGGTGACTGATAAGGCTTATTGTTCTGTAGTTCTGACACTGTTTGCTGTTTCCTTTCTTTGGGAGGGGAATGATTAGTGACTGCGTCCATTCTCTGGGCCATTCCTTGCACTCCCAGACTCTTTGGCACAGAACAGTTAGGGCTTTTGTAGTTGCTTCCCCACCCTGCTTGAGCAGCTCAGCTGGTACATTATCAACGCCTGGTGACTTTCCTCCCTTCAGACTATGTACAGCTTTTTCGACCTCTTCCCGTAGGACTGGTATGTCTGCAGGTTCACTGTCTCTAGTCTGGTTGTTTTGGAGAATGTTGGCGTCGGTCTTCAGCTGGTAATTGTACAGGTCCTTGCAGTATTCTGTCCATCGGTTGAGTACAGCATTGCCTTCTGTGAGAAGGTGACCATTGCTGTCTTCGATGACTGAGATCTTCTGCTGGTCTGTCTTAGTGAGGGTCTTTAGAAGTTGGTAGGCCTTTTTGCTGTCACCTCGTGCCATTCCAACCTCTATGTCCTGGCACTGCTTCTCGACCCAGCTCTCTCTAGCTGCCTTCATTCCTTTCTTAATGGCACAATTCACTTCTTTGTATTTGGTTGCTGCTTCTGGTTTGCTTTTCTTTTCTCTCTTCAAGGCCCTCCTTTGGTCACAGAGGTCTAGTATGTCGTTCGTGACCCATGGCTGTTTCTTGTTTCTATGTCGCCCTAGAACCTCTTGGGCTGTCGACAGTAGCACCTCTTTGATGTTTCCAGAGAGGGTGTCTACATCACAGTCCACCAGGTTCAGTGCGCCAAATTTTCCGCCAACCGTGGCCTTGAAGACTTCTGCAACCTTTGGGTCTTGCAGCTTCTCCAAATCAAAGCGAATTCGGGGAGTGTTTGAGAGTCGCTTCGCTTTCAGCCTCAGCTTCAGGTTTGTTAGAACAAGGTCATGGTCGCTGCCTATGTCAGCGCCTGGGTACGTCCTTGTCTTGGCCCTGTTGATGCTGGATTTGAAGCGTCTCGGCAGTAGGATGTAGTCGATCTGATTATGGACCAGTCCGTCTGGTGAGTGCCAGGTGGCCGTCCTTGATTTCTTGTGGGGATACAAGGTGTTGGCTAAGGTGAGTCTCTGGCTCTGTGCGAACTCTAGGAGTCTGATGCCCCTGTCGTTGGTTTCACCAAGGCCAAATTTCCCCACCGTTCCTGCCCATTGGTGGTAGGCGTCTGGTCCGACCTTGGCGTTCCAGTCTCCGAGCACAACCAGGATGTCCTTTTTTGGAACTGCCTTCACAATCTTGTCCAGTTGTTGGTAGAATTCTTCCACTTCGTCGTCTCCATGTGTGGAAGTTGGAGCGTATACTTGGACAATGGTGACATTATGAGGCTTGGCTGAGACACGAATGGAGATCAGCCGGCTGGATACGGGTGTACAGCTGATGACGGCCGCGGCCACCTTCCTGTGCACGAGGAAGCCCACGCCGTACTCATGCCTGGTGTCCTCCCCACTGTACCACAGTCTGTGGCCGTCTTCCGTCACTGTTTCCCCAAATCCTGTCCATCTGACCTCCGCCAGTCCCACAATGTCCCACTGATACCGTTTCAGCTCGTGTGTGAGTTGGTGCACTTTTCCGCTTCATGTACTTGGGAGCCACCCTCGCCAAGAACGTGGACTCTACTCGCTGATACGAAGAGGAGAATCCAGGCCCTCGAGAACAAGTGCCTGAGAAAGCCGCTTTATGTCTCACAATAATACAAATGACTTACAAAGTTGCCTCATTAGTAGGACACCAGGAGCCTCTACTTGCAATAGTCAAGCGACGTACGAAGGTCGGTCAAAAAGTTCTAAGTCTCACCCAGGAGTTGAAAAAACGAGACAGTTTTTCACAAATGTTCTGCATAGTCCCCCTTGACATCAATACACTTGGTCCAACGATGTCAAACATTGCAAACCCATCACGGAAGAAAGTGTCATCCTGGACCATCAAAAACTCCTCCACAACACATATGACCTCATCATTGTTTCCAAAAAAAGGCGACCACGTAGATAAGATTTGAGTTTAGGAAACAGGTAGAAGTCAGGTGGAGCAAAGTCTGGTGAGTAAGGGGGAGTAAGGGGGATGGGGTAGCAACTCAAAGCCACAGTTGGCTGCTTCAGCTCCTACAAGCACACTCCTGAAGCACACTTGCATTTGTCAGAGGAAGAAGGAGGTGAGGAAGGTCTAGAGTGTCTGTGATTGTGTGCAGGACCTGCTGACTATCATTAAATACAAGTGTGAGTGGTGGGTGTAGCCATGTGCTCCCCCAGATGACTGATACTAGTTAAGAGACAACTGACTGACTGAGTCAACTTTGCAACTTTATATTTTTATATTTATAAAGTTTTATATTTTTGTGGCAAGAAATTCAATGTAGGAAAACAATTCTTGCAGTTATTTACATTTATCAATTAGCGTATGTCAATCAGCCTATAGTAACATTGGCTTCATTAATTGTCGTGTCGCTTAATGTCAGTTCCCAAAATCTCTCGAGGACTTTGAGTGAGAACTTAGTCCTATACCTTTGTGACATTGACTCCTTCCATAGCTGTATTTATTCCATGAACACAAATACTTTAAAAAGATACAAGTATACATGAAAAAATACAATACTTACATCACAGAGAAAAACTACTACAGACACACAAGCACAGCCACAACAAGGTGAGAAGTGTGCTGGTGGTTGTAGCACATTCACCTCATGAACATCAACATGAATGACAGCAGATCAGAAAAAAAACAATTCTGACTTGTTTGGAGACTGTTTCAGGCTGTGGCTGGTGTTGTAAGATTAATAATTTCACATTTTGGTTTCCTTTGCCAGCGCAGTCTGTGAGAGTTTGTACCTTGCTTTTCAGTAGACCTCCTCATTTGTTTTGATTGTCTGATGGCAGGTACTCCTCCCTCCTGTGGTACAACATTTATTACCTATATTGTTGCATTGTTTGTAATTCTCGAAAGAATATGTCTCTTTGTTCACTCACTAGGCCTTTAACTTGAATGATATTCGCATTTCCCCATTCCTTGCCATGCACTGCTCCTCCATCTCTAAGTATATTCCTGTTCTACTGTACATAGTCACAGACCTGGGGAGACACGTGCTACATAAATGTTTGACCACATCTTCCCCAACATGGTCATGAGCTTTTAGTATAAAAAGATGATTCGACGGCCTTATATACACTTCTATATTTTTGTGACTGACTACTTGGGTAGCTTTGTAGAGATACGTATCCTACAGAAGGAACTTAAGGTTTGATTAGGGCCGGGTCAAGTTCCATGCGTTTCTTTCTTTATATATATATATATATGCTTATCTATACACAGTTTCGAAAGTCCTTCACCTCTGGGAATTCATCCGTGACCTTTTATGTGACCCCGAGCACTGCCCTCGCATCATCAGCTGGGAGAACGAGAGGGAGGGCGTATTCCGGGTGGTGCACTCTACAGAGGTGGCCCGGCTATGGGGCGAGAAGAAAAACAACAAGAAGACCATGACATACGAGAAACTCAGCCGCTCCTTGAGGTGAGCACAAACTTTCCTTACCACCTGACAGAACCCCCCTCACCATGTTACTACATCTCTCACCACCCGTCAGAACTGCCATCACCACCCGTCAGAACCTCCTTCACCATGTCAGAACCCCTCGCAAAATCATAACCTTTCTTGCGACCCCTTAGAACCTCCCTCACTGACAGGACATCAATCACCACCTGTCAGAACTGACATCACCCCTACTCAAAACCTGTGTGTCTCTGTCAGCTCTGCTCTGTCTGTGTCTCTGTCAGCTCTGCTCTGTCTGTGTCTCTGTCAGCTCTGTCTGTGTCTCTGTCAGCTCTGTGTGTCTTTTATGTCTCTGTCAGCTCTGTCTGTGTCTCTGTCAGCTCTGTCTGTGTCTCTGTCAGCTCTATGTGTGTCTTTTATGTCTCTGTCAGCTCTGTCTGTGTCTCTGTCAGCTCTGTCTGTGTCTTTTATGTCTCTGTCAGCTCTGTCTGTGTCTCTGTCAGCTCTGTCTGTGTCTTTTATGTCTCTGTCAGCTCTGTCTGTGTCTTTTATGTCTCTGTCAGCTCTATCTGTGTCTTTTATGTCTCTGTCAGCTCTGTCTGTGTCTTTTATGTCTCTGTCAGCTCTGTCTGTGTCTCTGTCAGCTCTGTCTGTGTCTTTTATGTCTCTGTCAGCTCTATCTGTGTCTTTTATGTCTCTGTCAGCTCTATCTGTGTCTTTTATGTCTCTGTCAGCTCTGCTCTGTCTGTGTCTCTGTCAGCTCTATCTGTGTCTTTTATGTCTCTGTCAGCTCTGTCTGTGTCTCTGTCAGCTCTGTCTGTGTCTTTTATGTCTCTGTCAGCTCTGTCTGTGTCTCTGTCAGCTCTGTCTGTGTCTTTTATGTCTCTGTCAGCTCTGTCTGTGTCTTTTATGTCTCTGTCAGCTCTATCTGTGTCTTTTATGTCTCTGTCAGCTCTGTCTGTGTCTTTTATGTCTCTGTCAGCTCTGTCTGTGTCTCTGTCAGCTCTGTCTGTGTCTTTTATGTCTCTGTCAGCTCTGTCTGTGTCTCTGTCAGCTCTATCTGTGTCTTTTATGTCTCTGTCAGCTCTGTCTGTGTCTCTGTCAGCTCTGTCTGTGTCTTTTATGTCTCTGTCAGCTCTGTCTGTGTCTCTGTCAGCTCTGTCTGTGTCTTTTATGTCTCTGTCAGCTCTGTCTGTGTCTTTTATGTCTCTGTCAGCTCTATCTGTGTCTTTTATGTCTCTGTCAGCTCTGTCTGTGTCTCTGTCAGCTCTGTCTGTGTCTTTTATGTCTCTGTCAGCTCTGTCTGTGTCTCTGTCAGCTCTGTCTGTGTCTTTTATGTCTCTGTCAGCTCTGTCTGTGTCTCTGTCAGCTCTATCTGTGTCTTTTATGTCTCTGTCAGCTCTGCTCTGTGTCTCTGTCAGCTCTGTCTGTGTCTTTTATGTCTCTGTCAGCTCTGTCTGTGTTTCTGTCAGCTCTGTCTGTGTCTTTTATGTCTCTGTCAGCTCTGTCTGTGTTTCTGTCAGCTCTGTCTGTGTCTTTTATGTCTCTGTCAGCTCTATCTGTGTCTTTTATGTCTCTGTCAGCTCTGTCTGTGTCTCTGTCAGCTCTATCTGTGTCTTTTATGTCTCTGTCAGCTCTGTCTGTGTCTTTTATGTCTCTGTCAGCTCTGTCTGTGTCTCTGTCAGCTCTATGTGTGTCTTTTATGTCTCTGTCAGCTCTGTCTGTGTCTCTGTCAGCTCTGTCTGTGTCTTTTATGTCTCTGTCAGCTCTGTCTGTGCCTCTGTCAGCTCTGTCTGTGTCTTTTATGTCTCTGTCAGCTCTGTCTGTGTCTCTGTCAGCTCTGTCTGTGTCTTTTATGTCTCTGTCAGCTCTGTCTGTGTCTCTGTCAGCTCTGTCTGTGTCTTTTATGTCTCTGTCAGCTCTGCTCTGTGTCTTTTATGTCTCTGTCAGCTCTGTCTGTGTCTCTGTCAGCCCTGTGTCTTTAATGTCTCTGTCAGCTCTGTCTGTGTTTCTGTCAGCTCTGTCTGTGTCTTTTATGTCTCTGTCAGCTCTGTCTGTGTTTCTGTCAGCTCTGTCTGTGTCTTTTATGTCTCTGTCAGCTCTGTCTGTGTCTCTGTCAGCTCTGTCTGTGTCTTTTATGTCTCTGTCAGCTCTGTCTGTGTCTTTTATGTCTCTGTCAGCTCTGTCTGTGTCTCTGTCAGCTCTATCTGTGTCTTTTATGTCTCTGTCAGCTCTGTCTGTGTCTCTGTCAGCTCTGTCTGTGTCTTTTATGTCTCTGTCAGCTCTGTCTGTGTCTCTATCAGCTCTATCTGTGTCTTTTATGTCTCTGTCAGCTCTGTCTGTGTCTCTGTCAGCTCTGTTTGTGTCTTTTATGTCTCTGTCAGCTCTGTCTGTGTCTCTGTCAGCTCTGTCTGTGTCTTTTATGTCTCTGTCAGCTCTGTCTGTGTCTCTGTCAGCCCTGTGTCTTTAATGTCTCTGTCAGCTCTGTGTCTTTTATGTCTGTCAGCTCTGTGTCTCTGTCAGCTCTGTGTCTTTTATGTCTCTGTCAGCTCTGTGTCTTTAATGTCTCTGTCAGCTCTGTCTGTGTCTCTGTCAGCTCTGTCTTTATTACATCATCCCCGTGTGTTGGTGTCTTCCCTTGTCACACTGAAAGGTTTTCATTTATTAAGTTTATTGTCATGCCAGGATTCTCTGTCCATTGTACTGAGTGTGAACACCTGGGTGTTGCTCTGTTCAGGTATTCCAGAAGAGAAGGCTACTTTGCTGCGCTGCCCAAGGACAAAGGGTACCCCAAGAAACTGTGCTTCAAGTTTGGGCCCAAGTCACACGGGTGGCGAGACAGTCCCCGGTGATGGGTGCCGGCCACTGCAGTGTTCTTCATTCCAGAGGTGCCTTGGTGCCAAGTTTGGCAAGAGACGACTGTCTGCCTGCAAGAGACACCTTTTGTATGTAACGACTGGAGTAGTCACGTGGCTGGCTTCTGCAAATCTGTGAAAAGACAGTTGAGGAGCCACCCCTCTCCCGCTCGCCCCACCCTGATGTCTGTACAGCACATTAACAGACAAATGTTTTGTAGTCAAAACTGTGCTCATTCTGACACCACTTGGTGTAAACTTTTTTAATTCGTGTTGGAGGAGGAATGTTTGGGTGAACTTTGTGTAAGATGGTGAAGTGAGTAAAAAAAAACGGTAATATATTTCTTAAGCTAAAAATGTGTCCTAATGATCAGACAGAAATATCTTTTTGTATGGTATGTAATAATGCAGCTCCTTTTGTAATTTAGTCTCTTAGTCTACCCCTGTTGAAAACTTGCCATGTTTACCTACGTTTTGTTACTTATATTTTTATCTTATAAATATGTACAGACACTTCAACAGGCAAAGTGTCTCGGGTGAGCGAACAAACAGCTGACTGGGTGACTGAGAAAGCAATCAACAGACTCACAAACATTTTCCTAGAAGCGCCATCTTATTTGTACACATGTGAAGTTGTGAGATGAGGCTAGCCTGTAGTCTAGGAGGGTGAGGACTGACTGTCCGCTTGTCTCACACATGTCGGTGTTGCCATTAATGAAACCAATTTCTGAATGCTCAAATTGTAAAGCTTGCTACATGCGTGCCACATTTTCATAATTTTGTGAAAAATGATGAACGATGTTAAAATTCTCTGGCTGTTCTCATTTCTGTAGCTTCAAGCACTTTCAGCTCTCAGACCCTAGGCGCCTCCACCTACAGGAACTGTTGGGCTTCTTGTATACTAGGTCTGCAACACCCAACTACTTTTGTACAAACGCATATCGTCTTTCCTCACTTGATTATCTCCTTGGCTGCCATGGTTACTGCCTGACAACCGGGTGGGTGCGTTTTATGATGTACAGGTTGCAGCGAAGAAACCATCATTTGCTGATGATTCAGAGGTCCCTATGCTAGAGACCTGCAAAAGGGATTTTCAGGAATCTTAGAGGTTTTGATATGAACAACAGAAACCATTCGTTTTCTAACCGTGTACTTTAAACTGCTGAGACACCTGCATTGATGTTATACCCGGTAGGCGCTGGAATACCGGGTATTGTTGTTACTGATAGACACTTAGCTTGTTATTGTCTGATTGAAACTCAGTCAACCTTTACTCTGATATTGATTCATACATCGATGTGGTGGATGATACAGTCATCAATGCTGAGAGATCATTGTCCAGACATGTCCCTTCATGACAAGGCAGCTACAAGTCCATGGGTCAGTCAGTACTATAACAGTTCTAGTACTCAGATCATAATTCTATCAATCAGTAAGAACTATAACCGATGTGCTACTGCAGTGTAGTGGCCTAAAGATCAAGTCACTAGAAGGTCCACTGTTTGCTGTTTCTACGGGTTTTCCATTATTAAAACTTCAAGTTAAATTCCTGCCTTTTCGTCCACAGCTCATGTTGCTACTCATTTTTGTCCACAGTTAATGGTGTTAATCTTCAGACAAACCACAATTGCTGTAGAATACTTGATGGTCTTCCAAAGACGTGCACTGCACTAAAGTGCCCGGATGTGACGTCATATGATGACTAGCGGTCACCAGCTCGCTAAGCCTCGTTCCAGTTAACTGTTATTGCATAAGCCGGCTTTTATCTGCTTTGTAGAGATCTCTCTGCATCTCCACACCTCGCCAAGCTTGTGTGTGTTTTTAACATTGTCTTCCACAGATGAGGCTATTTTTATACTCTACTCGCGTCTTCTTGTTATAATTTGTTGTTGTTGTTGTTGTTGTTGTTGTTATTCTAACACATCTTTTGAAATATTGCCTTGAAAAGATCTGTTTCCACCAGCATAATCTCTCTTGTGTGCAGCTCGGTTTTTCCACATCTATCAGCTCTGAACTCTGTCCATTATTTCAGCTTCCTATGACCTTTCTTCACTTGACCTTTGACACCAGTGACACTTTGTCTGTTACTTTCTTGATTTAGTCAAGGCCAAGGACTGTTCAGGAGCAGAGATTTTTTCTGCGCTATAAACAAAGCACCGGGGGTTTCCTTGGTTGGAGATGACACCAACTGTATTTGAGGGCCTTAAACATTTGCAGAATGGCTTCTCTCTTGTGGCCACTTCCATTAGTTCTACCCGACCAGTGCTTTGAGGTCGACTTCTTGGTCAACAGATTGGTCTGACATGCAGTATCATCATGAACGTCCACGATCAAATTGGCCAAAGAGTTTTTTTTTAAGTCCCAAAACATTTTCATCATATCCTCTTGTATCGTCAACCTATCAGGTGCTAAGCTGTGACTTTGGATGTGTGAAACTTTTCACGCTCTTCGGTTAGTCACTTGAATTTCTACTCATCATTGTGGGTACCTGTGTCCAAAGCGTTTTCAATGTCGGTACGAGTTTGAGGGAGATCTCTGTGGTGTTGCTGGCAGCACCTGTTGGCTGGGCTGGTGGAAAGTCAAGAGACCTTTCTCTTTCCCCATCTCAGCCTGACCTCTTGCTCGGGTCACCTTGACCTTTTTCTTTCCTTTGGCTTCCCGGGGCATCTTCTGTACCCGTCAATACATATACCTGCTACACGGTGCGAATGTGTTTCACCTGTCAGTGTGGGTGGGAGAGGGATCCCTAGCCATGTGGGTAGTGCAAGCGACTGTTGAGCAGAAGAGCACTGGTACAAGCCTCGCTCGGGTCTTCGGCTGACAAACCATTGCCCTGCCTACCCAGCATCTGTCAAAGAGAAACGGGTACTTGATAGGTCAGGGAAGGTAAATGGGTGCCTGATAGGTCAGGGAAGGTAAAGGTGGTGTGAGGAGCTGAGTAGATCAGGGGAGGGAAATGCGCTGTAAGGAGTGAGTTGAGCTCCGTCTTCCATATGCAATGCCCTAGACAGGGTGAGCCACTTTCCTTAACTGCCACTGGGGCCTGTAGGCTACGGCACTTTTATCTTCTCTTTTTCTTTAACTTGAATCTTTGAAGGTTACCAGTTTCTTTAGTTTGCTTACCTTGTCGAGTTCCAACTGAAATAAATTTTAATGAATAGTCTGGTCCTCGGGGTCGTTACCAAGTTTGTTTATCTTCATGCAGACACCCTCGCCTTATTAGGACTTTGTGGATAGTAGTTTGTGTGCCGCGGAGCTGTAAGCTCTGAACTGTGTAGTCTTGTTTCCTCGTTTTGAGAAGACGAAAATGTCGATGATCTGGTTGTGCATCAAGCATCTGCTCCATGTTTGCTGAGAGATGGCGGAGCTGCTTGAGGTGAGAGGTCGTCTGTGAATGGACGATGTCTGCTGGCTGTCAGTCGTTTGCTTCTCTCAACCAATAATTTCTGCTGTGTCGCACTTTCTTCCTCAAATATTCCTTACTGCATATGCCTCAAATATCTACAGCCTTCTTCAGAATTCTGGAATTGTCAGTTATTAAATATTTTATGTCTTGTTGTTAAATATTCCTTCACTAACTGTTATTAAATAAGAATGATTTTTCACGTCTTCCATTGTTTTCACACGTCCTTGACAAATGGTACCTCATAGTGCGGCCTTTATAGCGAGGTCTTGCTGCCAATTATCTACGAGAACTGGAGAGAGATGTCGGGCACCATCTTGCCGTGAAAATGACTATGAACATGAACATGAACATTATGAACAGGAACTCAAGTAGAGAGCAAGGAGTCAGAAGTTGCTCAATGCCGTGTAACTTCTGTCAAAGGAATAAAGTAAATAACTTTCCTTCAGATTTATTATTAGAAACTATTTTTAAACAACATCAGACACTACTTTTAATATTAGAAACTATTTTAAACAACATCAGACACTATTCTTAACATTAGAAAGTATTCTTAAACAACATCAGACACTATTCTTAACATTAAAAACTATTTTAAACAACATCAGACACTATTCTTAACATTAGAAACTATTCTTAAACAACATCAGACACTATTCTTAACATTAGAAACTATTCTTAAACAACATCAGACACTATTCTTAACATTAGAAACTATTCTTAAACAACATCAGACACTATTCTTAACATTAGAAACTATTTTAAACAACATCAGACACTATTCTTAACATTAGAAAAGTATTCTTAAACAACATCAGACACTATTCTTAACATTAGAAACTATTCTTAAACAACATCAGACACTATTCTTAACATTAGAAACTATTCTTAAACAACATCAGACACTATTCTTAACATTAAAAACTATTCTTAAACAACATCAGACACTATTCTTAACATTAAAAACTATTTTAAACAACATCAGACACTATTCTTAACATTAGAAATTATTTTAAACAACATCAGACACTATTCTTAACATTAGAAACTATTTTAAACAACATCAGACACTATTCTTAACATTAGAAACTATTTTAAACAACATCAGACACTATTCTTAACATTAAAAACTATTTTAAACAACATCAGACACTATTCTTAACATTAGAAATTATTTTAAACAACATCAGACACTATTCTTAACATTAGAAACTATTTTAAACAACATCAGACACTATTCTTAACATTAGAAACTATTTTAAACAACATCAGACACTATTCTTAACATTAGAAACTATTTTAAACAACATCAGACACTATTCTTAACATTAGAAACTATTTTAAACAACATCAGACACTATTCTTAACATTAGAAACTATTTTAAACAACATCAGACACTATTCTTAACATTAGAAACTATTTTAAACAACATCAGACACTATTCTTAACATTAGAAACTACTGATAATATCAGAAACTATTCTTAAACATCAGAAACTTCTCCTAAACAACATCAGAAACTACTCGTAATATCAAAACCTATTCTTAAGCAACATCAGATACTACCTACCCTTCAACAACATCAGAAAGTACTCTTAAACAACATCAGAAACTTCTCTTAAGCACCAGTAGTCTTGTTGTTGCTGAAGTTAGTAAGAAGGGGCTGGTGTAGCTACCTGTTGCGCCCTACAGGTGATGTTTCAGATTCAGTGTTTGTATTATTGTCTGTTCTGCAAGTCACTAAGCAAACATACCAACAGTTTTGATAGTCCTTCCCCCACCCCCCACCTCCATGCTGCCTCATCATAGCTTCTTATTTTAATGGTGAATGAACTGTGAGTGTCTTGTGATCACTTCTCACTTGACATCGCTGACGGTTATTCTGGTGAATATCCTGTCAAGTGTAACTACATTTACACGTGTGTTGTACCACTTGTACGTGTACAGCCTTACATTCAAATATTTACCATACAAACACACGCATACAAACTGTTTGAAGCAGATGGAAAGAAAGATTCACACAGACTGCTGATACACACGAAGTATATACACAACTCTTTCAACATTCACTCAGGTTTTTCTCACTCTCACTCACTCACTCACTCACTCACATCCAGATATTCCTTTACTCTCACTCAGTCACTCACTGACTTACACTCAATCTCCCTGACTTTCTCTCATTCCATCACTCTGACTGATTCACTCACTGATTCACTCACATTCTCTCACTCACTCTTTCTCTGACTGACTCACTCATTCTGTACCTCACTCACTCACTCACTTGTGGTCACACTGCACGTGCAGACATTGGCCTCCGTGATTTCATGTCACAGTCAGCCTCGGTTCTCGCTATTTTCTGTGTGTGTGTGTGTGTGTGTGTGTGTGTGTGTGTGTGTGTGTGTGTGTGTGCGTGCGTGCGTGTGTGTGTGTGTGTGTGTGTGTGTATTTTACTCTGTGTGTCGGTGGCTCTGTCCTCTGCCTCGTGTGCTGTTGATTGTGCGGTCACTACCCCAGCCTCCTACACATGACCTGCACATTAGTCTTGTCTGGGGGCTGGAGATGTGAGCCAAGGGAGATAATAAAATAAACCGCCACTGGTATGGTGAGAGAGAGAGAGGGGGAGGGAGACAGTGATGTGTTTTCATTAAAATAATCACAGAGTTGTCATTCACACACTGATACCCAAGGTTCAATTACTCACTTTGTTGTGGGTAGTCTTCGTCTCCCAATAATCCATGTTAACTGTTGAAGACTATAGACACACACACACACACACATACACACATACACACACATAGACTATAGACACACATACACACAGACACACACATACATACACACACAGACACACACATGCACACACACACATACACACATACACACACATAGACTATAGACACACATAGACTATAGACACACATACACACAGACACACACATACATACACACACAGACACACACATGCACACACATACATACACACAGACAGACACACATACACACACATACACACATACACACATACACATACAGACACACACATACACATACACACATACACACACAGACACACATACACACACATACACACACACATACACACACATACACATACACACAGAAACACACAGAAACACATACACACACATACACACACAGACACACACATACACACATACACACACAGACACATACACACACATACACACACACACATACACACAAGTGTCACCTTCAACTCGCACGTACCCACACAGACACACGCGTGCCACCTTGAACTCACACGTACGCACACAGACAATACAATACAGTCGTTAGTGACGTCGTGTTACAAGGCCAGTCGTTAGTGACGTCGTGTTACAAGGCCAGTCGTTAGGCCAGTCGTTAGTCAGTAGAAGAAAGGAGCCTGTAGCTGATGATGTCTACCTACTGCACCGCTGTGACCTCCCAGGAGGGGGGGGACTTTGTTGACGTGCAGACAAGGTGGATCATTGTAGTCATACCTGCGTAGATCTGTTTACTTGTCGAGGAGGTCCGATAAAAACGCCTTACGATCAAATACTTTCGTGCCTCCTGCCCACCTGGGGTCTGAAAGGGCCGTGCAGCGAGGGGTAGAGGGGTAGAGGGGAACAAGACTTTACTGGGGGGGGGGTCTTTTTAGTTGATCATGAATCGGTAGAAGACAAACAATGTATTCAGCAGGTGAGCGGCAACGGCATGTCCACACCCGCCTACACGTCACAAGAAAGGTACTCGATGTCAGCTGACGTTGTGTTGACATGCCACTCATTCATCAAAGACCTTTTAATTGGTGTGGTGACGTGCTGATCACAGCTGTCATTGACGTTAGGTGACGTTGAATAGTACTATGTCACAGTTGTTCCTGTTGTTAGGTGACGTTGAATAGTACTATGTCACAGTTGTTCCTGTTGTTAGGTGACGTTGAATAGTACTATGTCACAGTTGTTCCTGTTGTTAGGTGACGTTGAATAGTACTATGTCACAGTTGTTCCTGTTGTTAGGTGACGTTGAATAGTACTATGTCACAGTTGTTCCTGTTGTTAGGTGACGTTGAATAGTACTATGTCACAGTTGTTCCTGTTGTTAGGTGACGTTGAATAGTACTATGTCACAGTTGTTCCTGTTGTTAGGTGACGTTGAATAGTACTATGTCACAGTTGTTCCTGTTGTTAGGTGACGTTGAATAGTACTATGTCACAGTTGTTCCTGTTGTTAGGTGACGTTGAATAGTACTATGTCACAGTTGTTCCTGTTGTTAGGTGACGTTGAATAGTACTATGTCACAGCTTTTCCTGTTGTTAGGTGATTTTGAATAATGCTAGGTGACGTTTTGTGTAGACAATCATCATCACAAAGCGTATTAGGACACTTTTCTAATAATAAACTCAGCATGGCTGTAAACCTGGCTCAAGCTGGGTATTTCAAGCACGCACTCAAACAACATACCCAGAACGTCTTCATCCCCACCCCTACCCGCCAGCCAGATGTTACAGCACTGAGCTGACCTGTGAGTGCAAGCGTGACTGCCGACAGAGGATGGAGCGACAAGTGACATGCAGTCATCTGAGTGATGGAGAGTGATGTCCCTTCGCCTTACCGGCGTGAGGGGACTAGTTCTCTAGATTTCTGTGGATTCTGTTATTTGTATAAGCTGAGTTTGATTTTCGAGTCTATTGTTTGACCTGTCGTCATCCTAGTGATGTGCTGGACTGTGTTTCTCGATTGTGACATTTTGTTTCACGTCGACGGCTTGTGTTGATCCGCTGACTAACAGTCCGTCCTTGCACGCCGCCATTTTCATCTCAGTCCAGTTTCTTGTTTGTGCAGTCGACAGCGAGATGAAACATGTTCATTGTGGCTAAACTTGCTGATGACTCGAGGCAGCAAAACTGTCTACATTTTGTTTGACATGTGGAGGTTTATCCTCAGCATTCTTCATCTGTTCTTTCTGATGACTTCTCCGATGACAAGCAATTGCAGATCTAAACTCTCAATCTTCGGCGGTGAAGCGTGTCGCCAGTCCCCCCAGACAAACTGGTCTCCAGTTTTCTTCTGTCGCCAGGACTTTTTAAAAAACAATTTATGCAGTTATTTTAATTTCATAGACTCGTTGGATAATGAAGTACCGTATTCTTGAAGTTATTTATCAGATAGCACTACAATTTTGTATTATTATTATTATTCCCGTTTCTATGCGTTATCCCTTTTTCTTTCCTGTCATTTTGGTTGGTTTCTTCAATTTCTCCCTATCATGATTATTGTTGTTATAATTAGTATCATTTGTATCATTTGTAAAGCGCCATGAGCCTGCTTTTAGGGCTGGGATATGGCGCTATAAAAATAACCTTTGATATTGATATTGATAATGCCTGTTGATGTTGCCTGCCATCTCTGTCATCATACAGCTCGCCCCTGTTTTCATACAGCTCGCCCCTGTCATCATACAGCTCGCCCCTGTCTTCAAACAGCTCGCCCCTGTTTTCATACAGCTCGCTCCTGTCTTCATACAGCTCACCCCTGCCATCATACAGCTCGCCCCTTTCTTCATACAGCTCGCCCCTGTTTTCATGCAGATCCCCCCCCCCCTGTCTTCACACAGCTCGCCCCTGTCTTCTATCTTCAGACAGCTCGCTTTAGACTTCACACAGCTGTTAAACAACTTACTGCTCTCATCTTTGAGCAAGTAGAGGTGAAGAGGTGATCAATTAACTGGGGATCCACCTTATCTCTTTCACAGACCACATGGACTATCAATACAAGAACATTCGCAGCTCATTTGTCCTCAAGACTGAGACCATACAACTGCTCTACAGTCACTCTACAACCACTCTACAACTGCTCTTCAACAAGTCTACAATCACTCTACAACTGCTCTTCAACATGTCACTCTACAATCACTCTACAGTTGCTTTTTAAATGCTTCCTGGAAGATTTTTTTTCTAAGCCCTAGACCCAGTTCCTCCTCTTGAGGCTGTGATGTGCTCCCCTTTCGTGTTAACCACAAGGGTAAAGGGTAAAGGGTACAATAACAACTTTATTCCCTCCAAAATCTGTTCGTGATTTGACTTCGTGTAGCCGTTTGTTAGTATGTTTGTCAGTTAGTGTAGTACTTTATTTTTATCGACCTGTGTCTGCGTGTGCGTGTGTGTGTGTGCGTGTGCGTGTGTGTGTGTGTGTGAACGGACGGGCAGGAGAGATGCGTCAGTTTTTGTAAGAGTGTGTGTGTGTGTGTGTGTCGGGAGGGGGGAGTGCGCGCGTGTGTGTCTGTGTGTCTGTCGGGGGGGGGGGACTGCGTGTGTGTATGCACGCGAGTGTCTTTATGCGTGTGTGGATGTGAGTAGTGAGCTAGCATTATGCATGACAGTTATGATAGTGAGCTATTGTTGTTGCTGTGTACGCTTCCTTTATGAGAGCGAAGATGTCCCCTACACAAGCGTTTGGCAGCGTGCATGTTGACAGAATAGTTATCTAGTTATCTACCTTGTGACCTACTCTTCGCTTGAACCTACAGGCCGTGGATGAAACAGTTTCTTGGAGCCCCCCAGCTGGTCCTAACTTCTAATTCCTCATTGCTTCTACACAAGAACGGGTTTGATCACAACTCTGCCCTCGCCAGTAGTTTCAGTGCACTTACCCGTCTATTGCACTGACCTCAAGGCTACAGACCTTTGACCCCAAGGCTACAGACCTTTGCTTGAACAAGGGGCGGAGAGTTGGGTGGAGGACTGTTAGTACAGGTAAGAGACACAAGCTGTCGTTGGCTACAATAAGTTGAAGATGGGAGCATCTGTTTGCACCTGAGACACGTCTCTTTGTGTGTGTGTGTGTGTGTGTGTGTGTGTGTGTGTGTGTGTGTGTGTGTGTGTGTGTGTGTGTTTCGTGACAATCAGAAAAAGGTACATTGAAGCGATAGCGCAGGTAGGAATGTGAACCTTAACAAGAGCAAGAAATATTTGTGAAGAACAGAGAGGCAGGGCGGCAAGTTGAACAAAGACCAGTGACAAGAGAGTGAGGCTGAGTGGGGTGCACACAGGGGGGGGGGGTCTACTGGACAAACACACCACAGAGACTGACGAAGGGTCACGAGAACTTACCCCCCACAGAACCTGTCACTATAAACACTCGGCCAGTAGGACGAGGGTGGGGCTTGCTTGGGAGGAACGAAGGGCGAGTGTGGATGGAGGGGCAGGGGGGTGAGAGCGGAGATAAGCCTGGGCTTGACCGGGTGGCCCGAGGTGTCGCCGTGTCTTAGTCACGTGATTTGTGGATTTTTAGGTGTTTTATTTAGTTTAAATACATTTCAATTTTCTGGCGTATAGTTGTATCTTTTTGCTCGTGTGTTACATCCACGTATTCTATGTAATCTAAACATGATATCACCTTGTTTAGATATAATATATAATTCTTAACATGTTTCACCTTATGCTATAAATTCTATATATATATATATAAATGTCTCGTGAAATGTGTGCGTGCGTGCGTGCACTGTGCACCAGCTGTTCTCAGATTGTTAGTGTATGTTACGTTAAGCTGTAAATGTTATGTATAGACATGTCGTATTTAAATGTATGTATGTGTGTATGTATGTATGTATGTGTACTGTGCATCAGCTGTTCTCAGATGAGTATACATGACAGTTGGTAAAGCAGGGACGAGTAAACCGTGGACTTTATGTTTATTTATTATGTTTTATGCTTATTGTGTTAACAACAAGTTTACACTTATTACATCATAAGCACTGGCGACAGAATCTCCTCAACACGCCGACTACTAATGAGAAGTAATGAGAGGTAAGGACTAGTAATGACAGCACCTGTCCAACAGGTGAGAGAGACTAGTAATTATAAGCAATGAGAGGTAAGGTCAGGACTGATAATGAGAGCCCCTGTCCCCCAGGTGAGCGAGACTAATAATGAGAAGCAATGAGCAGTAATGAGAGGTAAGAACTCGTAATGACAGCACCTGTCCCCCAGGTGAGCGAGAGTAGAGAGGAAGGAGGAGGGGAAGTGGATGGGTGGGGGGGGGGGTTGACATTAATGGAGCTCTCTGAACTCTGAACTCTGTCCGGATATGGAATGCGTGCGAGACAGCACAAGAGAACAAACTCAGTTATTGCTGCGTCACAATGCTAGCAAGGTTCTCTCCCTTGTGTGAACGAAGTTAGGTGTGCGTGCGTACAGGTGTATGTGTGTATGTACAGGTGTCGCTGTCTGTGCCGGTGTGTGTGTGTGTCGGTGTGTGTGTGTGCATGAGCGTGCATACGTTCTCCCTGTCACGTGGTGTGTGAGGTCACTGTAGGTGTCGAGTCGCTGGCAGTTCCACTGTTAGAGCCGCTGAACGACGACAGCTACAGACATACTGGCTGACTCAGCTACACCATGCAACCTCCACCCACTTTATCAACCATGTACACATGCACGCATATCTATTTATTTATATATACACACACGCACATAGAGAGATATACACTCATACACACACATACAAATAATATATACACAGACTCACACATACGTTCGTCAAAAATGACCAGAAATATTTTATGTACATTTATTATGAAAATAAATCCTGTTAAGCCTGCTTGAAGTGAATGTGACTGCCCTCAAGACTTTGTGTTGAAAATGCTGTACACGTGAAGTGTGTACAGACTGGTGTAAGCATGGCGTACACACAGCTAGCGCTGCCGTGAGAAGGTAGGTGTGAGATGAGTGTACATCAATACAATCAACAGTCTACACAGATCACCGACATGAGGCCACTCCAAGGTGCACAGATATAGTACAGTTTTCGTACAGTTGGAGATTTTCTTACAGAGCATGTCCGTGACAAAACATTGGATAAAGACCCTACTTGAACATAAGGACTTGTTCACATGAATGACCTACTCGCGTGTCACCAGAATTGCACGTTAAATTCTACCAACTGCCAAAAATACTTGACATTTTTTTTTCAAAAATTGCAGCCACAAAACGGCCCACAAAGAGTAAGGATGCAACTTCCCACCCTCACCCACCCCCTGAACCCCACTTCATGAAGATTCGCTGTCAGACTATAAATAGCTCAGAAAGATTCCTTGTATCCATTATCTCCCTTGTGTTGACGTAGATTTTCCAGGACGACACTCGTGTTCAGATTCTGTAATCATCATCATCATCATCATCATCATCATCATCATCATCATCATCATCATCCGTCACCACGAATGTCCTTGTCTTAGCCTTGTAAGTGATCCTCGCTTGTAGAAAACTCACCTCCCCTGTCTAAGCCCTGTGAGTGATCGTTACTTGTAGAAAACTGTCCTCTCCTCTCTGCGGTTTGCGAATGAATCTCACGCGCACAGGGCAACCTCCGGACTTCGTCCTCCGCAACAGGGGTTAAGGTCGTGACCCTACTCCACATGTCGGGTTCCACTTGCCCTGTAACCACGTGACATAATTATCGTTATACTGACACACAGACTGCTATGATTTCTGTGTGCTTACATCAGCAGACTGTGGGCACACACCCAACTATTGCTGTGGAGTGTCGATCGTCTGCAAAACCCCTGAATGTCGGGTAGTGTCTGTCAGAGCCAAACTTGAGAGCAAAGCAGCCCTCGATCGTCTTGTTTCTGCAGCCTACCCCATCTCCCCTTGTGTGAGGCCGACACCACCCAGTGTGGTCAACCCACCTCAGTAAGCTTATGACTATTGTTTAACTCTATGAAGAAATTTGATAGCACTAATATAAGTTGTGTACAGGGTATCATGTGAATATTGGGTAGTGTCCACAGTTTTAAACATATTCTTTTTCAAAGACCCATCATGGTATATTTTTCATGTGCAATAAGCCAGGACTTAACCGTGAACCTTTAAAATATGATAGCAAACAATTTACTACTTACTACTTATCTGTTTACTCAACTTATTGAAACTATTTATATTTTATCGCATGCTTTGTATCACAATGTTTAACACAATAATATTTAACCTACATGAGAGAGTTTAAAACTCTGAAAACATAACAGAGCGACATCTGAAAACACAAATAAGATTTTTATCTGATTCGCCTCTCGCATACCTCAATTATCACCCGCCTATCAGGCCATCTAGTGGTAAGTGGTGTCTACAAAACATGTCACTCACCTTTACAGGTGATTCTCCTGTAGACATAGAACAGTACGGGGCCATATTTTTCGTGGCGCTGTCTATAGTCCTGCAAGGTCATGACCATCAGTCGCTTGCCATCCACGTCACTGAAGGCCCTCGCCAGGGCGACCTTGACCTCGCTGCTAAGGTGATATTCATCTGCCACATGCTTCACCCACTGTCCGACCTCAGCGATTGTCCAATGGTCAGGGTGAGTGACCGCCCACAGGGGTCGTGCTACGATGAGAGAACATCCAGTAATCAGTGTGTGTTAGTGTGTGTTAGTGTGTGTGTGTGTGTGTGTGTGCGCGCGTGTGTGTGTTTTAGTACATGCGGTGTGGGTGACACACCTGTGACCTACAGTGCTAGAGGTTGTTTAATTCTGTTATGTAACGCGATGTAAACAACAAGAACGTCGCCTGACGTGTAAAGGTGCGTCAGTCATGACGCAATGTGTGCCAGTAATGTCTGTCAGTCATGATGTCATGTGTGTCAGTCATGATGCCATGTGTCTGTCATGACAATGTGTCTCAACTGTGGCTTCCTGATAGAGAAGCACTTTCAGCATCCGCGGGACCTCTATCAAAACTGTAGAGACTTTAAGAAGGCTTTCGACAGAGTCTGGCAAGGTTGGGGGAGAGGACTATGACAGGTGATACATCGAAGAAATCGTCGTCCAAGTCATCAACGTGCTGTATAACAGCTCAACGAGTGCAGTGTTGCCGGACAACCAAATACGAGCTCAGTTTCGCCCTATAGTAGACGTACGTCAAGGATCCCTCCTATCACCGGTGCTGTTTAACATCTTCTTGGAGAACATCATGCGCGAAACCCTCCACAAACACCACATTTCTATTTCCATTGGTGGAAAACTGAATTGCAACCTACGCTTTCCAGACGACGTACACCTGTTATTCTCACGCACATGGAATGGAGACCAGCACTGATAAAACCACAAAGTAGAGATCTACATGAACGGGGTACAGGTCGAAAAGGTAAGCAGGTTCAAGTACTTGGGAGCCACCAAGGACGCCAGACATCCGCATCAGGATCCCAACACCAACAGCGGCAATGGCTAGGCTAGATACGATCTGGCATAGCCACAATATAAGGTTCACTACCAAGTGCAGGCTGTACAAATCCCTGGTAGTACCAATCCTGCTCTACGGATGCGACACGTGGACTCTGCTCGCCGAAACAGAAAGGAGAATCCAGGCATTCGAGAACAAGTGCCTGAGGAGGCTGCTCCGGATCTCATACAAAGAACATAAAACCAACGACTTTGTAAGAAACAAGATGGCCACACTGGTAGGACACCAGGAACCTCTACTATTAACAGTCAAGTGATGTAAGCTGGTCTTCTTTGGCCACGTGACCCGGCACGACACCTTGTCAAAGACTATCCTTCAAGGCACCTTGGAGGGTGGCCGACACCGCGGTGGTCAGAGAAAGAACTGACTTACGAACATCAAAGACTGGACTGATCGTCCTGTACAGGAGCGCGAGCTGGAGTGTGTGGAGACCAGTGTGACGTCAGACAGGTCAGTGAGTTGCGCAGCTGTCAGCCTCCTCCAGCAGCTGCACGCTATTCCATGTTTAAGTACCAGGTGTCCTCCGAGTGCTGGTGGTTTTGTGCGTGTGATTGTCTTTGCTCATCCACCACCCCCTTGTCCCTCCTGACATCACTACATCTGATGACATGTTGCCACCTGAGATGGCGGCAGGTAGGGACATGTTGAGGTGTTCGCTGTGTCAAGGGTCAGGGCTACCCATTGTGATGTCAGCACACACTGCAGTCGCCAAGCAGATCACAGGAGGGGGAGGGACTATGGGAGGACGCCGCTAACCGTCTGTAGTGTAATGCTTGCAATGTATGTATTTGTACATCAGCCAGGTATTTTAGACAACAATCATCAAGTCCAAAGTTTAATTATCTTTTTGTTTCAAGAAGTATGACTTAATGACCTTTGGAACATGGGTTTTGTCAACCAAGCTTTCGTCTGGTGTCCGAGACAAGAGCGCAGCCCACACAAGTAGACATCATGAGTCATGACAAGACGGCGCCACACTTCTCACTCATGCTCTTCACTTGTCTGCTCTTGTATTACCACACGATTCGCTTTGGCGGGCTCAGGCTTTTGTTTGAAATATAGACGAGGGAGGAGAGAGAAAAACAGTTGAAACTGGCATCGCTAAGGACATCAGGTGACTGCTGCGGAAATGTCTAGATTGTTCTTCAGACACACACGATGCTACACACTCACCCACCTCCCCTTGTGTGTGTGTGAAGGCTAGTCCTACACTATGACTATACCAGAGTGTGTGACTACATCTGAATGTGAAGGACTATACTACAGAGCGGATGGCTATATGGACTTGGACTGCTATACCAGTGTGTGGGTGACTATACCAGAGTGTGGGTGAATGTACTAGTGTGTGGATAACTATACCAGTGTGGATGACTATGTGTGTGTGGGTGACTATACCAGAGTGTGGGTGAATGTACTAGTGTGTGGATAACTATACCAGTGTGGATGACTATATGTGTATTGGTGACTATACCAGTGTGTGGGTGACTATACCAGAGTGTGGGTGAATGTACTAGTGTGTGGATAACTATACCAGTGTGGATAACTATACCAGTGTGGATGACTATGTGTATTGGTGACTATACCAGTGTGTGGGTGACTATACCAGCGTGTGGGTGAATGTACTAGTGTGTGGATAACTATACCAGTGTGGATGACTATATGTGTATTGGTGACTATACCAGTGTGTGGGTGAATGAACTAGTTTGTGGATGACTATATCAGTGTGTTGGTGACTATACCAGAGTGTGGACGACTATATCAGAATGTAAGTGACTATAGTAGTGTGTGTTTGACTATATCAGTATGTGAGTGACTGTACCAGTGTGTGAATGACTTCACCAGAGTGTGGAGGACTATATCAGTGCTGGTGACTATACTAGAGTGTGGGTGACTGTACTAGTAGGTGGATAACTATACCAGTGTGGATGACTATATCAGTGTGTTGGTGACTATACTAGAGTGTGGGTGACTGTACTGGTGTGTGGATGACTATATCAGTATGGATGACTATATACCAAAATGTGAGTGACTATACCACTATGTGGATGGCTCTACTAGTGTGTTTCTGGCTATAGTTGGGTGGTGATGACTATACCAGAGTGTGGGCGACTATACCAGAGTGTGGATGAATGCCAGTGTGTAGGCGGCTATACCAGAGTGTGGATGATTGTGCCAGTGTGTGGGTGACTATATCAGTGTTTTGGTGACTATACCAGAGTGTGGGTGACTGTACTGGTGTGTGGATGACTATACCAGTGGTGTGACTAACTACACTAGAATGTGGATGACTATACAAGAGTGTGGGTGGCTATACCAGTGTGTGGATGATTGTGCCAGTGACTAACTACACCAGAATGTGGATGACTATACCAGTGGTGGGGCTGACTATACAAGGTTAGCGAGCGTCACACAGCTTTACTTCACCAACATGTCACTAATGGAATGTCAGTTAAACTGAATCAATTGTCTGAAGTCTGGTAGCCCTGCACGTGCGGGAAACCAGAGAGAGTGTAACGGTGGACATTTACAAGATTACAAAAAACACTGAAATACTGCCGGCGGGCTTGTTGGAAGAGAAGGAACAAGTCCTGACATGAGTATATATGCTGAGTTAGGAGTGTAGCTAACACAAGAGGATAGCCATCTATGTCGCCTGTTGCCTTAGAATGAATTACTCGAGTTGATGTGATTTTCTCAAGAGAAGCTGGCAGTTTGTCAGAGTAAGTATACACCATGCAACACGATGCGGAAGAATGAGGGGATAAAATAATTTAGCACAGCAAGAAAACCAGATCACACATGTGGTACAGTGATGGCTCCAACACAATGTGCAGGTGAGGAGGCGAATATCACTTGGTAGTCTGACCAACACAAACATCACTGACTGAGAGGAAAATAATGGATGTTGGGTGGTTAGCCCTCCCCACTTTGCATGTTGGCTTTGTTGTCTTGATATGGTAGGAAAGGAAACAAGATTTGTCCGGGTGTCACACTCCCCTTACCTCCTCAGCCTAGCAACTGGACAAAATAAATGTGATGTAAAAATAGCGGCGAACACAGTTTGTACTGAATGCGAGAACAGACGGGTAGCCAGTGTAGATAACGAAGGAGAGGAGTGACTCTAAGTCTCTCGTGGCTCTAAGCACCAGACGTGCAGCGGACTTTGTGGAGTTTGTGAAGAGGGTATGTGGGCCACCCGGCAATTCTTCTGTCCTCAGGTCATACTCGTGACAGAAGAGAAGAAGGTGATCTTGAAAAGGCTTCTGATACTTTTTATGTAAATGGAATAAATGCTCGATAATAATAATAAATGAAGATTTGTATAGCACATATTGACACTCATAGAGAGCATGCTCTTAGCGCTTAAAACGAGGAAGAGACATGGACTACATGGATAGAACACGAGGGACGGAAGAATAAACGACAATACTGACGACAAACAGAAAAAAAGATGGAAAACACAACAAGACACCAAGTACTGTAACAGAAACATAGAAAATATAGTGATTCTGAAGAGAAAGATGGTAGAAAATTAGCAAGAGCAGAAGGGGGGAGGGTAAGAAGGACGAGCATTGTGTGGACTGTGTTAGGAGTAATGCTCAAGGAAGAGGTGCTTAATTATCAAAGAATAATGCCTGCAATATTGCTGAAAATAACCATGCTTACTTTGAATAAAAATGTTGTTCCTAAGCAAAGCTGCATGTTTTTATTTTCACTGATCAGTTCAAAATGCGGAATCTTTAATGATGATCCACAATTATCAAGCATCATCTTCCATCGTACTTTTCTGGCTGTGCAATGACAGTCTCGTGTTGTTTGTCTTCCCGAAACCATTACAGTTATACACAAGTATAGTCAACCGAACACTCGCACACTAACTCAATGAACAAATCATGCCCACCTCGCAAGGAGATTGAATTCAAGGAGACTAAACAAAGCTGCTGAGACAAGAAGGCAGAAAAGGTAAGAGAACTACATGCTGACAGGTGGACAGCGATGACATAGACAGACCTGGAAACACCAAGTTGATGAGGAAGTCAGCCAGAGCTGGGGGTACATTGAGAAGATAATCTACTGAATGTCGGGATTTCTTCAATGCAAAATATCTACACATGGACATTTAATAATGAATTAGCAACCGATAAACATATAGTTTCTTATATAACAATTATAACTGATTATAACATGTTATAATATTTTTAAATTTATGAGGCCTTATATATATATTATTTATAAGATCGATTTACTTTATCAGTTATTTAGCAACAAAAAATATTTAAACAACTTTTATGTTAATTTATGCACTGTCAAAACTTTTTCATCAATTTATGAGTAATGATAGGCGGATGTTCTTTTACTTAATGTGTAATAATTTTGGGTATTTTAAACATGTTTAATTATTAAATTTCCAGGTTTTCCTGAATGTTTTATTGTTTTCTTTGCTGACTATTTTTTCAAGCACAAGTTTTACTTGAATTTGATTATTTTTTAGTGTTTGTTTAATTTAGGATTACTTCTCTGTGTGTAAATGTTTCCTTTTATTTGGGATTATTTTTGTGTGTGTAAGTGTTTTGTTTGTTTCTTTATTTTTGCATTTTTATTCTTGCAATATTTAAAGTTATATTTGTTTGTGTCATAATCAATTTTTAAATGGATTTAGGAGCACTTTTTCAATTTTGGCATCAATATTTAAAAAGTTATTGAGAAAACAAGAAAATATTACGAAAATAGGCTTTGGAGCCTCCAGTGAAAGTCAGTTTTGTTCAGTTATACAAAACCCTCATAAGACCAACTCTGCATGAACACCAGCACTAAGACAATGTAACAACAGACAATATGTAATAATAAACTGCTGCAAAGGTTTGTTACATACAAAACATTTACCTCCCTCAAGCCCAGGCGCATCAGAGGGAATCCCATACTCAAAATAATTAACCACATTAATGATGTTTATACAAATTCGTCAAGCTTAATCAAATACATACAAAAATACAGCCAGTACAATTTATATTTAATATCTAATAATTATATCTAATTTGTCGTTTTCAGCAGAACTTCTCTCAAACCTACCGTTCAGAACCCATGAAGATGCTGCCTTATATAAATACATTTCAGAGGCTCCCAGAAAATTCTAACTTGTAAGGAATCGCTTATGATGACTAAAGGCCTAGAGCCCACCAGACCTAAACAATAATACCAATATAAGAAATAAAGGGGCGGCTTGTAGGTCGTTAGTTTAAATGAAAGCCCACATCCTGCCTAAATACCTACATATTTTAAACAAGGTAAAGGTCGTCCCCTGACCTTTTCAGGTCGTTGGGGGAGTGGGGAGGGGTAGGGGGAGGTGTTAGAACTCACTTTTCTCAGGCCCAGCTTTACGTGAGGGAGATGTCCATCTCCTCTCCCTCGCTGCCTTATCTTCCCCAACCCTTTATGGAGTCAGGTACCCATTTCCCACCCATGGGTGGACTGGGGGATGTTTGCCGAGCCACACGAACATCGCACTAGCGCGCCAGCGCTCTAACCACCCGGCAATCCACCTACTTCTTGTTGTTGTTGTTGTTGTTGTTGTTGTTGTTGTTGTTGTTGTTGTTGTTGCTGATTCTGTGAGGGGAAAGCGCTTCCACCTAAAGGTGATTTTGTCCTGTGGAGGGTGTGAGGGGCCTGGGGAATGGAGGATGGGAGGGGAAGGGGTTAGGGGAAGTGAGGAAGGCCACCGTTCTGTGGCTGCTATTAATGTCAGAGACACCCTTACAAAGAGAGGCCAAGAAACAGAGTTTACAAAACAACGAAACGTGGTCACCGCCATGAAACGAAGCAAGATGAAAAACTACTTCAGCAAACTCATAGAATGTAAGATGAACACTAAACTGATCTGGAAAGCCATCAATCAATTAACAAACAAGTCTAGACAAACCTGTCCCACAATTACAATGACGAACTGAACGCACATTTTGCAGGAATTGCTACTAGGGTAGTCTCAAATGACAAGTCACAAGAAAACAAACTAGACAGATTACAAAACTTCTGTAACTCTAAACAAATTAATACCTCTCTTTGCATTTCCCCGATGAGTGTATTGGAAGTATATCAAGCACTTACCCAACTCAAAGATATTAACACCAGAGGGCCTGACAACATCGACAATAAAATTCTAAAGCTCTCAGCACCGGCCATTGTTGAAACTCTGACCTACCTGTAAAACCTCTGTATTGATAAATCTTATTTTCCAATATACCTTAAACAAGAAAAAGTAATCCCTATACACAAATCAGGTGACAGAGGTGACCCTACAGACTATCGCCCAATCTCAATCCTATCACCTCTCTCAAAACCCCTAGAAAAACACATCCACAAGCACCTACAAGAACACCTTATAAGGCATGAGCTTCTCCACCCGAACCAATCTGGCTTTAGGCCCCGTCACTCTTGCCACACAGCACTAACATCCATGGTGGAGCAATGGCTAAATAACATTAACGACAATCATTTTTCCGCTGCCTTATTTGTTGACTTTTCCAAAGCCTTTGATGTTATAGATCACAATCTGCTCATCAGAAAACTTGAGTTATACAAACTAAGTACAGGAAGCACCAAACTCCTCACCTCCTTTCTCGACAATCGAACTCAGAGAGTCGCTGTAAACAACCATATGTCTGATCCTCTTGAAGTTAAATTTGGTGTCCCTCAAGGCTCAGTACTAGGACCTCTTCTTTTCTCCATATACATCAATGATCTTCCTCTCCACCTATCCCATTCATGTGACATGTTTGCAGACGACACCACAATACACGCACACCACCAACAGATTGAGCCACTTGCTTCCCTCATACAGCTGAGCGCTGACGAGCTTCAGACGTGGACGGAATCTAACCACATGTCCCTCAACCCCCAGAAAACTCCTCACAACAAGACAAAAAAGGCAAAACCTAGTCACCCCGTTCCCAAGTATCCATATTGGCACTCAAGCAATAACGGAAGTTCAGTACCACAAACTCAAAGGTGTTACCATCGACAACAACTTATCATGGTCCCAACACATCTCTGCTACAAGCAAAAACATTTCCAAGAAAGTCTACCAGCTGTCAAGAATTAAACATTTGCTAGACCCACACACAAGAAAACTCTTCTATACAACCCACATTCAGTCAATCATTGACTACGCCCCCACCCTCTGGGACTCCGCTAGTGGAGTTTCCATGAAACCTCTAGCAAGTGTCCAGAGGCGAGCAATAAAAGCCGTTCTACTCAAACCGACAATACAGCCGAGTGACTTCACCTCTCTGGGTGTCCTGCCCCTAACAAAAAGACTTCAATTTAATAAATGTCTATTCATGTACAAAATACTGACCAGTAAACTGTCCCCCAGACTCGCTTTGTTGTTTTCTTCCAATTATACTGGGACTTCCCCCAAACTAAATACTCCAATCCCTAGAATAGACCTCTATAAATCTAGTCTCAAATATTCAGGGAGCGTGTTGTGGAACAGCCTCCCTCTCAGCCTCCCTTTCCATCTCAAGCAGCTCAACTCCCTGAACTCCTTTAGACGCCATCTTCTAAAACATTTGCAAAAAATTAGATGAGCCCTCTAGAAACACCTCTCAATTCCAGGACTCCTGTAAATATCTGCTTTTTTGTTGGTTTTTTGTTATTTCTTTTCTCTTAACAATCACCTTGTACATATTCACCTTCACTCTTGTTTGATGTTTTATCTCATGTTTACTACCAATTATTCTCGTATTCTTTTAATTATTTGTTTATTCTTTCCCCATACGGGGAATGTAAAAAAGCACCTTCTCGCTTATTCACCTCTCGTTAATAAAGAATTGTCATTGTCATTGTCATTGTCATTGCAGGTGTCGTTTACTGTTTAGGTGGTTTTTTTACTATTGCAGGTGTTGTTTACTATGTAGGTGTTGTTTACTATTACAGGTGTTGTTAACTGTTTAGGTGTTGTTTACTGTTGCTGGTGTTGTTAACTATTGCAGGTGTTGTTTACTGTTGTTGGTGTTGTTTACTATTGCAGGTGTCGTTTACTGTTGTTGGTTCCCTCATTTCCTGTTGTGGTATCTTGCTCTTGATGTCCAGGAGCCCTGCTGTCCGCAGTGGTGGTGCACGGGGCTGGTTGTCAGGTCCCTTGTTGTCCTGTCCTAGACTCTTTACTCTGAGTTCCTAAGTTTGTTTCTATTCTTAAAGGGCCTTTAGTTTGTTAGAGGTTTCTTTTAATGTTTTTTTGCCTTTCTAAACCAAACCTGGGATTTTATGGTTTTCCACCATCTTTACAGTTTGTGTTTTGTTATTTTTTAAGGTTTATACCTTTAATTTATTTATTGTTACCCTACCTCACGCGCGTTTATAGTCTTCGTTAGGAATGAGTGGATGATCCCCACATTTTCTGAACACCATCCATCTACCTGACATCCCCCGATTTTATTTTGTTTCCTCCTGCTGTCAATCAGCTGTGGTTTGTATTCTGTTGTTTCCTTCATGGCATCATATGGCTGTGTTGTTGTTGTTTGTTGTTTGCCTCCTCTTGTTTGTGGTAATTATCTTGTAATCTGTTTATATCTGTTGTCCTTTGATTGCTTCTTGTTTATTTGTTTTTAATGTGCATGCTTTATTAATTCGATTCGGAAGTTTTTGTTCTTGATTCAGTATTGTGTTGTTAAATAATGGCTTCGGACAAAAATACTTTTTATTTCTCATGCTATCATGAATGTTATCAGTAGTAGCAGTTGTAGTAGTAGTTGTCCTGATTTTTATTTGTTCACTTTGATTTTTCCCATTCCATCCAGGTGGTTTAGTTCAAGAACTGCATTTGTTATCATTTCAAGAACTTGCTATGTCAATGTTCTTTTCTGTGACTTGCTCCTTGTACAACCAAGAGGTTTGACTTTTGTTCGTCTTTCCAGAGAAACTCGCGGTTTTTGCTTTTCTCTAAGAACATAAATAATTATTCGTATGAGGCGACGATGCTGCATCATTCATCCCTTTATACCAAACCGTCTTATATCATTAATTTATTAATATGTCGGCATCCATTTGCAGCTAGACTAATTAGTTGGTATTGCAACATTTCTTCAATTATCTGTGTATTTGTCATCATATTATATTGTATATTTTTATTTTCAACACTGAAGTACTTATGATGCCACCACTAATTTCTATTAATCACTAAGTGTGTATTGAATAGTGTGATTTATTTGTATCCTACATTGACTTACATACAAACATTATTTAAACTGTATTCATATTAATTTATGGTGACTAGTACAACAAACATAATGAAACTGCATCAAACTACACTGACAGTCACGCGATATAACGACCGTCGGACAAGTGGAGACAAGGTCTACTGTCAACTTAATCTATTTTTCCCAGTCAGAAATCCGCACACTGACACCAGCTACGAGAAAACATCATTTTGCACAAAGTTTCTCCACCACTTTTAAAAGATTTGTTAGTTTGTTGATTTCCATGGGATGCTGGCGAGTCTCTAGACTAAGGCAGCTTCTCGTTCTCTGTCTGAACAAGTGAGTCTGGTGTTGGGAGGGACAGTGGAGCGTGGACACCAATGGTGTGCTTGTTGTCTGACTGAATGAGTGAGTCTGGTGTTGGGAGGGACAGTGGAGTGTGGACACCAATGGTGTGCTTGTTGTCTGAACAAGTGAGTCTGGTGTTGGGAGGGGCAGTGGAGTGTGGACACCAATGGTGTGCTTGTTGTCTGACTGAACAAGTGAGTCTGGTGTTGGGAGGGACAGTGGAGTGTGGACACCAATGCTGTGCCTGTTTCATAAAACAGACTTAACATGGTGTAAGCAGGTCTGCGATGTTTGGTGCAAGTGTTTCCAAGACAACATTCATTTCCGTCCACCGTTTACAAAATGCTACTCACCAAAGTTCCGCATGGCTTGTGAAGAAAACTCGTCAACTCCGAGTGTGTCGTCTGCTTCTTGGCTCATGTCTGCCCTTTGACCTGCCTGCAGCTGCAGTGTCCTGTGCATGTGCACCACCCCTCCCACCGACTGCCCGACACCACTTCGCTACACACAACAAAGGTGGCGCCACCGGGCGCCCGACAACATGCACTGATCCGCTATGGGTCTGAACTTGTGTCTACAAGTCACTCCTCGATGGCCGCACTTTGCTAATCTCGTCTCCGCAGGCAGGAGAGCTCCGGAAGAGGGAGTTATGTGCCCATAGCATGGCGGCCAGCAGACGAAATGAATGCACGAGAGGAAGATTATTCTCAGGACGACCTGCCGTGACCTGTGTCAGTTACTGTGCGAGGGCCTGTGTGTCACTGGACTATAATTATGTCCTGAGGGAGATGTCTTCACCCATTTGACTGTAAACTCGCCACTTACACTCTTACAGCTCAACGGGGCAGTCACCTCCTGCAGATGTCATCTTACAACATGGGCGGGGGTGAGGGGAGTTGTCATCAAGTGTGTCTTCCTCCCTCCCTCCCTCCCTGGCCCTGGATATAAGTAGGGCTATTGAAAACACATCGACAATAGGCCAGCCTGGACAGGAGGAAACTATATCGCTCTTACTTCACACAAGTCTGTCAGTGTGTGACTGTGTCACTGACACCGTGTCACCGCTCCTTTTCCTGGAACCTCTAACCGTCACCGTGTCAGTATGTACGTGCGCATAGTTGTGTGTGTTATATGTGTGTGTGTGTGTTATATGTGTGTGTCCCGTTCCTTACGCTAGTATATGAATGTGTGAGTAGATCTGTCTGCATATGTGAGTCAATGTGAGTGCATATGTATGCGTGAGTATTTGCAAAAGTGTGTGTGTGTGTGTGTGTATGTGTGTGTGTGTTAGAGATTGAGAGGGCTATCCGGAAGGCTAATAAGCAACACATTACATCAGCTCACACCACATTTTTAAGTTTAGCCTAGCGATAGTCTTCTTCCTGTGTTTAGAGAACGCCGATCACCAGTGTCAGTGACACTACATTGTGCTATCATGTGATTATAGTGACACTATATTGTGTACTAATGTCACTGTACAAAGATGTCCAGTGTCAGTGACACTACATTGTGTAATAATGTCATTGTACAAAGATGTCCAGTGTCAGTGACACTATATTGTGTAATAATGTCATTGTACAAAGATGTCCAGTGTCAGTGACACTATATTGTGTACTAATGTCATTGTACAAAGATGTCCAGTGTCAGTGACACTATATTGTGTACTAATGTCATTGTACAAAGATGTCCAGTGTCAGTGACACTACATTGTGTAATAATGTCATTGTACAAAGATGTCCAGTGTCAGTGACACTACATTGTGTAATAATGTCATTGTACAAAGATGTCCAGTGTCAGCGACACTACATTGTGTACTAATGTCACTGTACAAAGATCACCAGTCAGTGACACTATACTGTGTACTAATGTCATTGTACAAAGATCACCAGTGTCAGTGACACTACATTATGTAATAATGTCACTGTACAAAGATCACCAGTGTCAGTGACACTTCATTGTGTTATGATATCATGTAAGGAAGATCACTAGTGTCAGCTCAGTGTGTGTGTGTGTGTTGTGGAAGTCAAGTGTGCTGACTGTCAGTGTGAGAGATGAATTAGGTGTACATATGGACTCAGCTCATGGTAGGTGTCATAAATGATCTATAAGTGTGTTCTTACATGTGCATGTGGAAGTACGTATGTACACGTCTACTGACATTTGTGTCCAGAGTACACATGTGTATACCTACTATTGTTGAATGAACAAGTATGCGTTCATGTGGGTGCATGTGATGCGTGTATCTGTATGTGCATGTAGTTTCTCTTGTACATCCATGGGTGAACATATATGTGTGTCATGTACAAGCAATATATGTGTGTACAATGATGTTTACCAGTGTATGTCCATGTGTGTATATACTGGACAGTATATGTACACGTGTACAATTATATGTACATTGTATGTATATGCATGTGGTTATGTACATATACATGTATGTACAAGACTGTTTATATGTGTATGTTTGTATGTACAGGTATATGTGCATGAGGATGTTTGTGTATATATGTAAGTAATAAAGGGTTTATTCCAAAGGTGTACACAGCATACTTTAGGAAGAAACCATGTTGTAGCCTTCTGAATATCATAAGTCACACCAACTAAAATATGTTACTCACTACCTGCTGAGCACGCTCTCTCTCTCTCCCTCTCTCTCTCCCTCTCTCTCTCCCTCTCTCTCTCTCACTTCTTAGAAGCACTATTTTTATATTGGGAAGCATTTAATTTCCCTCCGGTCAATTCAATACAAACTGAATTCAAAACAATTACAAAATGTTTAAAGTCTCCTTTTAGACAAAAAAGAAAATCATTGGAACAAAAGAAAATGTGTCTTAAGAACATTAGACCCGAGTAATGCACGTCCTCGGTGAAGTTGTCATGGTAACACCCGGCGACAATCTTTTGCTGGAAGCAAGGGATAATAAGAATGAAGACTTACCTTGTGCCAGACTGGCTGCTGTTTGTAGCAGAAAATCGCAGTACGTGTCATTGTGTTGATATGTCCTCACTGCACGTGTATATATACATAGCAAGACAGGTAAAGCTTATTTTTAGCCGCCATGGGTTCCACCTGTGTGTCTGCCTGGCGTGTGGCGTGACGACTGCTGAAGCCAAGATAAGTCCAGGAATCAGGAGCAACATAATCGACTTCCCAATGCACGTGACAAGTGGTGTGCAAGCTGTCCTCTCATTGGCTGTGTAGTCTGATTAACCACTCACCGCAGAGGGCGGGCAGGGGGGCGCTAGCTGGAGTGGGGGTGAAGTCCGGCTCTCGATATTTAAAGCCCCACCTGCTCCTCTTTCAAATCATTATGTTGAATTTATCGTAATATAAACTGTCTAATGTATTCCAATGTACAGGTACATCAGACATTTCCACCCACAAGACATCATCGACACAAACACCTTTCTGACTGTGACGTCATATTGCAACGCGGATCTCTTTGATCAAAGCCGCTCACACCTGTCCGTGTGGTTGTAGCAGTGACGACCCCGCGTCTCGTTGTTCCAGTATTGTATCACCAGTTTATTTCTCACTCCTCTATGTCTCCCCGTGCTCCAGTATTGTATCACCAGTTTATTTCTCACTGCTCCATGTCTCCCCGTGCTCCAGTATTGTATCACCAGTTTATTTCTCACTCCTCCATGTCTCCCCGTGCTCCAGTATTGTATCACCAGTTTATTTCTCACTGCTCCATGTCTCCATGTCTGCTGCGGTCACCCAAACTCAACAGTTAATTGCTCATATATTAATAATCATTCTCACACTAAATCATTCATCTGCACTAACATGCGCCCAGGTGGTCTTTAAGACTGGCGAGTCCGTGAAATGCTACAACAGCACCTTTGTTGGTAGATAAGTTATAAATACACTGCCCTGGAAGAGGTATTAAGGTAAACGGTGCGACAGTCTCTTTCTTTCTCATCTTTGTCTGATGTCAAGTCTCATGGGCCCATTTTCTCAGAACTACCCGGCTTTACTCATGTCTTCCGTGTTGTAACAGTCACGTGACCAGTCAACCACTTGCTTCGTCTCCCAGTCCTTCCCGGTTGCCTTATAAGGAAGACCTACGATCTCCTACACCGTTGTGAATGGAGGGCTGAGGCTCTTGTAGCTGACAACAAACTCCAGACATCTTGAGCCCCTGAAGTAATGAAGTACGTGCGCTTTTGTGGTTTGCATCCAGCTGGTGGGTGGGAGACAGTTAGATAGGGCGACAGGTGGATGTATACAGGGAGGGGGAGAGAGACAGCGAGTGTTTTTGTGACACATTTTGTAAAATGTACAAGGAGGAAATGAGTCATGTGTGTTGATAAAATCAAAATGTCAGTTACTGCAACAGATATACGGCGAGAGGAGGAAGAGAGCGAAAGATTAAGGCAAGAGGCGAGGAGAGAGACAGAGGCAGAATACAAGGGAAATCCCCTTGCTCCCCTTCCTGCTCTGTCCGTCAGATCCTGTTGTGTGGCCGACGACAGGAGTAACGGCCAACACTATGACGCAACTACCTGATTGTGTGTGTGTGTGCGCGCGCGCGCTCACGGAAAGGTTACTCCTCAAAATACTTCATTGAAACACATTCTCCAAAACTGAAAAGGGCATAACAACATTTGCAGAAACGCACAGTTCTATGCATGATACTTGTACAGACCCACAGTCACACGATACTTGTACTGACCCACAGCTACATGATACTTGTACAGACCCACAGTCACACGATACTTGTACTGACCCACAGCTACATGATACTTGTACAGACCCACAGTCACACGATACTTGTACTGACCCACAGCTACATGATACTTGTACAGACCCACAGTCACACGATACTTGTACTGACCCACAGCTACATGATACTTGTACAGACCCACAGTCACACGATACTTGTACTGACCCACAGCTACATGATACTTGTACAGACCCACAGTCACACGATACTTGTACTGACCCACAGCTACATGATACTTGTACAGACCCACAGTCACACGATACTTGTACTGACCCACAGCTACATGATACTTGTACAGACCCACAGTCACTCGATACTTGTACTGACCCACAGCTACATGATACTTGTACAGACCCTCAGTCACACGATACTTGTACTGACCCACAGCTACATGATACTTGTACAGACCCACAGTCACACGATACTTGTACTGACCCACAGCTATATGATACTTAAACAGACCCACAGTCACACGATACTTGTACTGACCCACAGCTACATGATACTTGTACTGACCCACAGCTACATGATACTTGTACAGACCCACAGTCACACGATACTTGTACTGACCCACAGCTACATGATACTTGTACAGACCCTCAGTCACACGATACTTGTACTGACCCACAGCTACATGATACTTGTACAGACCCACAGTCACACGATACTTGTACTGACCCACAGCTACATGATACTTGTACAGACCCACAGTCACACGATACTTGTACTGACCCACAGCTACATGATACTTGTACAGACCCACAGTCACACGATACTTGTACTGACCCACAGCTACATGATACTTGTACAGACCCACAGTCACACGATACTTGTACTGACCCACAGCTACATGATACTTGTACTGACCCACAGTCACACGATACTTGTACTGACCCACAGCTACATGATACTTGTAGCGCACAGTTCTATACATGAAACGTGTAGTAACACAGTTCTATACCTGATACTTGTAGAAGCCCAAAGTTTTATACACGATTCTTGTAGTGACCAATAGTTGTAGAGGCGATACTTGTAGTAAAGCACAATTCTATACATGATACTTGTAGTGACCCACAGTTCTATACATGATACTTGTAGTGACCCACAGTTCTATACATGATACTTGTAGTGACCCACAGTTTTATACATGATACTTGTAGTGACCCACAGTTCTACACACGATACTTGTAGTGACTCACAGTTCTATACATGATACTTGTTGTGACTCACAGTTCTACACATGATACTTGTAGTGACTCACAGTTCTACACATGATACTTGTAGTGACTCACAGTTCTACACACGATACTTGTATTACACCTCCATGCTGTGAATGGTGCACTAGTGTGACGTAGTACACTGTTTGGTGTTGACTGCTGTCAGTTGATCGCAGGTGAGAATCGTAGCGGAGAATTAATTAACGGATGTGTTTTGGAGGCTGCAATTGACAGGTTATGTTTATATCGCCTGTATCTACCGATAGCTGCATAACACGCAAACTATTCAGGTTGGTCTTTAAGCAGCCTGGGGCCGATGACCTTATACTGGTGTGTGTGTGTGTGTGTACGCGCGCATGGGTGTGTATGTGTGTCGTGCGTGTGTGCTGTGTATGGAAGAAAAAGAGAGAGTGTAGGTGCTATGTAATATTATGTCGATTGTAATGTGCTTGTAGACCATTTTAGTTGAGTCCATGATCACAGCCTGCATGACTTCAAACGTTGTGATGACAGATCAGACCTGATGGTCAACTCATGTACAGTGTGTGTGTGTGTGTGTGTGTGTGTGTGTGTGTGTGTGTGTGTGTGTGTGTGTGTGTGTGGTGGGGACTAACCATCTGGACAGTACCTGTCACAACCACGTGACGTTCGACTCTCTCTCTCTCTTTCAATCACACTCACGGGTCAGACAACACGTGTTCTTACGCACAAAAGAATACAAAGACTTGTCTGTGTAGTTCTGCCGACGTTTACTAAAAACAGAAAATAAACAAATAAAACCAAATATAACACAGATATAAAAAGAGAATTCCTCACTTCGTTCTAACAACTACTCATACTGTTTCCTTTCTCATTCCTTTTTCCTCCAACGATTCTCCTCAAACGATTCTTCTCTCCAACGTTTCATTTTTTGTCTCCAACCATTCTTCTTCCTCTCCGTTATTTTCTCAAGATTATCTCTCGTCTCCTCTTATTTTACTCCTCTCACGATTCTCCTTCAGCTTCTTCTCCATTGTTTCCCAAGATTCTCTGCACACGTCACAGATCTTTTGACATCATCCATACGCAATCAGACAAACTGACGTCATTCACGCTCTTTCATTCTTCCACGTGTGATGAGACCTTTGACGTCACCTACATCTGGGACAGTACCAAGCTGCTGTTTTCCATTTCTTGTGGTATTGGCGAAGATAAATTTCACAGTTCTGTGGAAACTTCAGGAATCTTTGGCCACTGTCATCGGTTTTTCCTATTCTTCCTGTCTGTTGTTAATAATCATCTGCGCCGATCTTAGCGGTCCACTAACCATGCACCACCACAATGAAAAGGTAGCCCCGTGACATTGCTGTCGTGCTGGTGTTATGGAGCTCAGTATTAGAGACCTGCATTATCTCAAGGCCCTCATTATGGAGTTTAGTATTAGAGACCTGCATTATCTCAAGGCCCTCATTATGGAGTTTAGTATTAGACACCTGTATTATCTCAAGGCCCTCATTATGGAGCTCAGTATTAGAGACCTGCATTATCTCAAGGCCCTCATTATGGAGTTTAGTATTAGAGACCTGCATTATCTCAAGGCCCTCATTATGGAGTTTAGTATTAGACACCTGTATTATCTCAAGGCCCTCATTATGGAGTTTAGTATTAGAGACCTGCATTATCTCAAGGCCCTCATTATGGAGTTTAGTATTAGACACCTGTATTATCTCAAGGCCCTCATTATGGAGCTCAGTATTAGAGACCTGCATTATCTCAAGGCCCTCATTATGGAGTTTAGTATTAGAGACCTGCATTATCTCAAGGCCCTCATTATGGAGTTTAGTATTAGACACCTGTATTATCTCAAGGCCCTCATTATGGAGCTCAGTATTAGACACCTGCATTATCTCAAGGCCCTCATTATGGAGCTCAGTATTAGACACCTGTATTATCTCAAGGCCCTCATTATGGAGCTCAGTATTAGACACCTGTATTATCTCAAGGCCCTCATTATGGAGTTTAGTATTAGACACCTGTATTATCTCAAGGCCCTCATTATGGAGTTTAGTATTAGACACCTGTATTATCTCAAGGCCCTCATTATGGAGTTTAGTATTAGACACCTGCATTATCTCAAGGCCCTCATTATGGAGCTCAGTATTAGACACCTGCATTATCTCAAGGCCCTCATTATGGAGCTCAGTATTAGACACCTGTATTATCTCAAGGCCCTCATTATGGAGCTCAGTATTAGACACCTGTATTATCTCAAGGCCCTCATTATGGAGTTTAGTATTAGACACCTGTATTATCTCAAGGCCCTCATTATGGAGTTTAGTATTAGACACCTGTATTATCTCAAGGCCCTCATTATGGAGCTCAGTATTAGACACCTGCATTATCTCAAGGCCCTCATTATGGAGCTCAGTATTAGACACCTGTATTATCTCAAGGCCCTCATTATGGAGCTCAGTATTAGACACCTGTATTATCTCAAGGCCCTCATTATGGAGTTTAGTATTAGACACCTGTATTATCTCAAGGCCCTCATTATGGAGTTTAGTATTAGACACCTGTATTATCTCAAGGCCCTCATTATGGAGTTTAGTATTAGACACCTGTATTATCTCAAGGCCCTCATTATGGAGTTTAGTATTAGACACCTGTATTATCTCAAGGCCCTCATTATGGAGCTCAGTATTAGACACCTGCATTATCTCAAGGCCCTCATTATGGAGCTCAGTATTAGACACCTGTATTATCTCAAGGCCCTCATTATGGAGCTCAGTATTAGACACCTGTATTATCTCAAGGCCCTCATTATGGAGTTTAGTATTAGACACCTGTATTATCTCAAGGCCCTCATTATGGAGTTTAGTATTAGACACCTGTATTATCTCAAGGCCCTCATTATGGAGCTCAGTATTAGACACCTGTATTATCTCAAGGCCCTCATTATGGAGTTTAGTATTAGACACCTGTATTATCTCAAGGCCCTCATTATGGAGTTTAGTATTAGACACCTGTATTATCTCAAGGCCCTCATTATGGAGTTGGATATTAGAGACCTGTATTATCTCAAGGCCCTCATTATGGAGTTCAGTATTAGAGACCTGAATTATCTCAAGACTGTCGTACTGGAGTTAGAGACCTGTATTATCTCAAGGCGGTGCCACGATCCTCCCCCTCGCTGCCTTGTCTCGCACAGCCCAATGGGAATCACGCCCTTGTTGATGGCGGCCTGCACCAGTCTCGGACTCAGGTCCTTGTTTATTGTGGTCGACATCAATGCGGCTTGAGTTTGTGTTGTCGTATGCTATCCTCTCCTGTGGAAACGTGGTCCTCATTAGTTAACCATCTGTCTTTGTGTGGGCGTGTATCCGTGTGACACCATCTTCTCTCTAAGTGACACTAATGAGGGACGCCACTGTCTGTCTTCCGGTGAAACTCGCAGTCTCACAGGATGCTACAAGTGTCCGGAAGCCGTATGCCTTCCCCGAGAGTCTAAATATATATATATACACACATACACAGAAATCTTAGTTTCTGGTAAAGTGGGATGCCTTGTTTGTGTAGATATCGGGCGTCTGGTGTGATCTTAGACAAGACTTCATGCTCCGGTGAACACGGGAAGGCACCTAGTGTGAACGCCTCTCGTTGTGAGCATGATGACAAGTGTTCATATGAAGCAATACACGCGTCTGGGAAAATGCTGACTAATTTTAAACACGTTAAAACGTTAGACACGTGACTAATTTTAAACACTGAGGTCTTTAATCAAGCGTGCTGAACAACCCAATCTTAGAAAAAAAATTTACCTTAATAAAATATTTTTACCGAAAAAACTGGTTGAGCCAGACGTACGCTCCCGTCAACACACGCTGGCATACAAATGGTGGCTCCCATAGAAAAACAGCGAAAAGCAGACCTACTGAGTGGATTGTCTACTCGTCAAATTCAAGACGAGCATAGTCAACGGGATCTCTCGTTTGCTTATAAATACCTCCTCGACTTGTGACCAACAAACTGCTCTCCTCTTGGTGTTCAGTTTAGAACTGTTCCGAGCTGCTGTAGAAGACGAAATCGCTGTTTAAAGGTTACTAAAGCACTCGGGCAACACATTAAATGACTTACGAGCGATTTTGATTACTTGCTTCTTTAGAGCAGTTTTAAGTTTTAGAAATGTTGTGGAACTGGACCAAGAACATTAGATTCTAGCTGTAAACAACTGAAGGGCGAGTCAGATTCTCAAAATAAAACTGTGAGCAGGTTCTTCTTTCATGCTTGGGCTGCCCTCCTGTGTCCGCACGCACTCGGCGCTCCTTTGGTTAGAGCTGGAGGCGGTCTGCAGTTTGTGTCGACTAAGTCCGACAGCTGGAGTCTGACTGTTCTCCTTGCTTCCCTTGTCTTCGCAGACGCTCGTCCCTGTCACGTGACCTTTTCTGCTGCCGAGAAAAGTGTGAAAGGTAGCACCCCGCGGCAACTCCACCGGAGTAGCAGAGACATCTAGCATCTTACTCCCGGGGTTAGCCAGCACCTGCAGCACAGTGTCACTAGGAACACCAGACACCACCTGTGGCGGTCTCCTTTCAAGGCGAGCAGACAAATCTCGCGGCAAACTGGTTAAGTTGTCTGCAGAAGAAAGTTCGCTGCTCCACTTCGGCGGGTGAACAGTCCACCCCGTCATGGCTGGGCGTAGCTGCCTGATGTCATGGATGTTCACAGGCGACCCAGCACTCGGCGTGACCGTCTGAACATTTCCATAGATAACTTCCTGTTGCTGTCCTTCGGCTACCCGACTCGCCTTACCACCAACGACCGGCAGGTCGTCCACAGGTGAGGGCGGGTCCAGGACTGAGTTTTGTGTGGGGTAGCGGGTACCCCTCGTCACAGCTACCGCCCGTTGAAATCTTCCACGTTTCTCGCCCTTGACGCTGGGTGGCGTTGTGGCTGGGGTGGGAGTGGTCTCGGGTAACCACTCACTCCTTGCCGGCTGTTGGCTGGCTGACACAGCGTCTTGAACACGGGTGGTCCTCCCTGCCTCCAGTGAGGGCGATGTGCCAGCACTCGGCGCCAGTTGAGACCAGTCGGTGCGAGAGGAAACCGAGAAACAGTTGGGCGGACCTTCTCTGTAACGCCACGTCTACAAAAACACAAAGAAAGAAATTGTCATCAAACCAGTGATGACGATGATGATGATGACGAAATGAGAAAGCAAACTATTATTATTATTATTATTCCAATGAGTGTGGGATTATGAGCTGCGAGTAATGTGTAACCAACATGTTACCTGCGCGCCTTGTGACCTCAGGTGTGTAATGGAGGAATAACTAGGGTCCACGCCGGTTCCCTGTGGCGTCATCTCAAGGACTTCTTCATCATCGACATCGTCGTCGTCGTCGTCGTTGTCGTCGTCATTGCCTGGTTCTGCGTCATCCTGTGAGTGACGTGCGTCCTCCTCCTCGTGTCTGTCTGTGCCAAGTTCATCATCATGGCGGAAACGCGTGAAGCGAGACCCTTCGTCGTGGAGTGCATGAGTGACACTGGAGTAGTTGCTCTAGTCAAGACAACAAGTAACAAGATGATCGTCAAGAGGGGCGAGTAAGGCCCTCAACAAGTATTAGATGTTGTGGAAGAGGTTGAATGTACGTGAATGTCGGAAAGGAATGTGAAAAACATGTTAACATTTGTTTATACATTTGACAATATAAGCCTGCTACTTTTATTTTATTTTATTTTATAATACTGCTAAACGTTCTTAGCTGAATTTGTAGGTGTTCAGCAAATGCTACATCACTTCATCAATGTATACAAGATACAAAATGTGTTTGACGAGTACTTTACTGCATCTTGCAGCTGGTTTCTCTGCCTCACTCTGTGTGTGTGTGTGTGTGTGTGTGTGTGTGTGTGTGTGTGTGTGTGTGTGTGTGTGTGTGTGTGTGTGTGTGTGTGTATGTCACAGCTGTACTGTTCAGCTGTTGTGTCACAGCTGTGTGATTTACCCGTGGTGAGAGGACGCTGACAAAGGAGTCTTGTCTCTCGGTCATTTCTGTGTTTCCGTGATCGCTCCCTTTGTATGTCACCACCACCCGCCCTCTCAAAGCTTTGCGCTGTCTGTTCACATGATAACAATATTATGAACTACATGTAGTTTCTGTCCACATAATAGTATGAATACTGCTGTACAATGACCAGCTTCGGTTCACCCAATATCAACGCTCACACCATCTTGCAATCACACGCTCACATCATGACACTGTCACACGCTCACCCGATCTCGCAATCACACGCTCACACCATCACACTGTCATATGCTCACCCGATCTGGCAATCACACGCGCACATCATCACATTGTCACAAGCTCACCCGATCACGCAATCATACGCTCACACCATCACACTGTCATACGCTCACACCATCACGCAATCACACGCTCATTCCATCACGCAATCACACACTCACTTCATCACATCATCACACACTCACATCCTCACATCATCACACGCTCATATCATCACACTGTCATACGCTCACCATCACGCAATCACACGCTCACATCATCCCATTGTCACGCGCTCACCCGATCCCGCAATCATACGCTCTCACCATCACATCATCACACTGTCACACGCTCAAACCATCACGCAATCACACGACGACTAAATATTGACACACATGCAGGCTACACGCAGTTTACAAAGCTTGAGTGAGTAAATGAGTCGTTAATGCTGTGAGCTGAGGTAAAGCTGGTTACTTGTAGAGATTCACTCTCTGTCGCTTACACCAGTGCAACAAACACACAGTCACCAGGGTTGCCAGCCACAGCAGACCTAACACAATAGCTGCAATCTGCCAGGCAGCTGAAACACACCAGAGGAAAACGTCTGAGAGACAATCATATCGTTCTCTCTCTCTCTCTCACCTTTCCTCTCTCTTCCCTATTTCTCTCTCTTTCTCGCTGACCAACCCTCCTTTTCCTTGTTCCTTACTTTTCTCGCTGTCTTCCTGTGAAGTTCTCCTCGTGTCGCTGTAGGTACTCTTAGCCACTGCAGTCGCAGCTTCACTGGTGGTGTCATAATGAGAGCTGTTGGTCGTCGGTTTGGAGCCAGTGTTGGTCAGGGCTGGATAAAACTCTCGCATGGTGGTCATACCTGCTGCCATCTTGGCTGTCCCGCTCAAGACTTCTGCTGATACAGGAGACAGACAGGGATACAGGAGACAGACAGGGATACAGGAGACCTACTCTTTCAACGGAGTGCTTTTTAGCAGATAAGGCTTTGGAATCATCAATTATTCCCCCCTCCCCTACTCAATGTGTGTGGGTGACTCAGTGTGTGTGTGTGTGTGTGTGTGTGTGTGTGTGTGTGTGTGTGTGTGTGTGTGTGTGTGTGTGTGTGTGTGTGTGACACCACTAATGCCGTTACTGGTCTGCAGTGAGCTCACCAGTTGTGTTGTCAGTCACTCCTGTCATCTTCTGTAGGTCTGGCAGTATAGTCACCCGACCTGTCACCCTGTGGTTTGTTGTAAAGTAAGATTCTCTGTCACCAATGGACGGTGTCCACCAGTCACCAGGTGGCGCTGTAAGAGACACAGTGGCTGCCGTCACTGGTGGTCTGGCGTGTCCAGGTGTGGGGGAGCTGGGTGTCAACATCGGTCGCGTGCTAGACTCAGGTGAGACTGACGCCAGGTATGCCAAGTCCCCACTCGTTGTTCCTGAACTCCACTCATCTGTAGAGGGCATCGCTGAGGGCATCGCTGATTGCTGGGAAACCACTGGACACGAGTATGTCACCTGTATATTACTGGCGGTAGAGTGAGGCTACATGTTGTAGACGGTAACACAGTGTAGACGGTACATGACACTGAATAGTGGAGATGGTAACAAGACAACAGACAGTGTAGATATATACTATATAGTAATGCTACATGTTGTAGACGGTAACACAGTGTAGACGGTACATGACACTGAATAGTGGAGATGGTAACAAGACAACCTATACCACCTACAGAGTGTAGATGGTAACGGGAACGGATAGTATAGAAAATACATTGTTACACATCACACACTACCAACTCAATATTGCTACATCACACACTACTGACTCAATACTGTGACATCTCACATTACTGACTCCATATTGTTACGTCACACACTACTGACTCAATACTGTGACATCTCACATTACTGACTCAGTATTGCTACATCACACACTACTGACTCAATACTGTGACATCTCACATTACTGACTCCATATTGTTACGTCACACACTACTGACTCAATACTGTGACATCTCACATTACTGACTCCATATTGTTACGTCACTCACTACTGACTCAATACTGTGACATCTCACATTACTGACTCCATATTGTTACGTCACTCATTGCTGACGAATGAGACTTTATACCTGATAGACCACATGAACCTGACGTGACGGTGACGTCATCGATGGCCAAGAATCCGGAGGTTCGAGTCTTGGTGCCGTTGAAGACGATATTGAAGCTGGAGGTCGAGGTCAGTGTTGTTTGAGCGAGAGTCCATTGTGTGACGTCAGACCTCGCCTCACGCCACACTGTCCTCTGTGTGCTCGGGGACTTGGTGGAGATCTCCAGGTGAACAGAGTTGTGGCCGCTGATGAAGTAGAAGAACCTCAGACAGACAACCCCCGTGAACAGCCTGGAAGACGCAAATATGTGTGAGCCGACCCTCAGGTGAAGAAACGTACCACCTGTAGACAAAATGTCAGATTAAATATGTGTGAGCCGACACTCAGGTGAAGAAACGTACCACCTGTAGACAAAATGTCAGATTAAATATGTGTGAGCCGACACTCAGGTGAAGAAACGTACCACCTGTAGACAAAATGTCAGATTAAATATGTGTGAGCCGACACTCAGGTGAAGAAACGTACCACCTGTAGACAAAATGTCAGATTAAATATGTGTGAGCCGACACTCAGGTGAAGAAATGTACCACCTGTTAAATATGTGTGAGCCCACCCTCAGGTGAAGAAACGTACCACCTGTAGACAAAATGTCAGATTAAATAAGGTCAGGGAGGGGGAGGCGTGAAGAAGGCGGAGGCTATAACCACTTCTTTGTCGTTGGACCTTCTTCTAGAACTATCGACTTCACCAACACTTACATCTCCAGCACCCTAAGGAAATAAGATACTAGTCAACAGCATACTAATAAAAATAACGCTCCGAACCTCTACAACAAAAGTTGAGAATCTCACAAGATGAAGCGACATGTAACAACATTAGTTTCCTGTGGAATGCTATAAAAACATTTACCATCCATAGATTCTGTTGTTTAAGACTTTAAGTCACGTGCTTCGGGGGAGACTTAAAGGACAAGCCGAGCGCAACATTTTTCTTTATGATCGGGTTACGTTCATTTTAAGATAATAATTCGCAAAATATGAGTACATAATTATATTTAATTTTAAAGATATAAACCTTCAAACATCGGCATTCTTACCTGCCACTAGGACAGCAGGAGAAAATTATACTCCTGTACTGAAGAGTTCTCTTACGCGCCTAAAGTATTTGTAACAGTGAGTGTGACTCAGTTCAGCAAATCTGTGCATGTCTTCCAGTCAAAACAAGAAACATCGCTTAGGTTCTCGTGTTCATGAAGCGATTTCTTTGCCCAGAAAATGAAACGGATGATCTGGGGATAGAGTCCTTCAGATTTAAACTTTTTTTGAAGCTTTCACTGAAATTTATTGATCAAAACCAAATTCATTGAACAGACTTGTGTCACCCCCGTGGGACCCCGGGGTATGCTTGCCTAGCGAGCATTGTAAGAATAGGGTCCCTGCTGTCCAGCCAGGCATGTCGTAAGAGGCGACTAAGGTGGACACCTCCCCTAGAGGTAAATTAGGTTGTGGTGGGGCTAACAACCCCACCATGTAAAAAATGCACGTTACAGAAACCATAACCAGAGTACTCGTTACTGATGGCGAAGGTAATGAAACACACCAGGGAACTGGACTTATGACGGACGAGAGTCAAACCCCAGAGGGAGCTGGTGCCCCGATGGTGGATTTACTGAAGCAGAAGCAGAAGTTGAGGGTGGGGTGCTGGAACGTCCAGACCTTGTATCAGACTGGCAGGTTGTCCCAACTAGTCAAGGAGTTTGACAAGTACAACTTGGACATCCTGGGAGTCAGAGAGGTCAGATGGACCGGCACGGGGAAAAGGAGACTAGCATCAGGGCATACTATCCTGTTCTCACGAAGATCAGACAACCAACACTCTGAAGGAGTAGCACTACTCCTCAATAGGAAAACTGAAAAGACACTGGTGGAATGGAAGCCTTATGGACCCAGGCTTCTGAGAGCAAGATTCCATTCAAAGTACACCAAGCTGACAAGGCTAGTTTGCTATGCACCAACAGAAGACTCCGAGGCAGAAGACAAGGATGCTTTTTACGATCAGCTCCAGGCAGCCACGGAGAGCGTCCGAGCCCATGATTTGTTGCTCATCACCGGCGATCTCAATGCCAAGGTGGGAAGTGACAATACCTGCAGGGAGCATATCATGGGCAAGCATGGAATTGGAACCATCAATGACAACGGAGAGAGACTGGCAGACTTTTGTGAAGAAAACAATCTACTGATTGGAGGCACACTCTTCCAACACAAAGACATCCACAAGGCAACGTGGACATCACCAGACGGGATCACAAAGAACCAGATAGACCATGTCATCATCAACCGAAGATGGAGGAGCTCACTTCAAGATGTCAGAGCCTACAGAGGAGCAGACGTTGCCAGTGACCACACTCTTGTGATAGCCGCAGTTTCTCTGAAGCTGCGTCGATCGTGAGGAAAACAGGCAGGTCAGTAGAGAGTGGACTCCGGCAGACTGAAGGACCCAGCCACCAAACGGGCCTTTGTAGTGGAAGTTAAGAACAGGTTCCAGGCACTAGGGGACCAACAGGAGATGACCTTAAAGGACTTCAATCGAGTCTTACAGGAAACAGGAGAGAAAATACTGGGCTTCCAACGAAAAAAGAAAGAACAGTGGATCAGAGAAGAGACGTGAAAAAGGATAGAAGAGAGAAAGTCAACCAAGCAGAAAATCAACAACACCAGATCTGAACGTCTGAAGGAACAACACAGACAAAGATATACAGAAATAAACAAAGAGGTAAAGAGGATGATTAAAACCGACAAAAGGGACTACATAGAGAAACTGGCAGATGAAGCAAAAGAAGCAGCAGGAAAAAATGACCCGAAGACACTGTATAAAATGAATAAACAGCTAAACAACAGGTTCAAAAACAGTGAAGTACCAGTGAAAGACATGAACGGAAAGGTTGTCCAGAGAGAGTCTTTATACGACTGATGATGATGTGTTTGTGACTGTCACACGATGTTACTTGGTGATGAGGATGATGTCCTGTAATGCGCAGGTATCCATTCAGAAGAATGCTCACGCGCAGCAAAAAAAGAAAAAAATAAATAAATAAATAAAACAACAGGAAAGTAAAAAAAATAAAGACAGAAGTGTTCCTTGGCTGTTTAAGTCCTTCTTAAATAAAGAGATGGGTCTTCAGTCTTTTTCGAAACGTGGTTGGTGACCAGACGGTGTGGAAACTGTCGATGTTGCATATCTGGTGTTTGATCTTTGTTTCAACTTTTTACAAGCAGTCGTGAACAAATCTGTGAAGAAAGTGAATCCACTGGCGTTTGCTGCCATTATCTGTAGGATTTCCTTCATGAGTACAAACTAACTCCATCTGGGTGTCAAAGAGAACATTCAGCAACAGCACAATGTGTCCTGCTCAGTTGTCTTTTACCGACGATTGCATCTTTTCTCTTCGAATTCAGCTCATGCAGACGATGCTATTTTTAGAAATACTTCCCTTTCGTCACTTCCTGTTTTCTTGGCTAATCCAGGTGTGCTTAAGAGAAAAATGTTGATTGCCTCTTTGTCACAAAATACCACCGGAATATGTTTTTGTGATACTTTATTTCCAGCGATTTTTGCTGAGCCCTCGTGTTGACATTTAAGTACTTTCTGTTGTTGATGATGCAGCTAATTCCCCCTCTCTTACCGTCACCACCACAACGGCCTCTGCTGTTGATGACGATGACAAGGATGAAGACTGTCTGCTTCCAGTGTTATTGACATCGGTGCTGTTACCGATGCACCACTTACACCGTTATAAAATTTACCCTCACTGTCGCTTTTTACTCCTTTCCAGCCCACCCCACGCCCTCCCTCCCTCGTCCCCACTCCTCCCCCGCTCCCCGCACACACACACACACCCATCCACTCACCCGCTCACTCTACACTTTGATTGGCTGCCTGCACTCACCCCCTGTGTGGTCAGCACGTGGTCCGCGGTCAGCAGCAGGACTCATTTTATTCCAGCCTTCCGCACTGTGAAACGAACATGAGTTGTCTGCCCTCTCAAACGTGCACACCTCTGTCACCTGTTCTGTTGTCACTGCTAAAGCTGATGACACTGTCGAGACATACAAACAACTGATGACACTGTCCAGATATAAACATCGGCTTAAGACTGCTGATGACACTGTCCAGACATAGAAACTACTGATGACACTGTCCAGACATACAAACTACTGATGACACTGTCCAGACATACAAACTACTGATGACACTGTCCAGACATACAATCTACTGATGACACTGTCCAGACATAAACATTGGCTTAAGACTACTGATGACACTGTCCAGACATACAAACTACTGATGACACTGTCCAGATATAAACATCGGCTTAAGACTACTGATGACACTGTCCAGACATACAAACTACTGATGACACTGTCCAGACATACAAACTACTGATGACACTCTCCAGACATACAAACTACTGATGACACTCTCCAGATATACAAACTACTGATGACACTGTCCAGACATACAAACTACTGATGACACTGTCCAGACATACAAACTACTGATGACACTGTCCAGACATACAAACATACAAACTACTGATGACACTGTCCAGACATACAAACTACTGATGACACTGTCCAGATATACAAACATACAAACTACTGATGACACTGTCCAGACATACAAACTACTGATGACACTGTCCAGATATACAAACTACTGATGACACTGTCCAGATATACAAACTACTGATGACACTGTCCAGACATACAAACATACAAACTACTGATGACACTGTCCAGACATACAATCTACTGATGACGCTGTCCAAATATAAACATCGGCTTTAGACTACTGATGACACTGTCCAGACATAAACTACTGATGACACTGTCCAGACATACAATCTACTGATGACACTGTCCAGACATACAAACTACTGATGACACTGTCCAGATATACAAACATACAAACTACTGATGACACTGTCCAGACATACAATCTACTGATGACGCTGTCCAAATATAAACATCGGCTTTAGACTACTGATGACACTGTCCAGACATACAAACTACTGATGACACTGTCCAGACATACAATCTACTGATGACACTGTCCAGACATAAACATTGGCTTAAGACTACTGATGACACTGTCCAGACATACAAACTACTGATGACACTGTCCAGATATAAACATCGGCTTAAGACTACTGATGACACTGTCCAGACATACAAACTACTGATGACACTGTCCAGACATACAAACTACTGATGACACTGTCTAGATATACAAACATACAAACTACTGATGACACTGTCCAGACATACAAACTACTGATGACACTGTCCAGATATACAATCTACTGATGACGCTGTCCAAATATAAACATCGGCTTTAGACTACTGATGACACTGTCCAGACATACAAACTACTGATGACACTGTCCAGACATACAAACATACAAACTACTGATGACACTGTCCAGACATACAAACTACTGATGACACTGTCCAGATATACAATCTACTGATGACGCTGTCCAAATATAAACATCGGCTTTAGACTACTGATGACACTGTCCAGACATACAAACTACTGATGACACTGTCCACACTTACAAACTACTGATGACATACAAACTACTGATGACACTGTCCAGATATAAACTTAAGCTTTAAACCCTACTAATGATGCGGCAGTGTAGGACTAACCCAGTGTGTGCGTGCGCACGAGTGTGTGTGAGCACGAGTCTGTGTACTCGTATAAATGTGCCTGTGAGTGCGTGTATTTGCGTGCACACGGTTCTCTCTGTTTGTGTGTGGAGACATTTATGTCTCACATATATCTCTGTACAGGTATTAACTCGCGCGTGTATCTGCGTGTGTGTGTGGATATCTGAGTAGGTGTGCGATTGTTTCTTTGCGTACCTGCATCTTTGGCAAAGACTGCGAGCACAGTTTGGCAAACTTCCTCAAAGACTGTGAAACTGAACTAACCCAGTCAAGACGGCATGACAGTGGGGACAGACTCACAGACATCTTGTCCTACTTCCAACACCAGACATCAGCAACATTTGTCAAACTGCGGAGGCCACAGAAGTTGGTTTTTCAGCCTGATGGTCTCCTCATGAGGTCAGAACTACTGCAGCTTCTCCGGGACAACTAGATGTGACCTCCTGCCGCCTGAACTGCTCACCGCATGCGATGCGACTAACGATGAATACAATTTCAGAAACAGACAAGTTCCGACCCCCTCTCCTGTACATTTGGTTGCCATGGCAGCCATCATGTGTGCAGCTCGGCCCCTCTGCCTACCTCTGTACCAAGGCCTCAGTCTAACAGATGGCGGCAGCCAAACCTTCAGGATGCGACTAACAAAATCATCACAAACCAGGCAAGAAAACGCAAGATTTGCAAGACTCACCACAGGTGCTCAGAAACAGACTTGTTAGCATCATATTTAGTGGATACCACCGTCCACAAGACTGGCGTGTTTGTGTGTCGACTGGCGATCAGGGGAGATATGTGTCAGCAGCTAGTCAGCCCCATTTTCCTGTCCTGTGCCTCTAGCTTTGTCAGTTTGATTAGCGTAGGTTATCGCACGCTAGGGGGCTGGTGATAAGGCCTGTGATATTCATTCGTACTGCATCATCTGCTGATACGACAGCTACTGCTTCAGCCACTACCACTTTGTACAGTCACCTCCTTCCTAATACATCAGACAACTCAAACTACTACACAGTCATGCTCCCTCACACACACACACACAACCCCAGAGACACCATCCGAAGGTTTCCTTCAATGATTTTAGTTTGGACCATTTGTTAGTCTCTCAATAACTTTCGAATTGATAACAGATGGCAAATAACAGTTGAAGACTTTGTAGCTTTTCTGCTAATTACTACATGATTTATTGTAAAAAATGTTACAAATGTGTAGTCTGTCACAGAAAAAGTATGCACAGTGATACTGTAGTCGAAATGCACTTTACATGCAATTCAAGGGACAGCATTACTTTTCTCCACTTCAAACAGTGCCTTGTTCATCACAATTAGTGCAACAGATTCTTCTCTACAAGCTTTTCATAACTGTGTGACAAACATAATTCCATAGCTATATCATGACAAACCTCCAATTAATAACTTCATCAAATACAAACATATTTGACCACACAGGCTGGTCATAAACATCCAAAGTTTCACTCAAATTCCAACAAATGTCATTCCATTTATGCTAATTATCCTCACACTTTACAAGAATATTTAAGCCAAACACCACAACTGCCACAAAGATTCATTCTGACTCTCAATGCTGCCTATGCACAATCATATTGACAAAACAAGGTCAAAAATCATTCAACAGGTCATCTGTGTCAAGGTTATCTCCTGACCGGTCTGACTGACCAGACCCACTTTTTCTCATGCTTGATCTGTTGGAAGTTCTGGAACTAAAAATAAAGAAATCAAAAGTAAAAGATGCGGAGAAATTTGCACCAACATCATATATAATACAGTGACAGAGCATCATACATAATGACACAATGTGTTAATATATCACATAGTTTTACAGAATATTTTGCATAGATACATGTGAGAAACTGGCTGCATGAATCAAATATATTATCTGAGACGTTTAATACCTCGAATGATCACATTTTTTTTTTTAAACTTGAAAATGCATACCTGCTGCCACCTCCTGAAGACCGTGAGGACAGTTTTGGCAGAACAGGTCTAGCGGGTCTAGCAGGTGGCTGTTTACCTCTTCCCCTGTTTCTGGCAGGTCTGAAAAGAAGAAATTGTCAGCTCTTTGCATTCACCTTTCCTTTTGAAAACAGAAACAAAACCAAAACAAGATTTTAAAACAAATCAAATACTATTCTCACTCTAACTGACCAAAGGCTATAAAGAAAATCTTTTACCGAGTTACACGTTTTTCCTTCTCCTGGTTGTTGCCACCATCATCACCAAGAACAAGTGATGACTCTCCATCTCCTGGACTTTGGTCAACAGGCCCCCTTTTCTTCTTGGCCGGTTTCTGCACAGCAGTTTGATTTTTACATGAAAAATATTAAGATAAACAAACCATGACCACATCACATCAGTCAGAATATTACACAAAAATCAACAAAAATGACACGTCACTATGACCACTGGGTGAGATAGAAAAATCAAATCACAATGATGATTGATCCATGATCATACCATGGCATATGTTTACGATCTAATTTGCATTTGTCATGCGTATCTGTTTTTTCACTAACATCAAATGAAATGCCGGGAAAAAAATGATCTGACTTACCTCGTCCTCAGTGTCTACAGCTCTGTCTTCTTCACTGCAAACATCAATGAGATCAAATAACAATGAGATTTTGTGACATTATAGTCTTCCTCTGCACTTAATGTCTTTTTCTTAAGCTGCACTATTTAAAACAGATTATACTTGTACTTACCTGCATCGATATCTGAATGATGTGTTAACAAACTGATCCCATTTTCTGACAGTTCACACAGATTGTATTGATGACCTAGCCTTATCCTCCTAATGACTCTGCCAGTTTCTATTAATGGTCTGATCCTATCTCTTGATAATTCTATCAGTTTCTAATAATGTTCTAGGTAGTATGGAGGCTGGCTCACTTAGCCACATCATTTCCTTGAGAAAAGAGCTTTGAAAGAACACAGAGAAATTTGCCCCAGTGCCAGCCAGTTCAAAATAAGAAAGAAATACACCATGACATTATGACATTATGAGTGAGGTGCACACCAGCAATGAGAGTCTACTTTCTAGATTACAACAGCCTTGAATTCAGCACTGTATGAACTTCATATATCAACTGTTGTAGGTGAAAACTGCAAATATAAATGTATGATCAAAAGGAATTGTATGGTTAATTCTTATCCTCTTATGCTGTAGTAAGACAGCACTAAATCAGTTGATATTGTAGGTTTATTCTTTTTGCAATTCTTTCCTGTCAGTTTTAATGTATGTTGCAGTTTTTTAATTTAGAATCTCAGTTGGGGGAGGAGTAGAATTAGGATAAATATATATTTTAGGGCTTTTTGCATTAGCATAAATTTATATCGCAGATATTATTTGTGGGGAGGGGGGTGGAAGTTGGCATTAGGACAATACAATAGCAGTTATTTGGTAATGTAGCTTTTTTTCATTAGGACAGCATGTCAGTTTATATTATAGTTTGAGTTGTATTAGAATAATAAGGATAGTACAATGTCAGTCAATATGTAACAGGGTGACCTACCACATGGCACACAACAATACTCAACGCATGGCGTAGGTTGTTGGAACCTTTTTATTTTGGCGACCGCTTGCTGGTCAGCTGCACAGTATACAGTACTCGTAACGTAACTTTATCAAGAACATTATCTGGCTGGCGTCCTTCTTGCGTGTTACTCTCTTGACTTCTCTCGTCTCTCTCCTGTCAACCTTCTCTCTTCTCTTTTATAGTCCCCGGGAGGGCTAAATTGGCAGGGGTGCCCGGCCGTGTCGGACAGCAGCACTGCTGTGTCCACCTAGGGAAGGTGGGGTTGTGGGGTGTCGCCCCGTCCTTCTCTCGCGGTTCCCCTCCACCCTCCCAGACCCAAAACAAACCCGCGGGCCAATCACCGCTAACTGGCCACCCTACTGGCCAATCAGCCTTCAGCTGGCCTCTTGGCAGGCTTCTACCACAAATATATAGTGCTTTTGTTGTATGATAGTATGATGTCAGTCCATATTATAGCACTTTTGTTATATAAGGATAGTACATCAGCCTATAGTGTAGTGTTTTTGTTGTATTAGGATAGTGCAACATCAGTTTATAATGTTTTATTAGCCTGCTTATTATACAACATTCATGTGTCCTGCCTTTGAAATTTTGATATTATTTGTCTGTTTGAATGTGTCTGTTCATGGCTGCTGTCATATCTTACATATCTCATATCTCTTTAAAAAGCATATTTGTATGACATACCTGTTGGAATAGGGGCTGTCATCACCTGGAGGACTATTATCAAGCTTAACTGTAGAAGATGTTTTATTGACTCTGCTCTTTTGGCCTCTAGAAGATGTGTTTGAAGTCTCTTCTATCACTGAAATTTGAATAAATCAATTACAGTTCAACAGTGACATCATAGTCAATAATGTTACCATACAGCTCTATACCACAGATGTAATTGCTGCAGTTTTAAATCAACAGCATGTATAAAATTGAAAATATGACATTTGATCTAGCAGTGATCAGTGACATGCTTTTGACAGTCTTGGAGAAGTCATTAGTGAAAGTGCACCAGAGTTTTACAAGTCAGTTGCACATTTGCGCTACTCATATGACTGCATAAGACAATAACATGTAGCATCACTGCACAATGCTCTGATAAAATTCAATACATTTACTAGACATGGGATATAACTGATGAAAAACAATAAAAATAAAGAAATTAACACAAACATTTGGAGGATGAGTAGTCATCGTATTGACCGCAAAGGGTTTCCTTTGTAAGTTTACTTACCATCCATGATTTCTTCTTTATCACCTAAAAAATATACAGAAAGTCTAATTTTTTATTCAAATCCAAATTTCTGTGCTTACATCATATCATACTTTCCCAGTCACAAAACTGCTAACAGAAACCTAGGTAATATACCTTTCAAATCAAATATAGATTCCTCTCAGTAATTATTGTTACTATCAACATGCAAGGGAGTGCATCTCAGTTCAACAGTGATTGGTCACAAATTCAGTCTTGAAACATGAGAGGGATCAGCTACTTTTATTACAAAGGTAAAATACAGTATCCCATAGCCTAGTGTTCCTGAGCTAAACTATGAGTGGGCAATTAGTAGCAGCTCTATAAAGAAGCAAGGGTTAACATCCCACTGCACAACAACAATCAACAATACCCTCACACATTCATACCTACCACACCAGACAGACAGCCATATAACCACAGCTCAGACTCGCATATGATCACAATTCTTTCACACAAGTTATAGCATTCAAAAGTCACATGGATAAAACAGAGGACAGCCTCAATCTGTTGGTCGTGCATGCAGACACACAGAAACAGTGGCCCAGTGAAAGCCAGAACTCTCCTGATAGGACACATTATCACCACACAGAACTGCATACACTTTTAAAATGTCTGCCTGTTACACAGAGTCTGAAGGTCACTTTGGGCTGTCCCAATAGCTTTTGAGCAGGTGTATACAACATGATTCAAGCTGTTGTTCTTGTCAGTACCAAATTACATGATATCAAGATTTTATACTTCACTTTGTCACTTTCAATACGTCAACCATTTTTCCCTCAGGCACTATATAACAGCTCAAGTTGCTGCACCCCAAACTTGCCTGTTACCTTAATAGTCAGTCAGCTTTGATCAATACATCAATCATTTTTCCCTCAGGCACTATAAAACAGCTCAAGTTGCTGCACCCCAAACTTGCCTTTGACCAATAGTCAGTCAGCTTTGAAAGTCCCCTACAAAGGTTTATTTATTTTCATCAGGTATTTATTATGCCAAAAGTTTTACTGACCTTGCTTCAGGGCCCTGATCTTAGCCTTCTTGCTGTTAAGAACCGCCACAAACTGAGATATATTATTGAGAGAAAACATTAGTGATGAGTGTCAGACTGCATAATCTAGAGTCTCCTGTTTAATGTTAATCCCTCCTGACTAGGTAATCCTTAACTGGTGTTTGATAGAATAATAAAAAGTGGACAAAACACATATTTGTGAATGTTTTCAATGGAAGAAATGGTGCATGTGTAAGTGTTTATATATAGATGCAAGTGCACACACTCGTAAGCCTCTGTGTGTGTAGGTGCATCTGTGTGTGTGTGTGTGTGTGCACATTTGTGTGTTAAAATATTCATACATCTATGGGTGTGGCATGATAATTTAGCTTATTTGAATAGCACTCACTTCATGTACATATAGACTGATTCTTTCTCTATCTATAAAGAATATTAGCATTAAAATTTCCCAAATATCTGATTCAACAAACAGACATTGACCTTGGAGTACAGATCTCTTTCCAGCTCCTCTTTAGCACTCGCACATTTTTCCAGACGCTGCAACAAAACAGCAGATGTTGCAGCGTATCTGCCTTGACAGTACAGTACACAGTGACAAATTACTGTGCTAGACAATATGCAGGTAGCAGTAAGTACATCTTATGTGCAAAAATGCTCTGATTATATTCACAGCCAAATAAGATTAACAATGTACTCTCTATTGTAAAACAAAACACATGCAGCTGTTTAGAAATGACAACATCTTATATTGCATAATAGTGATAAAAAAACGTCATGATTTATGAGGGCAGAACTACAATACATGCACATGCTAGAGGATGGCTACAATAGTTTAAAACAAAATCCTGTTTACAACCAGACTAGATATTTAATGCTTACAACCATACAAAAATCTCAAGTTTAAGATTGGAGATGAGTCCTTAAAGCAGCGTTTCTCAACCTTTTACTTGTGACGCCCCCCCAGACGAATAAAGGTACGTCCGGGCGCCCCCCTTAGCCACTAATACCTATATGAGATATGAGAAAATGACCGCCTTTGCGGCCCCCTTTTCAGCAGCTTGCGCCCCCCTTGGGGGGCGCGCCCCCCAGGTTGAGAACCGCGGCCTTAAAGGGCTTTTTTCTTTTTACCCTTAAGGGTTAATCTGAGTAAGACATGAAAGTTACTAGGAAGTTAAACAAACCATAGTATTGTCATTAGTTCATTCCAAAAATGCACTGTAAATTTTTAATAACATTTTTGAGAAAAGCACCTGATGGAAGAGCTCAGAGTACATGCTTATAGGGCATTGCTCAGTCAGTCAGCTGGTTTAAAGGGCATTGCTCAGTCAGTCAGCTGACATAAAGTAAGGTAAAGGTATTTTCAGATCATTGGAGAATGAGGTGTTAGAGACCTCAGGTGCCCATCTCTTCTCCCTCGCTGCCTTACCTTCCCCCAGCCCTCTATGGAGTCAGGTACCCATTTCCATCAGTCAACTGGAGGAAATTTCCTGTGCTACTTGAGTATCAAACCAGCGCACCTCTCAGTCTGGACGCCAGCACTCTAATCACTCGGCTATCTCGCTTAGGTTAGCCTCCAACTTTTGTTAATAATTTTTGTTGTCAAAATCTTAGAGATTATATCAGCAGCAATGTTAGGCTTTTAAGTTTCAAATGTTTAGATGTCGTGACCATTGTTCTGTCGATGATATTCCTTTTGAATCAACCATTACTTGTCACCTTTAGTGCATTTTGTCGTTCCTGTGACAGCCTCTCGTTTTCAGCCTCTAAAGAGTGAATTCTTTTACGTAATTCTTCTGCTGAGCCAATGCAGGCATCAAACATGTGGGCAAGGGACCTAGCCGAGTCTGTTTGGCGATGAAGAAGAACACTGCCCATAAGTATCTGGTAGAGAAATGGCAAAAAAAAAATTTTTAAGTTGACATCATATTTATCTTCACATGAGTTTGACTTTATGCAAAGGGTTCATACTGACAGACAAAATATCATTTTAGAGATAGAACTGATGGCACTGTAACAAATTTGATAGAATATAGTAGTGATAAAGCGAAACATTTGTATTTTGCTTTCTAATCAAGCTCTAATAGGGAAAATGTTGAAAAAATACTAAACAAAAAAAGCTGTATCACCTTTCATAAAAACTAACATAATTAAGTAACAATGAAGTAAGAATGAACAGTACACTTTTATAATAATGTGTAGCAAAAATGAACAAGCTTGTAATAACCTGAAGCAAGACTATGTAGCATAATATCTTGCAACATTGCTCAACTTTATAATAGCTTTATAAGATGCAGCGATCTTATTTCCTAAAATGTTGGCTATACCTTGATGTCTTCTGTTGCTGCCTTCTTCCAGAGGAAGTCCACCACCCCTTCTGCTTGCTGTTTAAGATGGTAGGCAAACCTGAACTCACTACTGTGAGGCTTTGTCAAAGCCATGACAGTTTGCTTGACATAACTGTTAAAATCCATCTTCAGGTTAGAGCTCAAAGCATCAAGATCCTCTTCAGTTACTGAAATCAAAATTACATTTGTATGACTACCATTTATCTAATACACAGTTCTGCATTCTCAAAAAGATGACAGAGCTGTGATCATGAAGCAATGCAGTTTCGATGATCACTTGTTACCTGTGATTTGGGAGAACAGCCATTTTCAGCATATAAGATACTGAGATAGATATATATTTTGAATTACAAACGTTGAAGCAGTCAAATGTTGGGTGCCATTTCTTAAGGCATTCCCTTTGCCATTTTTTATGTTGTGGTGTTAAATTTACATCTTGAAAAAAAGTAGAGCTGGAGTAAATGGATAAATTGATCCAGCATACTTTTATTTCTTTACAAGCTAAATTATCATATTTTACAAAGGTTTGTTACAAATGTCAAAGAATTCATCTTACACTCCCCCTCCCAAAACTCTTCACCATCAGTGAGCATCAGCTCCAATCCTTCCTTGCCCTCAGATTTTAGACAAGTCAGTAGAAAACACGTCTTGTTCCTCCAGTCTGGTAGTTGCAGCTTCACAAATGATGTGTCCATCCTTTTTTCTGAAAATCTACTGAAAATATCTACTTGTCTACTTTTGCTCACATTGCAAGATCTCCCAGAACTGTTTCTCACAAAATAAATGAAGATTAACTGGTAGAGTGTAGAAAGTTAACCAAACACAAGCTGCAGTATCTACTAAAGACAAAGGGAGACGATGTTTGCATGTTTAAATAAAAGCAGTTCAGAACTCCAAAGAACGGCCAAGCAATTCGAAATGCGTGGGACAATATTTTTTAAAAAGAAATCCACTAGAGCGCTAAAGACTCTATAAGCAAGGAAGGCGATGGGAACTCTTTTCTATAAGTAACATTATATGCAAGGGTATACTTTATTTCAGTCGGACTCTGGCTCCTAAAAGACGCCGTTGGTTTCTTACAGGTTAGAGGCAGAGGGTAGAGGCAGCGTACGGAACTAACCGGAAGTTTACATTCATCGACAAGCCTTTGGCGTAAGAGGGATCCTGATTGGTTGTTGCAAAGTTCAAGATCGTTCACGCCACTTCCGTCAACACGTAGTCATGCTGTGAGCGTTCTTTACACAGACTCCCATGGTTCTTTAGAAATGGTTAGGAAATTCTTAAACCTTTGACCTTCTCTATATTCTTTTCTTATATATAGAACATTATTTTGAAATTAAGTGTTGCTAAAGGCTATTGTTTATCGGCCTCGTGTATGTTAACTGTAATACAATTTCAGACGCATTTCGTTTCTGCCAGAATCCCAGCAGGAACCTGACCATGTCTGGTGTAGTGCTAGTTAACATTAAAGAGTAAGATGTGTCCAAGTATTGTTTATTCCAGTATTGATGATGTATTTGTATCTTTGATAAATTTAGGTGGTCCTCTCGTTTTGCAGCCATATGAAAACAACTGCCCAACTATGCTATAAGAAGCATACTATATAACTTCTAGGCCCTATATAGAGTCTAAAACTTACCAGAACTGCAGTGAAACGTGTATTTTTGATTCTCTCATATATTTTCCTAGCTCTCAAAAGTAGACTATGCGCCATATTTTTCAGTCGGCTCTTTTCAATTTTCAAAGTCTACTAACAGTGATCCTGTTGTTGATATGTACCTGTGCGTATCTACGGTCTATAGCACCATCACTTCTGGACCGACACAAGACAGGGTAATGATTACTTTTTATTTCATCTCTCCTATAAAAAAAAACTTGTCGAATGAACATGTCATTGCTTTCTCTTGTTTTGTTGTTGTTTTTTTAACAATTTTATTTTCACAATGCATATGTGTACAACACAAGATTTAAGCTCACTCTTATTAATTTTGTAGAAAATTTGTATGGGAAGACAATCTTTACAACTTTACTCTTATCATGTATGCTTGTTTCAATGTGTATGTAGACATTTTTTCATGAACCAATCAAAAATCATGAATAATATTCTTACCTGACTCCTAGGAATAGAGCTATAGTGTTGGTGACGCTCTTCTGCTCCCTACACGAGTCTAGCAAACGCGCTGCTTAACGGGTAGCTGGATTAGCTGATAGGCGGCGTTATGTCGGAGAACAGAGATCACCTTTGCCGTGAGTGGACAAAAGGCAAAGAATGTCTCTGCCATCTATCTCCCCTGGAATCAGTTTGGCCTGGGAACGGCGTGATGCTTACGTCAGTACCTAACACAGGTTGGGATGAGGAACTGCAGTTATTGCTGCAGGAGATCTCCCAGAAAAGAAGAGACCAGCAATGACCGAAGGTCATAATATGCCCATTAATTGTAATGCTGCAGTATACCTAGTGCAGCGCAACAGCGCTTGTTATTGCTACCAACTGGACACGGTAGTGAATAGGAAGCCATATCGGCTGGTGCCACAGTCACAGATCGCGTTACTGGTGGGAGGGGGTAAGAAAGGGTGGCCAGTGACCACCTGTCTATCGTGTTAGCTAGGTAGCAATTGAATGTAGCTAGATAGCAGAATGGTTGGAAGTAAGTGTGTAGTATGCTTCACCAATCTTGAGAGAGGATAATCCTTGTGGGTGGAGATTTAATATGTTGACCTGCGAGGAATTGTCGTCTTTGCGCTGGAATCTCGAGGAGAAGGTTGTAACAGAGATCTGTTCAAGGCTGTTCAGATTCTCCTCTGAGAGAGTCTTTGGAATCGTGGCTACTCCAGTGTTTGACCCACAGAGTGCTCAATGCTTCATCACTAGTAGCAGACAGTAGAGGCTGAGACTGGTAGATAAGTGTTGGTCCCTTGTTAGGTGCATTTAAGCTCTGACCGCAGTCTGGCCTAGAGGTAAGGGAAGTGACATGTGGTGGCACGCAGAAGGTCCAGAGTCTCAGTGCTCGTGAAAGAGGCAGCAATGATCGACAACAGGACTCTTAGAAAACAGCCATAAGTGGAATTCTGGTTATTGTTTCTTTGTAAATTGATGTGTAAAAATCTCAATGATTAATAATTTTCTTAATACACTCAATTGCCTTGAGTTTGTTGTTGAGGAACGTACACTGGGGACTTGGAGTCAGATTAGATCACTATTAGCAATTTAGTGTAAGTGTTTCGCTTACACAGTAAATGTCGGCGTGAGATGATAGAGGTATCGAGAGTGTGATTAGCCTGAAGCAGCGGCAGTTGCAACCCTCTGGCCATCTTTGCATGTCCATTCCCCATGGTTTCCGACAATCACCACCACCATTATCAACTGGGTCATGGGACCTTTATTATCCTTTTTATAAATAATAGCTGCTCATCCTGAAGCCTACAGCTAGTTTTACACATTTTGAGATAGTGCTATATCGCTGACCTGACCTGCCTCAGAGTGATTTACATACAGGTGCACAAACATGCACTCACACAAGATAACCTATAATACACAACACACACACACACACAACCTACACTATGCAACGTAACCTACAATACACAACATGGAGGAAACGGTGTACTTGGAGAAAACCACAGATTGCCAGTCATGTAAACAGGTTTCACGAGACGGGTTGAAGGGACCTCCAGTAGCTGAGGGTGGGCTCCTTTGAGGCACGGAGCCCGGCACTGCACCTGCCTGGCGGGTCTTCACAGGGCGAGCACCATTTCTGTCAATTCTGTCTCCAAGTGTCATATAGGCAGTGTTGCGTGGTGGAGTGGTTGTTTCAGAGTGCGCCTTGTGGCCCACCACCTCCGACTTCAGCACTCATGGATCACTCTTTGTCTGGTCTCTACCCTTCGACCTGTCCGACATGGGTGACCCTGCTAGGAGCTGACGCTCCTGTCGGCATAGCTCTTAGGGTCATCGAGACACACAAGCCCCCCGACCGCGACAAGGTGGTGATCCATCGGGGGGCAGAACATATCCTACAGGACTGTGGGAACCTCCGTCCCCTAAGGGAAGAGATTTGGCCACAGTCGGAGACTCTGGTTAACAAACTGTACGGGCCAGCGGAGACTCTACGAAAAACCACCAGTTTCATCTCAAGAGCTGGCCTCCAGGTGTAACCAGGCGAACGACAAAAAAAAAAAATGTAAACAGGTGTCCCATTGAGAGAAAAGTATGGCAGAGCTGAGATTTGAGCCCACAACATGTGATTCTGTCATGTTAAAAGATGCCTTAACCACTAACCATGCCCATGCTAATATCTTCCATTTTTAAGTCTGATTGCAGAAATAATTTAGTTTTTATGAATAATTTTTTCTACTCTACAGATTAATGGGCACCTTTTGGAAATGTGCAAGAATAGGTGAGGAAATAAGTCAGCATTTTGTTGCTTTGCATCTGAAAGATGTTGAATTTATAGACTTGTTGCTTTGGCCTCAGTCAATTTTAGACATGCTGACAAGTATGATAGACATGTATGCAATAAAATAAGGCAAAATAATACTGCCTGCTGATTCTAATGTGTGTACTATGTTCAACAGGCGAGAGAAAAAGCCCTTGGGTAGCTGCCTGCTGCATTGCCATGGCCTTCAGCATCCTCTTTTGGTCATGAAGAATTGCGACAGTATTCTCCTCTTAAAAATACATGCATAGCAGGGTGTGCAAAATGCTGCGTTAAGTGAACTCATAATTTTAAAACTGCTTTTCTTTAAAAGTCATGCATGTTTAATGTGTTTTAAAAAAAAATTAAGGTGTACCTTTGGCATCTTTATTCCTGTTTTCTTGTGAAGCTAGTGCTGTTAAGCAATGAGCACAACGAGAAAAATAAAATGAGAATCTGATTTTGTCACCATTTAGTGTGGTCATGTATATTTCAAGATAGTAAAAATTATGTATCTTGGTTTGGGAGGGTGCGAGAAATACACAACTTCTGATACTCAATCAGCAAGTGGCTTGGGTGAAGAAAATGCACCATTTCTTACGTTGGTATTCATTCGCATCACTTGTGAAAAGTTTCAGAGTAAGAGGATTCAGGAGGGTACCCAAAGACTATTGCTTAAAAATTGTGTTTAAATAGTCTTGTCATCAAATTTGTGAATATTTTTGTGGAAGACTTAAAGAAAATTGTGACCATGTTTAGCTTAAATTTGGTGGCATTTTTGTAGAAATGTGGTCTTTTGCAAAGAGAATGAAAGGAAATAATGGGAGATGATCTTACAGTGATGAGTGGCCATGTACCTGTGTAACAGTTAATTATGGTATCAAAAATGCATTCAAGTAAAAATCTAAGGAATCACAAAGTGCTGCAGAAACAAGGGAACCAATGGGAGATCATAAAACCTGTGAAGGACAGGGTCATATGGCAGTAGACCAATATGTGTGGTTTGTTCAAGTGTGCATAAATAGTGAAAACCTGTAAATGACAATTTTGCTCCATCATTACTATTTTAGTTGTGCTTTGCACTCTTGTTATGCATGCATGAACATTTGCGTCCATGTTTGAAAAACTAAATATTTAAAACGTCTTTAAAAAAATTTTAATGAGTGACATTCAGTAAGACTGCATTGCTGTGCAATAATGTTTCAATTGCATTATGACTTGAGTATATTGCTACATTTCTCGAGTTCTGCAAAGTTCACTGCATGGCATACAATAATCACACTTTTGACTTTGTGGTAAAATAAGTGTGCATATACAAGCTATCGTGTGTGGAATGAATAAATGTACAAGAATGGACGACGTCACAGCTTTTCAAAGTCATCTCTCTAATTTCTATTGTAATGTTGTTCCAATAAGAAGCACACCATACACAAGAGCATTAAATATATATTCATTCAAGAACGGCCTTCAACAGTTGGAGAGTTTTCTGAATGTGTGCTGTGAACATAGAGCTAAACATCAAAACAATATTATCAAACCGTTATTTCCCAACAAGCCGCCAGGAAAATGCACTTTCAAACTGTCACAAAGAGGTGCTGCTAGAAGTATTCCTGACAGTTATATGATGTTAAAAGGCAAGCTCCTTCTAATGTAACTAATATTACGTTATAAAGTAAGGGCTCGGTTTGAATAAAGTCACATGAAACATTAGCTCTGCTAGTTTTAGAATTTCACAACCACTTCTCTCATTTATCATACCACTTGGCTATGCTGCACATTTGCATGTACACATACACAAACGCCCATACAAACATGAGGCTTAATATAATGTACAAAAGTCACGTGTTTTAAAACTTCTGCATGAGAAGCAGTAGCTGTATAGACTTGACTTTGCATCCTGAGCAAGGGTTGGCTTTAAGGCAGCAACAGCATTCTTCTATGTTCGACCGATGTAGAGCACATCTCCCATGCTGTCTGGTTTGAAAACTGTTACATCCCTTTGTTCTCAGCAGAAAGACCAAGGGATCCTAGCCTGCCAAAGGGCCATAACTGCAAAGGATAATAATACAATATTAGAACAAGCAAAATCAACCTCAACTGTTTTTACTAATGCACAAACATTCATGTTTGCATTACAAGTTGTGTTCAATTTTTTTTTTCAAGCTAAATGGAATATTGGGCTGTGGGAAAACTCACCACAAAAAAGACACGGCCCCTTAAAAGGCCATAAGGCACCTGGCCATAGCTGCGGGAGTCTATGCTGTTTGCCTTGTTGTCCCCTTCCAGCCAAACGTGACCACGTTTTATCTGACGAAAAGACAAGCCACTCTTCTAGTTACATCCCCTTGTTTTAACAGGTGTTATGTAAAGAGAGCAGGCCATCATGTACAGCAAATGAGTCATACTGACACTCCTTTCTGCCTGTCGCTGACAGAAACTTTAATTTTATTTCTCTATTTTCACTCCAGTTATAGCATAAACTATAAATAATATCACATCACATTTCCACCCTTAGCTATAGTTGTGATTTGAGATGTTTCCATTTTCAAATTCAGGGAAAATATATATATCCCTTTATTCTGTACCAAATGATTTGTCCTATATCATGCTGTTAAGAAATAAAAATCTGGTCAAGTTTAACATTGCATAAATAACAAACACATTAAATACAAATACTTCTTACACTGATGATGGAATTGTCCTCTGTGTTAATGATGCGGTCTCCCTCCATTGCAACCACTCTTTTACAGATATATTCTTTAGGTGCCTTGGGAGATTTGCTGATCACGATATCACCCCTGAAGTGTAGTGCATAGCACACAAAGGAAAATATGTCTTAACATTGGTTTACCTACTCTTTTTTAGTAAAAAGAAGCCAGTCAGTGGTGGTACCCTGAAGCTTGATGATCTGCAGGAAACACTGCAACTGCTATTGTTAATAATGACCACTGCTGCTGTTACAATAAAGTAAACAGACTGCCAAATTAATATGGAGAAGAAACAACAAAGCTAATCGTATCATTGCTGATCCTGATAATTTTAACCTTTGCAGTATTTGAAGGCAAACTAAGACCATTCTTATAACTGCTTGAGTGCCCTTACTTTTAACTGACGCTGAGGCATTGGGTCACTCCAAGTCTAATGGGATTATGTGCTACATATATAGCGTTCTTTCTGTTATTATTTGTAAGGGATAAAGTGTTTTGTTAACGCCCCTAAGCTCATTTAGAGAATGAAGAAAGTCATGCACTTCTGCTAACTTCATTATGCTAGTCAGGCCACAGCAATAAAAGACACATTTGTATCTTCTTTAGCTTAATAATAATAACAATAAATGTATAGCTGTACAGCGCTCTACCGCCACAAGTGTTATAGTCTGAGTGATAATCAAGTACATGAACAAAATAAACAGTAGCAATTGTACAACAAATGAAAATAAAAGTGAAGCAGATGATATCGTATAGTCGGACTGAAACTTGTGGTCTAAAACTCTAGATGTTTTTCTTGAACAAGTGTTTTTTAATGGCATATTTCAAAGACTTTGCTGATGGTGTGTCACATAAGGAAGGAGGTTCCTACAGGTTGAATGGGCAAGCATCATTTATCAGAGGTTTTTGTCCTGCTTCTGGGAACAGAAAGGGGGCAAGTATCTGCAGAAGTATGGAGCTGCCTGCTAGGAGTGTTGTGAGTTTGGAGGTCAGAGAAGTAAGAAGAGGCAGAGCCTGCAAGGAACCTGAAGCTAAGTGCAGATAGTTTATCCTATATAATCCTGGATGTTAGGAGGGGGTTCGGGAACTGGATGTCTTATGCTGAGCCAGAATCTAAAGCTTTATCATGGCAAGGCAGCCACCCCTGTAAACATGCCGAGAAAGAACAGCGTGCCTAAGATGAGAACAAAGCCCAGGACTGCTAACTGTTGCACCACCGGACTGCTCCTGGACATAAAGGCCACGGAGAAGAACTTTCTCAGGATCTTATCCGCATGCTTGGAGTAAGAGTCGTGCTGCAGAGTTTTGTAGCTGTTGGAGTTTGTTCAGTAGATAAGACAATCAGACAAAAAAAAAAGAATGACAGAATGCAAATCTTGGTAAAACAAAGGCACAGATGAAGATGTGGGCAGTCTGAACGGAAAAATGCTGACAGATGATGCTGATATTGCAGCTTGTAAGAAGAAAGATGGATTTGTTTCTTATGACTGGCCTGTTGTGTCTGTAGCATGATAGGCCTATATTCTGAGAAAAAGCACATCTGAGTGAAGGCATGAATACTAATAACTGGTGTACTTGGTGTATTCTAAAGTATTTCCTAAGAAATAGTGTATTCTGAAAAATCCGTCAACCAGTTGGCATAAAAGCCAAACTGTGAGATCAGCTTTCACTTCTAAGGCTTCTCAACCTATAAGTTTAATAAAATGTGTTAATAATTTCATTTGTAAACAGTTTTTCAAGAAACAAATTTATTTAATCTAAATATTTCTGCAAAACATAATAATTTTAGCAAAAGACTGCTCACTTCTGAATTTTGTTGAACATGACACTGATGTGTTCAGTGAGTACAACATCCCCTGACTGGATGGTTGGCTGCATGGATGGTCCACTACACTGAAAAGTGTATTAATTTGATGTCATTTTCAGCATAAGAAATCTTTTTAGCTTTATCCTCTTTTTCATTACATAATTATGCATGCCCTGACAGAAATGTCAGAGAAACAAGTTAAGACCATCAATAAAGCTTAATTATCTGAATTAAATGAAATGTTGTTTGGTCATGGCATTACTGAAGATCAAGTAAAACCGTTTTTACAAAAACTCACTACAACGAAGTCTGCCACAAATTCCAAGGTACAGTAGACCAGAGATCCATACTGAATTATCTTTAGGGCAGACTTTCCCAAAGCTCGCGACAGCAACTGTACTGTCAATGTCATGACAAGAAGCAACCACGCGTCTGGACATCAGACATCCGGAACAGACTGTAACGTCATTTCAAAACGTCTGCTTCGATCCTTTGCAGCATTCCGTCTATCTGTAGGAACAGACTTGTTTATATATGATAGCCTTTACTCATTTCTGATAATTTTACACAGTTATTGGCATTTGAGTTAACTTAGATTATTATAAAACTTATACTACATAATTTACATCCATCAATATATTACTGCTTCGAAAGGTAGGCCTAATTAAAACTTTTCATCCTTTTTTTAAGTTGTGTCTTTTCAACGACTGATATTTCAGTTTTTTCAACAAGAATACAGCAAAAGTATAGACTTCGTCACGCAAAAAGCACCATTTTATTATAAATGAAGGCCTAACATTATACATATCACTGAATTATGAAGAACGTTACAATGTGACTGACTATATATCACCTTGCGGCTTTGCTTCAGCACCTATGCAAGGGAAATAACTGATGTTATTGTGCTTACCATAAGAGTGACTCTACTTGGCATGATGTCGATGAATACCACTGACGTGTGTGTGTGTGTGTTATACGGCCGTGAACAGACGAATTACAAATGAAACACACACACTGCCATCACCCGGGTATCATGCATGATTATTTACAACTATGGGACAATATAACTTCTGCAAAATAAAGTTGTATTTATTGTATTTGTCTTTTTAAAGAAATCCAACACCATGCTTTAAAATGAAAACAATAATATCGTGATCACCTTTTATGTGCATGTTGCTATATATATATGTCAGCTTCCAAATTCCATGTCTTTATTCATGGTGTATTTATTTTTTAATGTGTTTGTATATAGTTGATGCAGTGTATCATTAGTATGAAATGAAATTCTTACTTTTAAGTAATAAGTTATGTAATGACCGTGATGTCTGAAGCTGTCAAAGTCAGTCAGTCAGTCGTCCCTTGCCTGGCACCTGGCGTTGGGGGGATCACATGGATAGACGCAGCAGCTGACAGGGGCCGCCACTCTTGTCTATTGTGGGCGATAGTCAGCAGGTCCTGTACAGGACGACCAGTCCAGTCTTTGATGTTCGTAAGTCAGTTCTTTCTCTGTCCTCCGCGGCGTCGACCACCCTCCAAGGTGCCTTGAAGGATAGTCTTCGACAGGGTGTCGTGCCGAGTCACATGGCCAAAGACCAGCTTACGTCACTTGACTGTTGATAGTAGAGGTTCCTGGTGTCCTACGAGTGTGGCCATCTTGTTTCTTACAAAGTCGTTGGTTTTATGTTCTTTGTATGAGATCCGGAGCAGCCTCCTCAGACACTTGTTCTCGAATGCCTGGATTCTCCTTTCTGTTTCGGCGAGCAGAGTCCACGTGTCACATCCGTAGAGCAGGATCGGCACTACCAGGGATTTGTATAGCCTGTACTTGGTAGTGAACCTTATCTTGTGGCTATGCCAGATCCTATCTAGCCTAGCCATTGCTGCTGTTGCTGTTGCGATCCTGATGCGGATATCTTGCGTGGAGCTGCCGTCCTTGGAGAGGGTGGCTCCCAGGTACTTGAAGCTGCTTACCTCTTCGAGCTGTACCCCGTTCATATAGATCTCTGCTTTGCCGTTGCCATTGATCATAACTTTGCTTTTTTCAGTGCTGGTCTCCATTCCATATGCGTTTGAGCTGTCTGTCAGTCTGTTGGTGAGGTCTTGCAGTTCCTTGTTTGTACCTGCTAACAGATCTATATCATCTGCAAAGCGTAGGTTGCATATTGGTCTTCCGCCGATTGAAATGGAGGTATGGTGGTCATGAAGAGCTTCAAGCATGATGTTCTCCAAGAATATGTTGAACAGCTGTCAAAGCTGTGATTTTAAATATAACAGAACTCCTCTGTGCAAGTCTGACACCCACCCTTACAATGGAAGTAACATTTTGCCGCAAGGTGCCATGGTCCTGCTGGAAAGCAGCTCACGTCACTCAACCATTTCCTCTAAGTAAACGGCAAAGCAGAGCTCTTTATGAACGGGGTACAGCTCGAAGAGGTAATCTTCAAGTACTTGGGAGCCACCCTCTCCAAGGACGGCAGCTCCACGCCGCGGTGGTCAGAGGAAGAACTGACTTACGATCGAACGTCAAAGACTGGACTGGTCGTCCTGTACAGGACACTATCGCCCAAAATAGGCAAGAGTGGCGACCCTGTCAGCTGCCGCGTCTCCGTGTGCTCCCCCACCCCCCAACGCCAGGTGCCAGGCAAGGGACGACTGACTGTCTAAGTAAAACCCGCCCGAGTACGAGAGAAGTACCATATTTTGCCGCAAGGTGCTATATCAGCATTTCTCAACCTTTTACTTGTGACGCCCCCCTTCCCCGACGAAAAAAGGTACGTCTGCGCACCCCCCCCCCCTTATGATAAAATGACCGCCTTTGCGCACCCCTTGTCAGCACATTGCGACCCCCTAAGGGGGGGGGGGATGCGTTACACAGGGGCCGTAGTCTCATGTTGAGAACCGCTGTGCTATATGGTCCCGCTGGAAAGCGGCTCACGTCACTCAGCCCCCTATCTTCCCTCCTACCCCCAGGGAGTTAGTTGCTATAGGTTTTAGCAGGCTAGGTATAGGCGTGTTAAGAAAGAAATAGTAGGAGTTATGTATGTTAACCCATTAACTGCCATGATCCCTGTTTGGGGATCAGGTACTTTAACCCATCCAGAAACGCCATCTGTCAGTCACACAGAAAATAATATACTCAGGTATCGAGGAGGACCTCCCCGGTGAGAGACAACCTACAGTGATCACATATTTGCTTTTCATCAGGAAAATGAAACATGTTTTTTAAAAGCAGAAAATGCGATAACCTTCGAGGCTAATTTTGGTGACAGTGAATTTATCTTGATTCTTGGTGAGTGTTGAATGGGTTAATAGCACTTTCTTCGTGCCACTGTAATTTGGATGGATATAGTGGACCAAAATACCTCGAACCCCATTTGGGGCTCATCGTTGATACTGAGCGGAATTTTCAGCAAATATGTTTTGATTGCGTATTACAGGAAATGGCTCGACATAGGCTTTTTCTTTTAAAGAAATAGAATATTTTTATGCTTTCCAATGACCGTTTTGATTCTGATGATGAAGATGACGATAATGGTCCTATAGATATTGTGGAACTTCCTCCAGAACGAGTTGACGCAGTTTCTGACAATGAAGATATCAATGACGACATTATCGATGATGAAGAACCCGCTGATTTTGAAATTCATCACGCGGCAAGATCGACAATTATTTATTTTGACAATTTTTTGCACTGGATTGTCTTTGATGAAACAAGTTATTGATGTGAGAACACGAAGAACTGCTCGAATGAACGTGCCCTATTGCGACATACATGAACATGAAAAAAAGAACGATCGAGGAGCATACGACTACAGGTTTGATTCGCGGATTGAAATTTTGGCTGTCACCTGGAACAACAACATAGCTGTGTAAGAATGCTAGCCAGCCACAAAACCACGGAGCTTCTCTCAGGCTCAGAGATGGAGCAGGACTGAGAAGAAAGATATTTAAGTCCCCTCACACAACAAACATATGAGGTCAGGTAGGTGGACAAGATTGATTGCAACATCCAAAAACACAGAATACGGGGGCGGGGGCGGGGGCAGAGTGGTACTTTACTTACCAATGTAATTGATGTGTCACTAGTGAATACCCACGCAAACGGTACAGCCTCCTTTCTGGATAACAGAAGGAAGGTTGACAGAGCGAATCTTGGTCTACCTTCGATCACCACTGTCTGATCCCAAAAGGGCTAAGAGGAAATTTTTCCCCAAATCATCAACCCATCGTGTCCCAGTTTACACCAGAAATGGGCAAACAGAGGAAATGTGCAGTGTGTCAGAAAAATGTAAGAAAACAAGGTTCTATATTGGATGTGGGACTACATATAGATTGCTTTCAGGCATGGTATCAAAAGTAGATGGTGTGTGCAATGATCCCCATTGGGGATCGGACTAAAACTTTAAATTACAGACAAAATGCTGAATTTGTAATTGCAAATAGATGTTTTTCTTATTATTTACACTAAGATGATCATAAACAAAGTATAAAAAAATTGAGAAAAAAAATTTGGCAGTTAATGTGTTAATAATGTAAATAAAATCAATGTCTTTGAACTTATTTACCTGTGTGAGCATCTTAGTCGGACCGAATGTCAGCGTGTTGTACATAAGTCCTCGTCGTGTGAATGAGATGAACGTGTATCATTAGAATGAATGAGAGTTGTGTCGTACTCTCGTCCGTAATTGTGACACAGCAGAGAACACATGAAGATTCCTAGAACTGAACAATGCACCGGAGAAAACACAGTTTTGTTTGGGAAAAAGCAAGGATTTTTGTGCATTCCAGGGTCGGCTAAGTGCGGGTGTGTAGCAGATGAAAAAAATAGTACAACGCGAGGTACTTTAGATAACACACCCAAGGAACAAGGGCTAGAATTTTAGCAGAAAATTATCCTTGGGAACTTTTGTCCTCTTCCCTGGAACCTTAAAGAGGAATAAGGGACTGATTTGGCGCTAGAGTCGCAATGTTAATTAGTCCGAGTGAGGAAGCGGATGAATCCGGCTACAATAACGACCCTTAACTATAGCTCACAAATACAATTCTTAGCTGTAATCCTCTCAGAAAACATAAACTGAACCCCATACGTAGACACAATAACTAAAGCTGCAAAAAAGGAATACACCTATTGAGAGTATAGTTACTATCTAAAACGCCAACAAAAATCTCATTTTAAGAGTGGAATATAATATTAGAAAAAATAATCAACAAACAATTAACTTAATGAACTATCCCCTTTTTACGAGGTAGACGTATGATCAAAGTTCACTCATAGCCAGTTTGCTTCTGAAGTCTCTGGCGTCAGGTCCGGAGCTCCCCCCCCCTCCCTCAAAAAAAAACTAAAACAAAAAGCGAAAACAACAGCAACAACAACAAAAGACTCAATACACAGTCTTTTTACACTGACCTCTTGGGATTCGGCTGACCCAGCTCACCAGCCACCGACGAACACAGGAAGATAACAAAATAAAAGAAAAAACCTCCACAGGCTTCACATGAATACTGTACACGCTTTATCAGAGTGGTCAAGACTTTAAACCACAGCACTTGGAAACAACGGTCAGGTTATTCTCCCGCCCCAGCCAAGGACACGCAAGTCTCAGCAAAAATTACTCTTCCTCTCAATCTTATTTAGACGACTGGTGCCCTTCAGTGACACCGTTACATCAAAGAAAAAGCGGCCGTCATGACCCGCAAACTCCCATGTAAAACACTATAGCTATCCGCCCACGCTTTCCGTTCTCTCTCAACAACCACACACACACACACACAGCAGGTTTGGGACGCATTCAACGAAAATGTAATTCTTGTAAGTGACATATATATATATACCTCCACTTCTAGCACACACCTCCTTTTAATGATGATGATGATGACGATGATGATTATTATTATTTATAATGCGCAGGTATCCATTCAGAAGAATGCTCATTGCGCAGCAAAACAGAAGAGAAGAAAAAAATATAAAAAACAGGAAAGTAAAAAATAAAAAAGACAGAAGTGGTGCTAGGTTGTTTAAGTCCGTCTTAAGTAAACAAATGAGTCTTCAGTCTTTTCCGAAACGTAGTTGCTGAGGTGATGGTGGACAATGACGATGGCAGACATTCCACAGTTTAGGTGCCGTGTTTGTGAAGGCCCTGGCTCCGGTGTCTTCTTGTTTGTGTCTTCCACTGCAGGGAGACAGAAGCGTGACTGGGAGCCAGAGTGCAGACCACGTGACGGCCGGTAAGGAAGAACTACCTCTTGTAAATAGTCAGGAGCAGTTTTAAACATGCAGGACTGTGCAATCGAAACACTTTGTGATCAATCCGCTTGTTGACTGGGAGCCAGTGAAGGCTCTGTAGGATAGGCGTGATGTGCTCAGTGGACCACTTTGCACGGGTGACAATCCTGGCGGCTCTCCTGACAGCGTAGCAGGTATACCCCACAATGCACTATTGTCTTTCCCTAGCACATACTAAGTATATATGCTTTGATTAGAGTGAAATGCTACTTAAAATCCAAGAGATATGCTAACAAATCGCTTCATGGAAATAATATATAACATCAGTCATTAAAGCCTCTCTTTACGACCTATACACCTCCCACGCATCCGGTGCCAAATCCATTCGAGGTCAGGTACGATGTTTGTGTTTTCCAAATATTCGCGGCACCCATGTAGTTGGTCAATCATACCCACACCCGTACTCAAATTTCCTATGCAACCTAACAACAACCAATCCCGCATCGTGGCTAGTACGTGACAAAACCGTCCAACCTTTTAGTGTCCCTTGCATTCCTGAGGTCACTTCACTTGCCCTACCAAAACAACTGCCCCTAGTTCTCCATCTCTTAATCCCATCCTACCACAAGGCACGTATCTGTCATCTTCCAGATGACGACGGCATTAGCAAATAAAGACCTACAGCCTTTAGTACCTGAGAGCCCCTTGTCGTCTACTGTTACTAATAATAACAGAGTTTATAATGGGCATTTACCCTCGTGAATGCGAGCTCTGCACTTATTCTACTACAAGACGAAACCTACATTCATCCACATTCCTCTGCGTCACCCACACACGCACTAAGCCATTAGCAAATCCCCTTCCCTTCCTTACTTAACATGCAGCACATGTACATAATAACAGTCATCAGCTGCACAGTATAGTAGACCGCCGTTGAACTGTCACGGAGCCCCGCTTGAAGTGCGCATTCCATGCTGTTATATGCACAACGGAAACTTTTGTGGCCGAAAAATGGCAAATCTGCATCAGTATTACAACAGCCAAAGCGGCAATGATGAGGACGAATGTACTGGATGTGGCTCATCGACATCATCAGGTTTGCTTCCAACGATCGACTCGGTTCCCATTCTGTCGACGCCGAGGAAGAGGCTGGCAAACGGACTGCAGGTTGTGCCATGTTGGTCCTTTTGACAGATCGACTGACAATGCTGGACACACAATCTCACGTTTGTGGCGATTTTGTCAACGCTACACATTTCAGTTTCTCATGAGTGCTTTCATGACAAATATTCTTTGTCTGTTGTGCTCTCCCAAGTGCGAGTGTACTTTTCCTCTTCTGGATCTTTAAAAAAAAAGATTTGAATGAGAACTATAAAGGTCTTTGGTTCTAGCACTGGAAATCTCCTATCAGTTTGAGACAGAGAATCCAGTATACATCATGCAGCTACTGCCTCAGGAATGTGTCATCTTCCACGTGGAAGAGGTTTGCGGTGTTAGATTTCTTGCCACGCTGCTGATGCTTGTCCAGCATCCCACGCCTTCCCATTGGCTGACATTTGTCGGCAGCCACGTTGGCAGAGGTTTCATTGGGTAGCGGAGGTCACAAGGTATACTTTTTCGCTTCTGGTTGGCTAGAGTTCTCCACTGTTTTAAGGAGCGAAAAGTCGTTTTCGCCGCTTACGTGTGATGTTGTGGAAGGGAAGACAGGAACACAGGGTAATTCCCAATCTTTATCGATTGTGGCGCACTAAAACCTCGAAATAGATCGATAAGAAAAGAAGGAAACCAACAGCTGACTGAAGCGAAGCCGATCGTGTTTAAAGTTTTCTGTAGATCACGGTTGTAATAGACGATACAAAGGTGAGATTTCGTCTGCTCCACATTATTAACCTTCATTGGTTTGGTTTGTTTCAGTAAATTAGACATTCTCTCTCACTAGCCACTATGGGTACTATATTAAGACCTCCCAGTGTTACTAATCTCTTTTTTAGACAGCTGCATGCATCAGCTAGGTTGAATGTTTCATTTGAGACAACGCATTTCCTTTTGAATTATAAATATAGAAAATTAAGTGGAGGAATTTAGAGACAAGTAGTACTGCCACGTCGACAGGTTTGTTTGCAGGCATTTGTATTTCATCTTGATTTTACAGTGAAGATTCATAAAACGCCTGTTTATCTTTAGTCGGTGTCAGTATGTGGAACAGCAGTTTAGAGAGATACAAAAATATTCTAGTGTAATCATAATTTCATAATGTTTAGGTGACGATGCCTTTCACCATTATTGGCTCCTCATCAAAATTTTATTATCGCACAATAATTGTAATAAACTTGATAATATTCAATAATATTCATAATTAGCATATTTGTGTGGCTTTAAGGTATGGGGAATCATCATCACACCCATTTGTATTAGAACTGTAGAAGCACATATAAAAATTATTGTCATAAATGCTTGGTGCAGAGAGATGCTAATCTGTAGCAGAATAACACACCGAAATGTATTAACTTGCAGGTGAATACATATTTACTTCACAGACACTACGATACTAGATTCTTATTTTAGATGGAAAGACTATTATTGATTGATTTGCACATTATGTTTTGTGCATCCATGTTTCGGGGCCTGGATATGGTGCTAAACAAGTTAACTTTCTTATAACTTAATTATTTTGCAGATGGTGTGTTGGTCAGTACTTCTAGCACTTTTTGTGCTGCTGGCCATCTGTGCTGGTGTTCCAACTGACAAAAAGCAAAGAACCTTGGACAAGGTGGGGTGTTTGTCATTATAAATCCATACAGTCCAGTCTGAAAGTTGTTTATTTACTGCAGCTTCTTCCGATGAAAGTGACTTTCAAGTTGTTAACTTACTAGCTACTGACAATGGAAGCATCTAAAGTAATTAAACCACAGTTGTTTAGTACATAAGCTAGACGTCTTTGGCATTGTTTATTTTATAGGCTTTTGTTTCTCTTGAAAGTGGTTTAGATTAATAAATGTTTTAAGATGTAAGGTGGCATTTTTATTCCTATTACTGGCTTAGAAATTTGTATACAGAAGTCTAGTTTTGGTTTGTCTGTCATTACTTCTGACACCAAGCATTTTCGAGTCCCACTAACTAAGACAGCGACAAATGGACAAAGGTTTGCTTACCAAGCCCCATCAACTTCGAACAGATTATCCATCAGCCTTCATCACTGATTCTCTTACCACCGTTAAGTCTTAACTTAAGACGCATCTTTTCAACAGAGCGACTTTACTGCAACACTGTCCTGACCATGAGCGTGCCTAGCATGTGTCTGTATTTACTTCATGTATGAGCGGGTATTTTTGTTGTAGAAGTGAGCGTGTCTGTTATATGTGAGTATGGGTGCATGATTGTTAGTGATTCAGTTTACTTCTGTATATCATTTCTGTAAAGTGCTTTGAGGAAAACTTTGGAAAAGCATTATATAAATGCTCATCATCATCATTATTATTATTACTATCTGGTCCACCCAAGCATTACTTTTAATGATGAAAATTACTTTTCTACTAATCTTGATTATTTGAACTCCTTGCTTGCCGGCTACCCTGAATACCTTCCTCACAAACTCCAGAAAGTACAGAACTCCACTGCACATCTGGTGCTTAGAGCTAGGAAACGGGACCATGTCACTCCTCTCCTTCGTTTTCTGCACTAGCTACCCATTCGTTCTCGCATTGAGTACAAACTCTGTGCTGTGTTTTGATTTCTTTGCAGGCTCTTGCCCTGACTATTTCTCTGAACTTCTTTTCCCTTATGTCCCAGCTAGACAACTGCGCTTCTTGTCTGAAGACTGTCTCCTAACTGTTCCTATCACCAAAACAACAACATATGGCCACAGGATTTTTAGTTGTGCAGCAAAACAATGGAACTCTCTCCCTTTCCACCTCCGCCACCTCCCTACAACTGAATCCATTAAATGTGCACTGAAAATGCACCTCTTCCTTAAGCATTGTTCCTAACGCAGTCCACACAATGCTCGTCCTTTTTCACACCCCTCCCCATCTTTTCAGCTTATTGCTACGTCTCTGCTTGTCTTTCTTTTGCTAAATCATGATACTTCCAGTCCTTGTTATTTGAGTCCTCTTTAGGTGTTTAGATTTGTTCTTTATTCGTCATCAGTACTGTTGTTTATCCTTCGATCAGTCATATGTTGTTTGCTTGTTCTTCTGTCCCTCATATGTTGCCCATGTCTCGTTCTTGGTCTTAAGCGCTAAGAGCATCCTCCTTAGTGTGAGTTTGCGCAATACAAATTTTGCATTTATTATTATTATTATTAATCACTTTAATGATTTAAGTCCTTTTCAAGGAAAATCCTACTTGCAATCTGAGTATACCTTGACATGTTTGCCTCAGGATTTGATGCATACAGAGAAATTACAAATACCACACATTACACTATAAATGCTTATTACTGTATATACTTGCCGTCAGAATTTTAAAATATCTGTCTTTAAAATGCATATTTCTTTTACTCAAATATGACATCTATTCTTAATTTCATTAGTTCAGAGTGAAAATTTCCCTTTTTAAAAAAACTTGGTTCAAATGATGGTAAGAATATTTTTGGTCTGTTGACAGTGTTTTTGGTCTATTGACAGTGTAAAAGATGCATCTTAAGTTGAGACTTTATTGTGAAAATTGCTATTTAAAAGGGCAGCTACTTTAGGCTACACATCTTGAGTATTTATATCAAAATAGAGAACGGTCTAAAAAATGACAGTGAGTACTCTGCTATTCCTGACAGACCTTGAGTGATATTGACCATCAAGCAGATGGAGAACATAATGCCGACTATGATCACGATGCTTTTCTGGGACATGAAGATAAAGCTACCTTTGATCAGCTGTCTCCTGAGGAGAGCAAAGAGCGCTTAGGGTAAGTGTTTCTAAACACAATCGAAAATATTAAAAATGTTAACTGATTGCCAGTGTAACCTTGACATTCATTTCAAGCATTGTAAAAATATCTTGAGATATGAACTAATCATAATAGTGAAGGACAAATAAAAAAGTTAAAAGCATGCAGTTATCACCTGTTACAGTTTCAGGCCATGATGAAATATCACTTTCATCTAAACCGAAAGGAAGTAAGGTATACCCAACGGCATTTCTAAAACCATCACAAAATATGCAATCATTAGACTATTCCTGCAAAATAAATTGTGTAGATCCCAAAGTGCATATGTAACAAAATTATCTCAAGTTTTGTTGAAAACTTGGCTAGCATGGTAAAAGTGTTATTGATTCTGTATAGTAATCAAATGTTTCCTTTTACTTTACATGGCTTTCCAGCAGATTGTACCTTCATAAATGTTATTTTATGTTGGTGCAGACCAGGAAAATTTACTCTTAAGTTAGATCAGTGATAACCCAATGCAATCTTACATCACTCTTGTGTCACAAGATAAAGATTTAGATTGGAAATCTCAGAACATTGTGTAATAAATCAAACACATGAAAACTAGTATTTTCTCATTACTTATTATCAAATATCAGTGACACAATTTTACATGTCACTCATAATTAAAACAATTTCAAGGTTCAATATATTAATACATGCACATTGACCTGTACTTTTTTCTGCAAGAGGTAAGAAAAAAGACTTTCGTAAGTTTACATTGGAGAAAAAATAAACCCAGCAATAATAACTTAGTGTCTGAAAAACCTAAACAATGTTACAGAGCTGTCTGAAGCACACTGCATTTTAGGGATTTGAAACACTGACACGTATGAATTTGTGTGCTGCATTTTTCCAGAATAATCGTTAGTAAAATTGACAAGGATGGGGATGGCTTGGTGACAGAGCAGGAGCTGAAGGACTGGATTCGTTACGTGCAGACACGCTACATTGTGCAGGACACCGACCGCATGTGGAAGGATCACCAGCCTGATGAGGACAATGCTTTGTCTTGGAAGTCCTATCAGAAGAGAACTTTCGGCTATGATGATGGTGAGTAGGAAGAGGTGTTAGGAGCGATACTGTTCAGTTATTGGGGTTCACTATCATGATGTTATGATAGTGTTCAGCTGTTGAGGTTTACTATTGTGAAGTTATGATGGTCAGTTATTGGGGTTCATTATCGCGAAGTTATGATGGTGGTTAGTTGTTGGTGTTCACTTTCATGAAGTTAATGATAGTGGTCAGTTGTTAGCATTTACTATTGTGAATAACAACTGACCATCATCATAACTTCACGATAATGGTGGATGGGAAGAGCTGTAGAGAATGATGGTGTTCAGTTGTTGGTGTTCACTGTTGTGGTTAGATTGTTTGCAACATTTTATTAAACAGTTGCATGGACATAAGACATTCAGAGTTGAGTCAGAATTGTCAGGAAAGCAGCTTCTTAATGAATTTTTCTTTTGCACCAAAATGGATATTAGAAGATGAATTTATGCTGTCTCCTGACTTAACACCTACTTTTCTATATAGATCCAAACGAGAAGGGATCTCGTACTGAAGCATATGCAGAGATGATCAACAGAGATCGTAGGCGATGGAAAAAGGCTGATAAGGATGGTGATGATCGCCTTAGCAAGGAAGAGTTCATGGACTTTTTGCATCCAGAAGATGCTGAGCACATGCGTGATATTGTTGTCATGGTGAGTAATGTGGGAGAAGCTGACCTGTGCTGACCTGTTTCTTTTACACACTTTTGTTCCAAAAAGACATGTTTTTGTATCCTTCCCCAATATTTCCGCTATGTTGATCATAGTTTTTACATAAAGAGTGAAAAGACATAGCATTCTCATCTTTTTGTACATCTTCTGGCTCTTTTGGCAGAACATGCAAGCTCTGGCAAGAAATAAAAAGATTAGGTATACTTTGCTAGCTCAGCCTTTAGTATTTGGGTCAAGGCAGATGCAACAGAAACAGCATTGTTCTAGCTCTGTTTTAAAATTTAGGAGAGAAGCATTCAAAAGTGGAAAGTGGATCAGTTTATTTTGTTGTTTTACAGAAACATGGAGCATCAGCTACAGTTTTCTTAAATATAGATATTTTTGTATGAACTGTAGTTTCAGAGAAGCTACTACTTCTACAGTTCTAGTTATTTTTACAGTAACAAGTATATTTGTCTCATAAAAATCACTTGTAGCTGTCTGTCCTGTAACAGGTATATTTGTCTCATAAAAATCACTTGTAGCTGTCTTTCCTGTAACAGGTATATTTGTCTCATGAAAATCACTTGTAGGTGTCTGTCCTGTAACAGGTATATTTGTCTCATGAAAATTCCTTCTGTATTATCATGTTCTGACTTTGATGTGTTGTGTGTTCTTGCATCAGTCAAAGAGCTTGAAGTATGGGTTTGCATAATGACTGCGTGTGCTTGTACATGATGTAGCATGTCACAGTAAGTACAGGCTCTGAAGAATGCGGTTAACTGTGTTATATTTATTATTTTAATGTTGCTAATGTTTCAGGAAACATTAGAGGATATTGACAAAGACCATGATGGCTACATCAGTATGAAAGAGTACATCGGTTAGTTGTTTGCTTTCCTACCATCAGTACATAGGAAGTTTGAAGTCTTCAGTTAGGATGTTTATTATGAGCAGGATTCAGTACTTCATAACAACATACTGTTCCTGCAAGCTAATTATTATTGTTTTCATATTTATAGATTCCATTTTTCATTGCTTATATGACATTGCATTGAAATTTGACTGGTGGTCTTTTGACTGATGAGATAGAACCGTAGCAACATTTTTCAGGTGTTTTTTATGCCTCAAAGTTTTTCCCCCAAAATCATTTTTCACTTACATTTTGTATGTGATGTGATATTAAAGATCTGTGATGACTCTATATATATATATATAAAATAGCTAAGTAATAAATATGTAAAGTGTATATACCTTTCAATATATGGTTCATATGAAAAAGAATTTGATAAGGTGAAAATTATGGTAGAAGTAAAAAGTATTTTACATATTACTGTAGTGTGCATGATTTATTATGTGATCGTGCGAACTATGCTGGAAATAATGCAAATGGCACTGCTACTCAAATGACTTGAGTAAAAGATGAAATCTGCTGCTGTAACCTTATTGGCTTGTGGTGTTTAAACACTGAGCTGACAGTCCTTATGTTAGCCCCAGTCAAACTACTAGCAGACAACAGCCATACATCATCACTTGAGTTTGGGCACAGACTGAATGAATCTCTGAGGGAGGATTTGATTTAAAAACAAAGCATCGTTTTAAATTGACTACCATGTTCAAAATATTTGACTACAGCCAACAACATAATGGCAAAGTGCCGAGGTAGCTGATATTAGATCGAGGGATTTCACACCATCAAACTTTGCCAGTGCTAAAAGAGAAGTATGGCCTTGTGTTGCCCATAGATGTTTTGTTATAGTTTTCTTATTAATTATTTTGCTTTGATCCAGTGCTTTCCTTCAGCAGAACAAGTGGTCAATCTTAATGCCACACCAAGCAAAATATCATGAAAATGTTTTTTTATCAAAATGAAGTAAAACAGAGGCAACAGCTCGTATGAAGAACAAACAGGCCTCAAGTGATAATGGCACCTCATGATGGTGGTACCTGTGTTCATAGTGGTACCTACGTATCATCTTTTATTTGCTTTGGAAGGAGCACATTCTTTAAATCATTGACAGCATGTTGTGGGTATGAGGTCTGTGCTCAGCCATAATATAAAATGTTTGACAGTGAAGGTGTAATTCATCAATCATGATGCATCAGTTTTAGAATGCAGGTGGGGAGTTCTTTAGTAGTGAACCATAGCTGTAGTTATATTTTGTAATTTACTTTTTAAAAAATTCATTTTGCACTAAAGAAAACCAACACTTTTAGTGTATGAAATGCTACTACTCTGGTCATTGGCATTTACTTATGAAAGGTGGCAGTCTGTAGGTTGTAATTCATCAGTGCCTTTGTTGGAAGTGAGTAACGTTGAGTTCATAATGGTCCCCAGCAAAACCATTTCTCTATGTTTTGGTGTATCTTATAAATGAAACAGTTGTGAAATCACAGCCTCTGTAATGACAGGACCAATCATCTGTGTTCAGTAGTGACTAGCACCTGAATGCAAACATGTGCAACATAATTAAGATTCCTAATAAGATTAGTAATTAGCATAGCATGATGTAAGTTGTAGATGTTGACATGACTATCTCATACAATAGATGACATATGGGGAGATGACGATGATGATGATGAGGAGGACGATGAGGACAGAAATGAGAATGGTGAGCCTGATTGGGTTCAGAGTGAGCGAGATCAGTTTACCAACTACCGTGACAAGAACCAAGATGGACAGCTGGACACTGATGAGATCAAAGAGTGGATCATTCCAGAAGATTATGACCATAGCTCAGCTGAAGCCATACATCTCATTAAAGCTTCTGATAAAGACGGGGTTGGTAGAAAAAAAGGGGATATTTATTCCCATGTATGGATCAGTGAAACTTGATGTCAGTTACCATTAAGTGTGGTCACAGCAAGAGGATCGTGAGGGTGCCTGTAGCTGTGAGGAATTGCTTAATCAACCTTTAGTTAACCTGTATTGCAGCCCACAACCACTTTTATCATTTTCTCATGCTCGTGTGACAAGAATTGTGGCTGGGGGGTGGGTGGGGGAAGAAGGTGCTGATGGTGTTGACTCAAGTTTCGCTGGTCTGTGCCTAAAGAGCTTGCCTGACTTGCTAAACCACAGTCCCTTCCCTTTCTCTTTCTCTGTTTTGCAATACTAATAAAAATCTAGATGACATGTGGCCAAATCGAGAAAATGCAGACGAGGAACCTGATTGGGTGAAGAACGAACGCAAGCAATTTGCCGATTTCAGAGATAAGAATGGTGATGGCAAGCTGGACAAAACTGAAGTCAGGGAATGGATTATCCCAGAAAATTTCGATCATGCAAGGGCAGAAGCCAGGCATCTCATTTTTGAGTCTGACCGCGACAAGGTTCGTCTCTCCTCCTGATTTTTCTCTTTTTATTTTTTTATGTATTCTGGTGATTTTATTTTTTCTTTGATTTTTAATTTTTATAGGGTCTGAGCATGCCATAGTTTTTTTAATTGGGTTTTTTCTAATTGTTTTTTCGGTCACAATTCTGCACACAAATGTACTTTAAGATGATATTGCATCATTAGGAGAAGAATGAACCCCTTGCATTCTGCTTATATATTTGACACAAGTGATAAATGTCTTTGTAGTCTCACAACACTAGTTTATAGCTAGAATAGGTGTGCAAATATGGGCTTTTCTCATTCATCACACTCATGATTAGCATGTGACATGATGCTTGAAGCTCAAATAAATGTATATATTCAAGATTTGAAAACATTAGACCACTGACTTTCTTCTGTCAGACTATAAGCATGCCTCTCTCCAAAATAAAGCAACAGAAATGTTACGCAGTATTAGTTGCTGCTCGCAGAACTTTGGACATAGATCTGAAATGAAATTCTAATACCTTTGCTACTTCTCTCTTTCCAGAACTTCTTAACCTGCAAGACACTTCATATGCTTGACAGTCTTTGAAATTTAAAATTGAGCTTACATAATAATACACTGTAGCAATTTATTATTATTATTATTATTGATGCTTAAGACAACAGGCATGTCAAAGACACTCTCAGAGGATCATGTTGTCTTGACCCTCCTGCTTTTTCTTTTTTATAGGTTTTTGCATTTATTTTTGTTTTTATTATGAGGAGGAGGGATCCTTGTCTGTGAAATTTATTTGCTTGAATCTTGGCAAAGTTTTGTCTTCATAAGATAATGAGTGGTTTGTGTTCACAGTTGACCATCCTTCTTGCTTGCTTGCTTGCTTGCTTGTGCAGCGGATCACTACAAGCTTTGTTCGCTGGGTTTTCAATATTTTATTTATCTGACACAGGGGCATTAAGATTAGTTATGTGCAGACTAGGGGACAGTTTTACATGATGGTGTATGCAGAGTAGGTGACTGTTTTATGGGATATTATGTGTTGTAAGTACACTATGGTGACAATTTAAAATATGACTTCTTTATCAGCACCTGTATTGTTGACAGTAACAACTTCAACATCAGCCACGTTAGAAAACCCTCCTAAGCTTTACACCTTATCCTGCATACTTGCAATGTTATAGATAATGCAAGTTGTTAAACAGCCTCACAATCTAGTACTAGACTAGGATTTACTTGTTTAGAAAAAGCTAGTCACCTGACTTTATAACAGGCAGTCCCTGTATGTAGCAGATATAGATTGCTAATGCTAAATAAGACTAACAACCTTTGTACATCTATAAAGGAATAACTCATTTATATACAATGATGATTAGCTTTCAGTTTTGCCCTGACTGCTCTTAGCGTGCATGTTTCCCTGTACACAGCAGCCAGCTTAAGCTCTTACTTGCTGCAGTCTTGACATTCTTTTGCGGTTTTCTTGTCCATTTGTTTTTCTAACTCTGTACTTATTTCCTGAACGTCTGTGTGCTTGCCTGGGTGGTCTCACTTCTGTTTGTTCATGCACCCATATACTCTAACAAATCACCAACTTTCACCAATTGCAGTTTTGTCTGTTTATGTCTGGTCTGTTCCAGCTAAATGAAGAATAATCATTTTAGGATCTTGCATTATAACATTGTGTGGTTTTGTTGGCTTATTCTTTCTTGCCTTTTTCACGTAAGAGCCATGAAACATTTTGGTCCCCCACAACACGAACGTAATGCCTATTCTAGTATAGTGTAGTTATAGCAGCTTAAGGTTTACATGAAAATAACAAGTTTGCCACTACCCATCTCAGGGCATTTGCAACCATAGGTAACTGGTGTCTTTTCTTATGTTTGATCCTGCAGGATGGCAAGTTGACAAAACAAGAGATCATTGACAAGTATGATCTCTTTGTTGGAAGCCAGGCAACAGACTTTGGAGAAGCATTGGCTCGTCATGATGAATTCTAGACTGGTCAAGTCTAGTGTGCTCTTCCGTCCCCTGTTGTGTAAATGGTGACTGTTCAACACATGGAGAAGGCCAGAGTCCTGAGATGGACAATGTTCATGCATCCTTCATCAGTCATGATCTTTCTTGGAGTCTTTGGTAGTCAAGTGTTTTTGTGCACCCATTCAAGCTGTAGGACAGAGTACACTAGAGTTTCGAAGGCATTTGCATTTATTTTGTAACTGCTGTTGATATTCAGGTTCTGATAAATTGTACATCAGGGACACTGCTAATTTAAAACAAACTGATTGGAAGTGCTACAGTCTTTGTTGACAATGACATCAGGAATAATGAACATGATTTTCTCACTCTGAGGTCTTACATAAGCTTATGAAAGAGAAAAAAATCCAGAATGAGATACAACTATGCCATTCCAACCAGCACCCTCAGAGTTCTTGAAGTATACAGAACATAGTTTGTGGATATGTGTAAGTTCTAGCAATACTGGATATATTTTTTACTGAGGGACCTACAGAAACAAGATGCTGGGCATAGGGTTGAATGTGTATGACAAAGATGTGTGACTTGTGATATGTTCAAAATGTAACCCATTAACACTTGCACCTACACTTGATCTTTATGCCTCCCATTCCCCCCCCCTCCCGCTCCATCACACCCCAGCATTCAGTATTTATCCTGTCACAAGCTATCATCAGTATGGTCAGTAAGACCAGAAAATGATCCAATTGTTTTATCTGTGTCTGAACAAATAGTAGGGATCTTTTGTGAACTGTTACATGGTGAAGTTAGTTTGGTTTCCAGTTGATGCTTCTTTTATTTACTGCTTGTGTAACTCCATCGTACTTTAAACTGACATTTATAAGCAAGACCTGAACAAAAGAATGTTTGTTACGTGTTATCTTTACTTGCATAATAATATTTATGTTTCATAATATACCAAGGATGGTTAAGATGAGAGGCAATGTTCAAGACCAGCTGTTTAGTTTCCACATTATTTTCATTAAAGAGAATCTACCCACACCTTATTCATCACTTTACTAACTTGTTATGGACATTTAAAGGGGGGACAGTCATGGATTGCTATTTTTGTTGAGTACGGAAATTTTTATAGACAACTTGCTGGCATCTATGGGTACCAGGTCAGAAATGGGGGCCAACCACAGTCATCAGGGCATTGGCAAAATATCTGCAGAATAACGAGTTTTGTGCACACTTAGGCAGTGGCAAATCTTAATCAAAATTGTATTTTTCTGGTGACTTCAAGAAACTTTATCATGTGCTTGCAGTTGTACAAGTTTCAACAGTTTCTTAATTATTTTTTATTTCACCTTACATTTATATTTGTGCACATGCATGATTGCACCTTTCACCAGAATACAGTTACTAACTGCTGTTTCAGCTATTCGCTGTCTTCCCTACAAAACCTATAGACTTTTTCTTATTGGAAATCGGTTGTCTGGTTTGTGGGAAGGGTCAAATTTACTCATGGAAAATGTGACCTGCATCTCTCTTAATAGCATCTTCCAATCTTCCAAGGTGTCACCCTCAAAACTTCAGGATCTGCAGTTTCAAATAAATGATTTTTGTTTTGATTTGTTAAGTTTTCCTCAATCAGAATCGTATTTTTAATGTTTAAATACCACACCTCAGTGTCCTGTTTCGTCTTACACTATGTGTGTAAATACTGAATGATTTGAACTGGGCAACTTTGAGCATTGCACTCTTGAAAGATCTCGCTCATCTTTGTAGTTTTACAGTATTTTCATTGTGAAGGTTTCAAACGTTTTCAGACTTGAAAGAAATGGCAGTGACTACTGTAATAATAATGGGACATGCTGGCAACCATTTGTAAAATCTGCCATGATGGCAGTATTCAGGTCACATGAAGCGTGAGATGAGGCTGTCAGAATCTACAAGTAGGTGCTAATGTTCATATCCATGGACATGCTGGTCTGTATCTGAAATAAGTATTCATGACTCCTGTAAATGTTTATGAGTCATTTACCACATTGAATTTTTTTTTTTTTTAATAATAAAGTCCAGCATATCTGTGAGCGTGTGAAAGTATTACAGTATGTAGTTCCTGCCTTTTAGAACAGCTAAACATGGGCTTGCAAGGATGCTGGAATTTTTTGTTTTTGCTTTTAAGACATTGAATCAAACATATCTTTAATCATACTCAAGTTTATTTTTAGTCTGAGATTTTCAAGTCAAATTTTTAATATGCATTTTGTCCAGAAGTGCCAATAACTTTTTTCTCCATTTTCTTTTGATAGTGATAGTTCTTTTCTTTGGTTTTGTTCCTATAGTCACATCACATTGTTCTTTGACAAATTGCCATTTAGTATGTTAGTCCCATTTCAAATTACTGTTGATTTGAAGGTTGTCACCTAAGAGTGTTATCACTCTTTTGCTTCTGCTTGCAGTATTTTGTAGGTCACTAGAATATTGTGTGTAGAATATTTGTCCAGGGTAAAAATTAGTCATTCTTTCAAGACTTTCAAAGATTAGCAGTAGATGCTGTCATCCAGAATAATAAAGCATTGTTTCCTCAGTTTATTAATCTCTTGTAGTATTTGAAGACAGAGGAGTTGTCACTATGACCAGTGGGGTCTAGAGTTTGACACCAGAGAGTACTATCGCCCACTTTTGTTCAACAATTTTCTGTTGCATTCCTCTGAAGTGATTGGTTAGCCTGCACATCCTTGTAGACAAAGAACATGTAGCTGGTTCAGGGGAGTGCAGTCGGTTATATGCCAAAGAGTACTTTGAGGAGGATGCAGTGGGGGAATTTACAGGCATTATGCCCAAGGCTTTGTTCTTATTAAAAGCTGAAATCAAGGGTAGTTGTTACAGCACTGAGCTGATGAAAGAGCAGATTTGTTATTGATAGACCTTCAAGATCATTTGTTCAAGTGTGCGCAGTTTTCATAGCTTTAATTTCTTTTTAAATATTTTTTTGCACAGTCTTAAGTGGTTTAAGACTGTAAAATTTCTTCAGTATACACCAGTGTACGTCTTTAGAAGTGTTTGTCTTTTAGCAGTAGCATTTCAGTTGCATGTATATACTGACACCCTTTCTTGCTGGTCAAGTAGAATTATTGCAAGTTTTAGTTAACTTGTTGTCCCTCTGTCCTACACAAAAGTTTGCAGCTTACAATTTTTACATTTTTTATTGGCTAACTAATCTCTTGCCATAGTGTTTCCTCATGCTATGCCACATAAGCTGATGCTTGTGCTGTTGTAATAGTTTTGTAATAAAGTTGATGTTTGATAAAAACAGTTTTGCTTTATGATCTGGAACATAATTATTGTGCTCTAAAGACCTTTCAAATCAACTTAAAGATGAGATGCCCAAGGTGTAAAATGTGTTCAAAGTACACTGGAAATGGATTGGTGCAACTACTCCCAATAATTTCCAAGTTCTAATAGCTTCAGTTACACAGCAGCAAGATACGACCCCTTGTTGGTCCTCTTGCTTTTGATAATTCATCAACTGTTAAACTATTGGTTTTCTAAGCATAACTGCTCATCTAACGAGGGGGGGGGGTCAGGGGGCGCAACAGTTAGCGCCTGTCACCAATACAGTGAAGGTTGGCTGTCCTGGGTTCAGCTCTCGTCTCGGGCACGCTGTTCTTTCTCTGCATGTGGCATCTGTGTACAGGGCTGGCTGCCTTGCCGTCATATAGTGATATAGCCTTAGTTGCTGGCTCAGTGTAAAACTCCTATTGCCCCACCCCACCCCCTGCTCATCTAACATGATTATTTTTGTTTAAGTGCCTTCAGGTATAAAAAATCTTTCATTCATGGTTTCTAAATGACTGAAGCTGCAGTGTGCTAGCAGGAAAGCTTTTTATTTCTTTGTCTCTTACTGCTCGTGTTCCCCCCTCAAACAACTTCCTCTCTCACTCTCTCCATGCAGACAGTGAAGCATGTTTAAAAGACAACACTGAAAGGGGAACTCTCAGAAGTGATGATGGTGATCTTTAGATCAGGAGTTTCACTTGTGCACATTCAGTGCCAAGATAAACTTCATGAACAAGTCCAACTTGTCCATGCCGAGAACCAAGACCAGAATAGCATGATGATCCACACAGCAATGAGTGCATTCAAAAGCCTACTAAACATTACTGCCACATTGCATGACAAGAATGGTAAAACAGTAAAACTTTATGTGTACCACGCACACTGACTGACATTCCACCCACACAAGTCATTGAAAAGACATCAACAGAATATTGTGATGGCAAAGCTAACACACAGAACCTGATCACTAAATTGTTTTTAAACAAGGAATTTCTTTGTTAAATAGTCATAAAAACCAACACATGGACTGGGAAATGTCAATGTGTTAATAATATTAAAGATACCAGCAGTACAATGGCAAAGCATTAACAAACTGCATTTACATGGTGTGATCACTACATATTGCTGAAATACATGAACTGTGTGTAAGATCACTGGTAAACATCAATCTTAAATGATGGCACAACATAAAACTGATTTTTAACACCACAGAGTTTCTTTCCTAAAAACCCTTTTAATTAATATACATAATACAATGTTCCATTACAAACTAAGCAGTTGACTAAAATTCTGTAAAAACCATCACTGAAAATCTTGTTACCGGCTGTAAAAATCTTCCCTCAACGTAGGCACTAGCTATCAACTTTTTTTTTTTTGGTCATCTTTGATGTTTTGAGACTTGGCTAGTCACCATGGGCAAACCCTGTTGTTCATGTGTGCCTACCTCTAACTTTGTCTACAAAATGGAACAAATCTGTTGAGATTCTCTCATCAGGGTTACTTGCTCTTCCCCCTAGTGTGATGTCCACAGAGGGACAGTGTCTGTGCCTGCAAGTCGTGTAACACAAATAGTACTGCACTGTCGATATAAATTGTTTTGAAAAGGTCTTTTTTAACAGATGTGTTCACCATATTTGCTGGGATAAATTTCCAAAACTCTTCAAGGCAGTCAAAGTGATTTACAATATGCACTGACAAAATATTGGGTATCTGCACTGCAACAGCCACCTGTGAACACCAAGCAGAGGGGTGAGTGCTTTGTGCAGTTGTGCAGACATCAATAAATGTCATCGTCACCGAATGCCTGAAGTGCAAGCACCTGCTGAATATGTACAATGTCCACTATGTGTAGGTGTGTACACTACAGCTGTCAACAACATATCTGCTGCTATTACTAGGAGCCCACATTAAACACTATGAGTTCATATTAAACTCACTATAAAACCACATTGTTCACTAAAAACCCATATTAAGTCATTTAATGAAAGAAAAGTACCTTTAAAGTTACTGCTTATGGCTTCTGTCACAACTCATATTTCCTATTGGTATAACTACCTGTTAAATACGTGTGTGTGTGTGTGTGTGTGTGAGAGGCTGTGTATGTGATCACAATACTTCTAACAGTTGAAGATATGCCACAGGAGTACCCACGAAACCAAAACTAACCAGCTGCTTTTATGGATGAGATTTTATGAATGACAGTCATGTTTGCAGCCTTGAGCATTAACCAAGCAAACTCTTCAAACAAAATACTGCACACTCATAAATGGGTACTGGAATACTGTACGACCAATAAAAGTAAAATAAAGAAGACATGTTATGAAGAACCACTATGTGTAATAAGCAGGTTCATTATCTCTATGGCAAGCACCAACTATAAATCAAGATTCTGCCAAGTGATTTCTGATATTTAGCATATGATGAATGGTAGTATATACATTCATCTTGCCACAATCCCAGCAATGTTAATGTCTTTTAGATGGTTTCTAGTGCTTGACATATTTGTAGCACACACAGACATGCGTGCATACACTCTCTGACAGTGCTGGGATTTTTATATCAACAGATGAGCTACTGTGCCCCACATTCAACTGCCACTACTTATTCTATTATTACCTATTATCATGAGTGACCAAAAAAAAAAATGTTTCGTTCATTTCAACACCATCATTATTAACAGAATAAATATGCACAAATAAGCATACATCTTCATACACCACGCATGTGAGTGTGCAAAATTAGATTACAACTTTATCAAATAAAATGTAATCTTGACAACTGTGGTCTAGTCTGAACCATCTGCCAACACAACAGAGATGTGGTAAATGAAGAGACTGATGGTTCCCTATAAAGCGTTACAATATTACATGATCTCAAACTATCGTCCTGCACTAGTAAAGGTAAAGGTCATCCCCTAACCTCTCCATGTCGTTAGGGGGGTGAAGTGTTGGAGACCTATCTTTTCTTGGGGCCACCTGTATGTGAAGTCAGTGCCCATCTCCTCTCCCTTGCTGCCTTACCTTCCCCAACCCTCTATAGAGTCAGGTACCCATTCCCTCCAGCTGAGTCAACTGGAGAAAGTTTGCTAAGCTAATCGGGCATTGAACCAGCGCACCCTCAGTTCAGATGCTAGCGCTCTAATCACTCGGCCATCCCCTTCCCCTGCACTAGTACCATAATGTGTTACATCATTACATGATCTCAAACTGTGTAGTTTTGCACTACTAGTACCTTGCATGAATTCTGCAGACAAGACCCATTGCTATCTTTCAAAAAAAGGGTGTGTTTTCATAAACAGATGCCAACAGAAATGTCAGCACCAGAACCAACACTTTTAGCCATGGAGTGCAGGAGATAGCAATCTCTGTTGCATCAAAGCAGTGCTAACACTCAGGACCACGACAGTATACAATCTGAGCTCATTTCTGCATGAAATGTATGTGTATGATACATAGCCTATCTAATCCATGGGAATAGCACAACTGCAATTTTGGAAGTTTGGATCATATCAAAACTCCAAAGTCAAGCACTAAATATTGATCCAAAAGCCAGGGTAAAGGTCACAATGAAATCATTGAATCATTTTTATCCAAAACACACGAAGAAAGGATGGGAGAACAAAAATAACAAAATTAAAAGCCTATTTTCTCACCTGCTCGTCATGTGTTCACATTCACATGCCTGTGTTATTCCTGGTACTCAAAGTGTAAAATCACAAAACCCTCTGATTCCATCTGCATTGTTTGGCTACTTAAAGGTATTTCATGCATATACACAGATTCCATGTAACTAACAGTGCACAAGAACACATACAATTACAGAGCCTAATGTTGCTGCTATCCTGCAAGTTATAGTTTTATTGTTATCCTGTTGTTTTAACTTTGCTGCTATCCTGCATGTTCTCCATGTCTCAACTTTTCTATTATTCTGCAAGTTTTTAAAGTCATAATGTTACTGCTATCCTCTAAGTTATTTAAGTCAAAATGTTACTATCCTCTATGTTTTTCAAGTCATTTAAGCTGCTGTTTGCTGGTCTTCAATTTCAGAACACACACCCTTAGCTGCCAGTTGTCAACAACCATTTCCTGCTTAGAGCCTAGGTACCACCTTTCTTTCAGGTGATGGTGTACCAGACATCAATGTCGATAGTTTCACCTATGATGCTCATGAGCAGCATGTTAGGACAGCCCAACTACACTGAGTCACAACAGTATCTGTTCAGATTATAACTTCAGCCTCTGCCTGGCTGGAATCTACTCTCCATTTCAATACTCAAAACATCGTTGAGGGCTAATGCAGTTGTTCCCAACCAGTTCTAAGCACCACGCCCATAGGAAGTGTTTGATTAAAGTTCACACTCCTTACAAAGTAGCATCAGATTTGAAGATGAAGGAGTCTTTTTTTTTCTTTTTTGAATCGCGTAAAATAATTCAGGGGACCAAACTGAACTTTAAAAATAAGCTTTTAATTCAAAATGCAAATATAACGAGTGATTAGAGTCATTAGAGTGATTTGTTCAGAAAAGTTACAGACAAGGCAACAAGCCGAACTTTGTCACACCTGTCACAAACTCCTTTTCTTAATGTTTGGATGACAACGGGGAACAGAAAAGGTGGGCAGATGGCGAATGATTTGCTTTTCATGGCAGCTGTTTTTTTCCTCTGATGTAGCGGGGTCAAGGAAAGGCTCCACTAGAATAAATAGTGAAGATTAGAGCCGAGAAGAAAAAAAAGTGATTTTTGTGTCTATGTCCTTGACTGGGACAAGGGGGAAACCTGACGGTTTTCCTCAATGCTGTGTGGTGAAGTCCTGACCAGACTTGTTAAGAGAAAAAAAGAGTGTAAACTATTTACACAGAATCCTGTTGAGGTGAGTTTGTGTCAGTTTTGTGTTTTTGTAACTGAGGTATATTAAATTAGTAGTATAGATAATTTCTGAATCATTGTTCAATTTCAAGGAAAGCATTTTTCTGTTCAGGTTTTTCTTTCCTTTCTTTTATCTGCGTGTTCTCGTAAATTAGTCCGGCGGATCTGACTGGACTTTGAGAGGGGAGCAACCAGAAAAGACGGTTGTGTTTGTGTTCATGTTAGAACTCCTAAGCTGACGGCGGTGAGTTCAAACAGGACAGTCTATGGAAGAGACTGTAAAGAAATACATCGTAAAATGTGTCTTAATATATGGTTGTGACTTAGGCTAATCTGTTTGTTGAATATTTTTCTCATATTTCTTAAATTCAGATTATTGTTGGTGATTTTTACCTCCTCCGAAAGTTACTACAGACTCGCATGCGACAGAACCCTTAGAAATCCCACTCTACACAAATCTGCGGTGCTCGCATCTAAGCTTGAGAAGCTCTGGCCTACAACCACCAGCATTCCTTAATACTATTCCTCAGAATATAGCAAAATATTTTCATAGGATGAAACCTTGCACTTTTTCATGATTAAAAACCTGTCCTTCAACATTTTTTGACAAATATCAGGCATCTTTTCTACTGGATGGCCAGCCAACGGTGCAAATACCAATGTGTAAATGCCAACATGCACAACTTGAGGTCACCTCATTAGTGCCATTGACAGCTTCAATACACGTCAATTTACACAGGCATATAATATAATATTTAAGACATGCAGGATCAACCATAATGAAGTTTTTGGCGATCATGACTGGCTTTCAACTAAAAAAATGCTCTTCCACAGCTTGTCACAAGTCTGCTTTTTAAAAAAAAAAATTTGTTGAATGAGAGCGGAAAGCCTGGGCGGATGGGCGAGTGTTTTGAGCGAGTGTGAGCGTTACATGGTGGGCGCTTTTTTTTTGATGTGTCATTGAGGGGCTCCACTCCTGTAAATGTCGAAGATTTAAGTGTGGCAGACTGTGTATCGTGTTTCTGACGGTGGAAGTTTCAGAAGCGGACTTGTCACCTGAACTTTTGATCAAAAGATTTTTACTATGGTTGGGTGTGTGTGTGGGGGGGGGGAGGGAAGGGAGCGATTACTGTTATGTGTTTCTTGTATAGTTATGCTCAGCATTTTTCTTTGCCGATTCTTTTCCTAATATTCATTTTTTTTAATTCATATTTTGGTTGGTGTTCTAATCTAGTCTTCGTTGCTACAGAGCATAAGTGACAATGCCTCAAACCTGTCATTTAACATCTTTAAATCATTTTTTTTTGTTCAATTATCAGAGTCTGTTTCTAGTGAAACTGAAGGGAAGTTACAACAGTGACAGACATGCCAAAAAAAAAAAATTCTGAAACACCCAGCAAACAACGAGGGAGAAGACAATTATACAAATGCAAGGGTGTATGAAAAAGTGTTAGCATATTAAAGAAGCACTTGACTCAGGTCACACGCTACTTATTATGCCTCACTTCTTGTATCAGGAATTATTATCATTAGTAACACAGGAAATTGTCATCACAGTTGCTTTTGTGCTAATAAAACTAAATGACTTCCAAAACCCTAAATCCCTAAAAGTTACCAAAATAAAAAACCACAGGGAAAAAAACTAAAGCATACAGGAGAAAAAAAGAAAGAAGGAACGAAAGAAGAAGAAAACAAGCATGCCAGCTGTGTGAGAGTCTTACAAAAACAACAAAGTGGATCAAACCAAATGAATTAATGATGTGTGTTGAACCAAAGAACTGAAAAATTGAGCATGTGTATTAGTAAACACATTTCTGATGACTGCTAGCCTACCCACAACTCTCTCTCTCATGCACACTGTCATAGACTTGCTTAATCTTCTTCAAGATACAGGCGGCCCACTGAAAGCTTGATTTCTCTTCCAGCTGAGCAGTCCTTATCACAGGTAGCCTGGCTTCAAGGCAGTGCATGAGTTGTACCTCCCATGCATTGTATATCCACAAACACCGAAAGAAGGAAAACGCACAAACTGCAATGATGACAGCATGATGAAGGTCGAGGCTCCATAAATAACCTCACTTTCATGTTGTATCCATCTCATCAGCACTCTGCTCATCCTGCAGCAACAAGTGTGACAGTATAAAACACAAGTGTAGGTCAAGATCACAGACAGCAGAACACACTAACATACAAACAAAACACAGCACACATGTGACAGTATAAAATACAAGTAGATCAACATAGGGAACAGTGAACATGTAAGTAAGTGGAGTGAACAGGCAGCTCAGTGATGCTTGGACCCCACTTTTACCTGGGAAATGAGAAATCAAGTATGTGTACCCAGTTATGCTAAGCAGCAATTTGTGCCAGCTATGGGCCCAAGCGGGCTAAACCGAAGGCAAAGACAATAAACAACAAACGTGTGGTACAGTCACATGGCTATTTTAAACATCCAATAAACATCGAGTGGTTGTCTGTCACACAATGAACAGCAAGCATTGAGCAAACAGTCAAGTGCTTGTTCTATCTAAGATGAAAGAAATCTGTCTTATTTCTATGTTCTCATATAATGCAGCACATCAAAATGCACGGTCTGCCAGGATCAAAGAAAAGGTTTTTCTCTTAAGGTCCAGCATCAGGGGCTGATAGCCTCTGTATTTAGGTCAATCATCAACCACATTAATTACGCTGCTATTTTTGCCACTGACCTGCTTTTTGCTTACTGTCTTCACGTTCACCGAGCCATCAACGTCCCTCTCCTCTTTGTCTCTGGCCTCTGCAGCCCTGTCCACATCACTCCCAACAGTATCGTGAAGCAAGGGTATGGCTGGTGTCTGTTGTGGTGATTTGTTGTGAGACAAGGATGAAGCCAGTATATCACTGCCTTGTTCTGCCACCCCATCCATGTACTCTGTGTTTTGTCCACCCCCTACAGTCTTGTTAATCTCTTGGGTAGATTTCTGTTTGACAAGCAAATATTCCCATAAATTCCTGTGAACTCTTATGAATAGTGCTCACTACGGCAGCTAGTATTGTCAAACCATCAGCTCACCTGGTCATTGTCAGCCGCTAATGTTGTCGAATCATTAGCTCTCTTCTCCTCCATGTCTTTGCTTTTCTCAGTTCCATCTCCTGTTGTGCTCTCCCCTGCAGAGTTGTGAGGCCATGCCAGCGCTGCTGTGTGTTCAGCTTGCTCCTCGTTCGTTTGCTCTGTCACACATTCCATGACCTCTGTGTCAGGATCACCACCAATGGCTTCCTTAATTTGCCGTGTAAGTTGCAGCAAAGCATCTGTTGAAGCCTCTAGTACCGACTGGGGTTTCAAGACACTGAACCCTGGTCCTTTGCGAAGGTACATCTCCTGTTAAAAGTAAGCGTCACCGTTAATCAGGCAGGAGTGCATAAGCACATCAGCACACCAGTACATGCTGATACTTCTCACAAGCTAAAGAAAAATGTGTAAAGGGACTTAACTGTGTTTGAACAAAATCTTGAGTTTTAATCAATGTATTTGGTAAACTTGAAAAGAAAGGCAGCCAGTGGACTTGCCTGGGCCTTCCCAGCCTCAGCCCCGCAAGCCAGCTCCTCCTTCAGGTCAGAGCTGTCGACCTCTGGCACCTCCTTTATCGACTCTTGTGCACGAGCTGGGTCACAGAAGTTGTGGAGCCGCCGGGCCTCATGTTTGTGACTGGTCATAGGCAGGTCTGCAGGCATTCTAGTCTCATTCACTGCTGCTGACCTCAGGCTATGACCTTGACCTGAGAAGGCCTTGTGGGATCCATGGGCATGTGTGATGCAGCCGCTGCCCAGAGCACTGCTTGAGCCAAACTTTCCTTGTCCTGAGAAAGACAAATTCAACATGTAGTTCATGCACCATTTATCTCTGAAAATGAGCTTCATTAATTGTTTACACATTTCCTTTCAAGTCTAAGTCAGACAAGGTATTGCTGCCACTACAACTAATACCTGTTCTTCTAACTCGTTCTTCGTCCAGTCCCCGAGACATGTTAATATCTCCACGACCCTCCATGGTCCAGTCACTTCAGGAGTGTGATCCAGGTGGCCAGGAAAAAACCTATTTTTGTGAATAAACCTATCAGCATCTCAATAAAGTATCCCCTTTCTGAATCTCTCCCATGCTGACGCAGCATGTTTTAAATGGCTTTGTTTGAAGCATTTAGCTGTAAAGTTCCACACACCTGATTCATCAGAAACACTTGAGTGCACATCATGAGGAATCATGCCACTACGCACAAGCTTCTCAATGTCTGGTTGCACTGGGAAATGGCCGTGAGGCTCGAGACACAGCTCCAGGCGGTCCTCAACATCATTGTACCTAAACACCTGCACCACATCCATCAACTGACATTTAAGTTCCACACTGATGTTTAAAGCACAAACATGGCATTTATCACAATTCATAGTGTGTGTTTTTGTGTGTGCGTGTGTATGTGAGAGACAAAGAGAGTGATAATAAACAGCATATGTAATACAGCCAAAATATATGCATGAGGCAGAAACAAAGAGAAGAATGACAGAAGAAGAAACATGGATAAAAGTTCCATTTATAAAGAAGCTAATGGGCTGAAACAGTCTTAACTGATTCGGGTGTAGCTCAGCGTGACTTACCTTTCCAGGTAGAGCAGGAAGAGTGCAGTGTTTGTTGGGAGTTAGGCCCAGGTCTCGTTCAACCTGCTTGTAAAACAGTCCACCGACCGAAAACAGATGTGGTTCCTTTTGAACATATGTCCACAGGTCTTTCCCGCTCATGGTTGCAATAAGGCCCAGGGAAATGATTGCAGAGTCAATGCTGTCTCCCACTACCAAGGAAAATCCACACACACATAAAGAACAATGAATCATGTACTCCTACTGTTGCCACTGATTTACACTGAACTGGCTTTTACCCATTACTTACACTGTTGTGGTCTTTACCCACTTGCAGTATCCTAGAAAAGGACATGAAATTTTCTGATGACCTCTAACCCTGGAAAAAGAAGTAATAATGAAGGTACTGCTCGCTTCTGCAGTTTGACAGACACTTTGGCTTCCGTTAATTTACAAAAAAAAAATATCTCAGAACTGTCAGCTGCTCCTGGTGAGATGCTGGTTCTGATGCTTTCACAAAAGAAACAGAAAATTAGTTCCTGGTAGACTATTATCAATCCTTTTTTGAATTGTGGGGGAGGACAATTATAAACATATTTCGATGAAGATAATATGATGTTACAAGCAAGATCTGCAAAGGTAATATTGTGTTAAAAATGATGTAGTGCCAGAGATCTGTGTGATAGCAAAACAGTATGTAAAGAGAACAGCAGCAGTAAGAAATCTGAAATAAATTTCCAGCACAAATATGCCTAGGATCAACACAGGATCTCAGGCTAGATGCGTCATCTGGAAAAAGCATGCAGTGTCTACAGCAAACATCCTTAAAACATTTTCTTCTCAGCATCCCAACGTGTTCATGCTAGCTTTACTTGTTCTGTTTTTAATGATGTTTATGACCGACATCAACATGCCGTTATCCTTAAACAGCCACCTTATTTAGAAGCATGCAGTTCTACAGAGCTAGCAAGCAGACTGGGATCATTCAGGGAAAATAAGATCCCTTCAATAGCCTTCAGCCAAACAGTTTCCATGCTTAAATGTAAACTGACCCCAGAAGAATTTCACCACTTATAAACTCTGCATGACAAAATCTTAAGCTGAAATGTTACATACTATCCACTTGTCAGTGTTAGATGCTCCATCTGCTACATACTTGAAGTACATAAAAACTTTATTAATATCAATCTCTATCAACACTCTGAATTTGAATGATGGATCATTATCTCTGAAAATATGTTGCAGCAGAAAATTAAAACAAAAAATACAAACTGTTACATACTTTTCACATGTGAAGACCTTAACCCACCTCTGAGAAAATGCTCGTCCTATTTTCAGACTAAACAGACTAAAGACATACTGCTATGCACTACATAACAGTCAGTGTTAGTTACTCGAATTGTTACCTACTCTCCACTTGTGAGCTTTAGCTGCTTGAATTGTTACATACTATCCACTTGTGAGTGTTAGTTGCTCGAACTGTTAGATTGCTCAAAAAGAACAAACCACCACAAAGCTCTAAGACAAAGCACCAAGGCACAACCCCCATACATACCTTACTGCTTATACTGCAAGATGCAGCAGCAACAAGACAGCCTCCATACCCACTTTACTGCTTATATTGTAAGATGTAGCAGCAACACGACATACCCCCATACATACCTTACTGCTGATATTGTAAGCAATAGTGACAGCAATACAAAGGAAAGCCATTACAAGGCCATGACACTCACAGTGCTGTGAGTCTCTCAGATGTTCTATGAGTGATTCAGAGTGGGGCATCTGCTCCTTCCAGTCAAACAGACCCCACTGTCCACCTGCCTGATCAGAATCCACAGGGCGTGAGGCAGCATCTGAAAGTGACACCAAAGCTGTGACATCACTGTCTACTGTCTGTAAAACACTGTGGGGGTGACCTGCCAAATGGCTTATCCTTTGGTACCTAGAGCAGACTTGCTTGTCATAATGTTACCTCCCAACTTCCTCCATCCATGTTCTGGTCCTGCTCATGGACCCAAAGGTCTTCAACAAGATTCATTTCACATTCACTTGGCACTTCCACTGTAGCCTCCCATTATATGTCATCACAGAAGTTTTCTACTCCATGATGCAACAAAAGTGCAAAAACCTCCATTAACATCTTCAAACTGATGACAAAAATCAAGGTGCACTAGAAAACACTCATTTTCTAAAACAATGCAGCAAGAGGCTCATTGCCATAGATTTTGGTTGTTTTTTTCTGAGCTGTTCAAATTAGCAAGTGAGGTCAGGCTGCCTTTAGCATGACACTGTCTGCCTGACATGACACTGTCTGCCTGACAGGACACTGCCTCTACAGTCTAATGCTCGGCCTTCTTCAGGCTAATTCTAGTAATCAGACCAACTAATATACAACCCTAAGGAAAAATACTCAAATGATTACCACAGACAAAAATTGAGATGTTGAAAAACAGACATTTGAGCACCTCTATGGCATAAAACATCCAAATCACACATCTGCACTGTGAGGCAGTGCCGCTCTCCACAATTCCTGACAAAACCAGAGACTGGTATGCAATAGATAGAGCCTCATGACAAAATCATCAATCTATAAACATGTATGTTGTCATTTGTATCTTTGTCAAATGTATAAAGTGAAGAAACTACTTCTAGAAACATCAGCCTAATTTTAAGATCCACACCTGCTCATTTCCTTAGAGGCTATTGTATAAAGTCAATCCCCACCTGTAGGTCCCTTCACCGACACAGCCATCAAGTAGTAGAGTGTTATTTGTTGTTATATTTATAGATAGATATCAAAATATGGAGTTCTTTATAACATTTCTGCTAGTGACACATCCCATACCCCAACAGTCAATTTTCTCACTTGCTTTATGTGTGTTCATTTTATTACCTAAAGGATATAAAAAACATTCTGGCCTTCTACAGCTTCCATCAAACTACCATAACATTAATGGCATGTAAACTGGATTCATACCATATTTTTAAAAAAGACCTATCACATGTGGTTCTGTGTTGCTATGGTCACCAAGCATTATGAAAGCAGTTCTAAGGTTTCTACCAAATATATTACTGCACTTCTTTCTTGTTGCAGATGAAAAGATAACTGGCCATAAGAGTGATGGCCTGAACTGCTAGATGTGAATGCCAAAGCTTTCTAAGTAGATGTCACAGTACAAGTTTGTGTACTTGAGCATCAGACTTTAAGCAAGCATTTATTTCAACGATGCAAGTTTTTCTATGATGATGCCAACATTTCTACTAAGATACTATATTTTCTACAACTATACAACTGTTTCAAACACTTGTACATATAATGATTCTGAGAAATCCATTGGCTTTGAGTTGAAAAGGGTAACCCTTGACACAAAAACTGGGGGAGAGTATGCATGACATTCTCCATGTGCTTGCTCACCAGCGACTGGTGATGGTTCTGACAAAACCTCCACAACTATCTTGTCTCCATGGTTGATGGGCACAAAACATTCCTCTTCCCCAGCTGCAGGGGCCTTTAATTCACGAGGTGGAAATCCCACCCGTAGCTTCTGCCGATGTGGAGGTACACCAAGCGCTTCTTCCAGCTTCTGCTGCAGCTCCCAGAATGTGAGCTCCTTATTTAATGTCAGCATGGCCTGGATAGACAGAAACACACACATATGCACACACACACACACACACAGACACACACACATATACTTTTATTTTCTATTTATACCGACATCCGTGTGCTAACTTCAAGGCACATTCTTATGACCTCTTTGCCTCAGTAATGATCTCCACCACCAACATCACCACCATGATGTGTCCATACCTACCACCCATCACCACTACACCAGATTGTCTCTGAGTAAAACTGTCATCTGTGAAAATGTCCTATCCTTACTGTTTGTCCTGTGGAGGAAGTTACACGGACAGTTTTGCTCCCGTGCGCTGCAGACTTTGGGGTAGAGGGAGGTGTAGCTGAAGGAGTGGACTTGGCAGAACTAGTAGCAGACAAATCTGGGGACCCTCTGGCCTCTTTAGCAGTACCAGACTGAAATAAAGTAACCACAAGCTGGTAAGCATAAACTGATGGTGGCCACAGAAAAAAGCATGTAATCTACAGAAAGCCTGTAATCTACAGAAAGGCATAGTTCATGGGAAGGACATAACTAGACTTGGCTATCTCCTATCTTTTGCAGGCGCTGCCTGTTTGTGAGGAACTGTACAAATTCTACTCCAAGTACAACCTCATTTAACACAGGAGTTTCACTCAGCTTTACAATAGCATTCCTCTATTGTTTATACACAGAAATCATTGGCCTGACACTGGTATCTTTAAATCCAGGCCATCAGCATTTAGACAACTGCACTGAGGAGACTACATGAAAAAGAAAGCCAGTGATGTCACTTCACAACAAAAGCAGCCTCAAAAGAACCAACTCAAAGCTGTGTTTTAAATGTGATTTAAGTAAACAGTTCTCACTCTCTCTTTTTATTTTTTTGAAACCTGAAATTTTAAGCAGAAATGATTCAGCATATTTACATCTACCATTTTAGTCCAGCTTGCTAGTTGAATGGAGTGTTCCTTTAACTACACTGTATAGACCAATCTACAAATCATAGTGGCCTGCTGAAAGTGTCCATTTATATTTGCAGCTATAGAGTCAGAGCGAAAGGCATTAAACACTAAAGCACACCAATATGTGACCAACTATGGGGTCAGAGCTTCGGGCATTAAATGCCATAGCACATCAACACATGACCAAGTGTTAGTAAAGAAAGATACCTTTTTAATACACTCTACACCAGGGGTGAAGAACCTTTTTTCCTCAACAGCCACTTTTATATTTATAAAATCATTCATGGGCCATACAAAATTATCTACTGAAAAATTAGCTTTCTCTGTTTTGTCAAGTTGTAGTTTTGCCACAGTGTGTTAACACTTGCAAATTGTACAATTCCTGCCTGCCTAGCACTGCTGTTCTCTGAGTCACCACAACCTGCCTGCTCATATGAAATACATAGCAAAACAACTGTTTGGAGTTTTTAAAATATGTGTTTATAATTAAAACGTTCCTAGAGACAGCTTATAATTTATAGTAACAAAATCTCTTTTCCTAATGCAAGTGTGTGGTTTTGCAGTGAAAGGACATTAATAATAATGATGATAATCGTGACTATTTAGTACAAACATACCTCCTCGTGATGGAGGAGTTCGTGGCATTTACAAAGTATCTACACACGTTACGCACACAGACATGCTTGCACACACACAAATAAACCTGTAAATCCAAACATGGGTAGCTGACGAGAAGCATTTGTGTCATCTGCTCATATGTGTCCTGTCTATCCAGTAATGAAGGCTGCTTGATTGTCCATCAAAATGTAGTTTATTATTATTATTTATTTAATATACATAGATGTTGCTATGAAAAAGCTTTCAGATTTACTGAAATCTGCAACTGCCTTGGCGGGCTGGATAAAATGATTTTGCAGGCCAGACACAGCCCGCGGGCTGGACATTCGCCACCCCTGCTCAACACATACAGAACTGTCCCCCTACCCTGTGTGGACTGGTCTGAGGGCTGGTTTTGCTGCTGGCACCAGTAGAACTCTCCACAGACTTGCTACGAGTTTGCTGAAGTGGAGCATTTGTTGACACTCGGTGTCGAAGCTGTTGTTCAGTTTCACTTTTATTGAGCTCTTCTTTGTGAATGCTTCTCTTCTGCATAAATAAAAGTCATCCTGAACATTGTGTGTGTGTAAAAGCACGTATGTAGATAAGTGTTTGTCTGTGTGGCTGCATTTCTCATTCTGCAGGTCCAGCAACAACATTCACTTCAAATCTCACTCAGTATCACAGAATTCTAGAATCAAACACTGCCACATTGCCACACACTGCCACATTGCCACACACTGCCACACTATGCCATACTGCCACAATTTTGTGCCAATCACAACCTCTTTGCACTCAAATGCTGCACAATGGCTTGCAGAATTGAGATAAATGGATTCAATGGATTTTGCACTAATAAAATTTTGCTTTTGTGATATTTTTAAATACACAAATATTTCAGACTATACTTGCTAACTGAACAAGATGACTCACTTTCAATGTCAACAGCCATGTATATATATTACAAAGTGTACAATGGAATCCTGATTTAATATAGGCATAACAAGCTTATTTTGAATGGATAAAAAGTGTACACATACTAACAAGCAGAAACAGTACAGCTTAAAAGAATTGCAGCAGATAAAATACCTTGCACCAACAAATGCTCACCACTTCAATCATATTCCAAGGACCAGCTAGTCACCAAAATCAAGGGTACCTATGTAACCATATCTTAAAAGTCCAATCAATAATGAATGCTGGGATGCCTTCCTCACCTGAATTCCTGCCCCTGAAAGGATGATTTTGGACTCCTCATCTGCAGTCCAAGAGCCATGGTCACATGATTTGGGGGCCCCAGCATGGGGACTTTCCACATCATCAGTCTTAGAAGAAGCTGTCTGACGTAAGATTGTGTCCACAACCTGTTGAACTAGTCGCTCACTACCAAACTCGCCTGCCAGAGCAGAAGCAGGAAATAAAGTGCAATTAAAACCTTTCTTCACCTTCAACTTTAATGTTTGTCATATTAGTTCATAGCCTTGTCTATATTTGAAAAGATGGTCAAAAAGCAAATAATATAAACATGTGAGATACATTTCCATGAGGGACACACTTCTAATCCAAACATCTACCAGTTTTCTACCTTAAACAGCAACTCAAACACAACTATTTTACATGACAGAGTTAAGTTCCAAGCTCTAAATGACCAGGGCCCCTGTTCTGCTCAATATTTGTATTGTGACTTGTACACAAAAGTCAAAAGGTTGAGGTAATTTTCAGCTGATACTGTCAGCTCTTCTTTTGGGTAGACATGACAACCAACGTTTTACAGCCACCAAAGTGATATTACGATTGTAATGCTCTTGGAAGTTTTTTCATCCACGGAAAAATTGTTAAATAAATTGTTGAGTTAACCAACCTTCCCATCATTTAAACTCAGTCATTTAAAAGGAATGTCATAATTTGGGAATAGGTAAACTGTTGAGTTAACCAACCCTTATCATTTAAAAACTTTGTGGTGACATTTTTTTCCCTTTGATCTCATTATCTTGATTTTTCTCTCAATCACACATACTACACTTAAACAGGTGGGCACTGTATTTTTTTTAATCATATGATGTGGGTCCCATATTTGGAATTCCTTTCCCCTGTGCATCTGCTTTTAATATAACAAGCATTCAAGGTAAGGTTTACGACAGATTTCATCTGCTGTGCTCTATATACTACAAGTATTCAAGGTAAGGTTTACAACACATTTTGTCCACCAATCCCTCTCTAGACTGCTGGATTCTGTCCCTTTCTTTCTCTGTTTTGATTCCACTTGCTTGTCTTAATCTGCTCTTTGTTTTCATTCCTTTGTTTTTGTATGGTTTCACTACTGCACTATAAGCTTTAAGCTTTTAATGTGAGGGGCAGATGTAGTTAGAGAAGTTCTTATTATTTGCAGTTTTAACCCTCTAACGGCCACTGGTGTCCATGCAGACCCCAACAAAAGTCCTGCTTTTTATAAAACGTGAAATGTTTATCTGAACATTTTGAAATTTCTTGACTTTTACACTTTAGTGGTGGACTCATCATGAATGAAACGAATTTTCAAATATCTGCAAACATCGTAGCGCAAATTAAAATTCTATTGTTAACCACCGGCAGGGTCCACATGGACCCCAGGTATAAATGCCACATGCTTACAGATGAATTCCAAGAAATAAACATCACGTCATCCAAATTTTTCCTGTCGTCTTCCTTGAAACAAATGCTTCACTCTTTGCTTTTCATGATCATGGAATGCTGGCTTTTTATTGACCAAAGAAAGGCAAGGTAGTAGTTATTTTTAGCACTTCTCATGATCAACCATATGTTGCCAACACCACGGTAGAGAAAAAAGCCTCAATTGATTTTGGACTATGACAACTGGTTTGCTGCTACACCACGAAAAAAAAAAGACAACATGGCTGATATGAGCATCTTGAATGCCTACATTGTTTGGACTTTCCTAAACCCAGAGTGGCAATGCAGCAAAAGTCACAAACAGTGAATCTTCTTGATGAAACTGGGCGAGAAACTTGTTGGACTTGGACAATCTATGGAAGAAGAATGTTTCAGGGAGAATAGGGCACACTATACACTATACATGAGCTCCATCACTTTCCCAGCCTTCAACAGCTGTACGGAATACAACTCCACTGCCAAGAAAGCGGCAGCATTGGTTCTTTTGCCCAAGATCATACAACAAGAAAGTTAGAGACACTTGCAGTTGTTGTGGGAGCTTTTCATGTGGAGTTCATCCAATGCTTGATGTCACTTTATGTGCTTGGCAATAGTCAGACTTTTTCAGCCTGAATAATCTTGACTTTTGTGACAATAGTAGAATGTAGGCCTCATCAAAACAACATGTTCTCAGTTTATTCAGATTTAGGAAGAAAGGTCTGACCAAATCTTGCAATACAAACTCTTCTATCTTTTTTGTAACATTACTATGTTTTGTCACTGCAATTTGTTGTACATGTTAATTACACTGATTTTCATGTTAGGTATTGCATTTTCCACAGCGTGTGAGCTTTCATCATAAAAATGAATGGCAAAATTGTATGAGGTTGTGGTGAACGCTATAAAAATGTCACCGCTGTTAGGGGGTTAAGCAAATTTTAGAAAATTCAAGAAAATTCTTTTAGATTAATACCTGGAAAATGCTTTTGAACCAAGCTCTCAGCCACTTGGTACACGTTGCTGTTCAGTTTAGGGTCAGTTTCATGTTGAAACCACGCCACTCTCTCCTCCACTTTCTTGTTGTTCCACTCCATCGGCACAGTCAGCCTGGGTGTCAAGAACACACTATTCAATCACTGTCTCCCATAACAGTCAGCCTGGGTGTCAAGAACACACTATTCAATCACTGTCTCCCATAACAGTCAGCCTGGGTGTCAAGAACACACTATTCAATCACTGTCTCCCATAACATTCAGCCTGGATGTCCTGAGCACGCTATTCAATGTTTCCTATAACAGTCAGCCTGGGTGTCAAGAACACACTATTCAATCACTGTCTTCCATAACAGTCAGCCTGGATGTCAAGAGCATACTATTTAATTCCTCTCTCCCATAACAGAAACCCATGTGAGTGTGTGGTGTGAATGTGTTCAGATGCATGTTTGATTATATGCACAGACATATGGGATTCACTTGCATGACCAGAACACTTGAAGACATGATGTAATCACACCAAATAAATACAACATGGACTCACAGCTCAGGCTGGTTGTCATACAACTGACCATCCCAGTAATGTTTGAAACCACAGCCACACCCCGCCTTGCTGTTAGTAGGCACGATGGTGCGGTCACCATTCTTATACTCTATAGTGCTATCAGCTTTCACTGGCCGTACTTGTACTCTGAAACAATTTAAAACACTTCACAATCGCAACAAATCCTTCAAAAATAACTATCTCTAACCAAAACTTTGTGGTACTGTTTAATGTACATTTAAATTATTTCTAAAAAAAATAAAACAGTTCCGAGAGTTTTGTTGTGACTGGTAAATGAGCCTGTGAGAAAAGTTCGACCCCTAAAATGGGTCTTGTTGTAAAATTAATTTTAATATTCTTGTTTTTGTTTTGCTATATTTGTTGAAAGTACGTGACTTGAAGTGTCCATAAACGTAGTTAAAAAGAAACTGCTCATCTGGTTCTTGTGCCTGTAAAATGTTGACACGTTTCAGAATGTCAGTGAAATCTTACGGCCGTTATGATTGTACAAAGTCTTTCAGTTTCAAGCAAAATTTATAGATTGCCGTCAATCTGTTCGTGTTTATAAAATTCTTAGCAGATATTTAATAAAATTGTTGTTCAGAAAACCATTTTTTGCACACAACTTCCATCGTCTACTAGATAAAAGCAATTATCTCAGTGAGCAAAGTTTCCACGATTTGGGGACAAAGTACCATGACGACCGTCAATATGAATTCAGATTGCATTTATTTTCTTGCAAGGATATGTTGACAAATACTTTGCGTGGAACTTGTAGACATTTCTCAGGTGACAAGTTTCAGTGCAGCCTGAATGTTTAAAATTTCATAGTGTGAGTAGAATTTATATCATAAATGACGCTACCTCGACCGGCCTTTTTTTTCTTCTTTGGCGATGACCAAATTCAAACATACAAAACATGCTAACAACAACATACAGAAAGCCAGTGTTATCAAATGTATCTCCTGAAACCTTTATTCATTCCTTGATGTAGTTTCAGGTTCAACCAAGAAAAAATGATGTAGTAAGCAATCTAAGTCTGACTGTATGCAAGAGGCGAACTTTTGTCACAAGTTCATATGTTCTAAATTATCATGTGCTGCTCTTCTACTATGATTGTATCTATAACACTTTCAGTAAGAAAATGTACTTCTGAAAAATTACTGGCACTAATTCTTGACAAAATATGCTTCTGAGCCAACACTCACCCTCGACAAAAAGGGCAGCTCAACTGACTGATGTCTGGGATCAATTCATCCTTGACCTTGTCATAATGGCAGGTGATATCTGCATGTGGCAAAGGAGAGGAGTAAGTCAGCTCTTTTGAATATGCACCAAACTAATATAGCTACTCTGTGGTGACTACATCTGAACTAGTTGAAAACATCAATTCCAGCCCATCACCAGCAGCTGTGTTTGAAATTGTATGTGGTTCTTAAAACCATACATTTAAATAAATATGAACAAATAAAACGATTTATGCTGATTTACAATAAAAAAAATTTCTGAAATAAGTTTTGTAAGAGCACAAATGGTTTACTTCATTTTCCTTCTGATAGCCTGTGTAACTAGGGCAAGTGAATGATTTAAAAAGTGTGTGTGAGCATGGAATGCAAGGGGGAATGAAACCCAAAAACTCTCTCTTATTTAGGCTGCTTCTGCAATCTCTTAATGTGACCAAAATGAGATTATTGCATCAAAATAGATCTTCTCTGACTACTGACAACAAATGCAAACAGTATGTGCAATGCTATTTCCTGTTACAATTCACCATTTCGTAACATCCACATATTGTGTTAAGAAATCAGCTTTGTATGGAAAATCTTCACCTTAAGTGTCAAAACTTCTCCAACATGTGTTATGCCATGTTAGCAGTTGTGTTGTCATATTCATAAAAAATTGATCCTCTTTTAGTGGGATCAGTAAACGGAAAAATAAAACAAACTGCTATAAAATGTATACCCCAACTCATATTCTCTCTTGCTTTAACTCTTACTGTACAGTTCCCTTGATTTTAAAATATAAAATCTTGAATCCCACTACATACTGCAACTCACTTTATTTTAAAACTTTACACTAAAAGTTATTTCTTTAGGAGGAATTAAAATTACATGTATTAAAAAGTTCTAAAACCATACGACCACTTGTCATGGCAAAGAACCTAAGCTGAACTTTTGTTTACTTCTTATGATCACCGATGAAGTTTCAGAGTATCTTCCACAAATTTGTACAAAGAGTACATTCTCATTTTTACTGTGTTTGTAGTTTTATATTTTTTATAAAATTAGGAATTATTTTTAACATGCGATTTTTTTCATAATGTTTAGTGTGTCATCAGGATTTTCAGATGCATCCTTCATGTAGCACCACTGTGTACAGAAGGTAAATAATAAAGGAACAAAATTTAAATAGCCTGTAAAAAAAAATCACATAAACATGTAAAATATTGAAAATTTGTTGGCTTAACTTTAAGGCAGATGATATTTGTCCTAATGGTACTACACTGATATTTTACTGTGGTATTTATACCAGATATAATAAACATTAAAAACATTTAATTTAAATTTTTTAAATTTTATATTTCATTTTCTGTCCATTTTTTTTACTTTTCATTTTTCGTGATAGCAATATCTATAGCAGAGGGTGGGCAAAGTACAACCTGCAGACATCTATGGCCCGGCCCATCTGCCAAAATGTGAAATTTACTTGTTTTCATAACTTTTATAATAGGTTAATTTGATTGAAATTTATCAAATATGAAAGCATTTTGGAAAACCAAAACATTCTACTACATACAAAATATAAAAATAAAAATAACAACGCATCTAACATGTCTGGTAGAGCCCTTAGAGAGCATCTGTAACAGCTGCCTTCAAAGGAAAGGCTAGCTTTAAAGTTTTATTGTAAGTGAATTCAAACAGCTTCACTTCACATATTAAATTATGTAAGAGAAAATCTTTGCAATTTTTTTCCATCCCATTTTCACCAGGTTTGTTGTGGAGTCAATTGGCGTGATGTTTAGCTTGCTGCCAGCCAGCTGTATTGTTTAGAATTTTGAGACTGTCCACAAAAAGAAAACTTTGCCCACTCCTGCTCCTGATAGTAAATGTGAATACAATTAAGGAAAAATTTAGCCTTTTATATGAAAAATATATAATCTAATTCATCAAAAAAATTTCCTCTCTGTGATGTTTATGTTTATTATTTAACAGACCATACTGAAAATCATTTTTCATAATTATTTCAAAAACATTTCAATTTCACCATTTCTTTTGTTTTTGTCTTTTTAGCATCATATTTGATTATTCATTTTTGTTTAGTTTAATAATTTGCAATACATTTGCATTTGATCAGCAAGTTTTTGCCACACAAAGTAGCAGGAACCCTAAATCTCCTACATAATAAGGGTTAAGTCTGAGAGTATAAGGAACATGAACGCCTCTTACCATAATGTTGAGGATATAAAAAGAGTTTAGCCCGAGGGTACAAGGATCATGAAGGCTTCTTACCATAATATTTAGGAAATTTGTAGAGCCCCGAGGGCAGCAGCTCATGGTAAGTGTCAAGGGCAAGTTGATACAGTACACCACCTTTTGCAAATGCATGCCTGGGCATGGGAAAGTGGGTGAGCGCTTTGCATATCAAACATCGCAAGAGTTGTCCGTCTTGTACAAACTGCTTGGTCTCCTCTACTGCTCTCTCAGTTTTACCGACGTCAACACCTGCACCAAGAAATGACATAACTTTAGTTAGTATTCTGGCTTCTTGTTACATTACTTTTCCTAAAGTCTGCCATACACAGCCATCTGTTTCTTGTGAACAGTGAACAAAGTGAACACACATTCATCACATTCAGAGAGTGTGCTTACTTCTGATATGATTTGTCCTTTGGACAACAGTTACACACTGACACATTCACACCAAAACATGCACGTGAACACAGTGCACTTAAGTCATTAAACTTCAATGATCTCAAAAAGATCAATTCACATAAGCTGAATGTTTTCAGTCGCTGTACTTTATTATCAGGGTCTCAGATGATCACTTCTGACCTCACCTATTATCATGCACATGTGATAGAGCTCAATAGGGGCAGTAAGCTTAAGTGGTTCATTATCAAGTCTTTACCACAGCTGTTAGTGGTTCATTATCAAGTCTTTGCCACAGCTGTAGGTGAGTGGTTCAACTCTTGGCCACAGTTGTGAGTGGTTCATCAAGTCTTGACTACAGCTGCATGTGGTTTATCAATCAAGTCTTGGCCACAGCTGTGAGTGCATAAGCCACATTTCTACAAAGCCTAATCTGCAGTACAAGAAAGTGAACAGAATACAAGTAACAAAAACAGGATAAAAATGTGATGATAAACACATTGCCAGACAAGTGCCATGCACTCACCTTGTGACTTGAAGGAGTACTGGTGCACATCTGCCACAAGGGAAGGGTGAACTCCATGCAGTTCGTAAAATACTTCCTCCATGGCAGTCACAAGTCTTTGTAGGTAGCGGTCCTACAGGGCACAAAAGAGAACATTAATGAAGCAATATTCTTCCTACACTGAAGAGAAAAAGATCTTGCACAAAATGACATTTCATCAGTAGTCACCTTAACTGTCAAGGTTGCACGCCTAACTGGCTGAACATACCATATCAGTCCATCCAAACAAAAGTGCACAGTAAATGAAAACTCTGGTCATTACACTCAAACACTTTTGTCTATCCAATCAGTTGCTCAAACATTTCAAACATTTAAACATGCACAGCAAGTACAAACATTTCTGTACTTGATTGTAGTAAAAAATCAATAAGCTACCTGAAGTATTTTAAAATCTCACTTAGACCCTTAAAGGAAAGGACTTTGACAAGAAGTTTAAAATTTCCCATTACACCCCTCATTTCTACATGAAAATGGTGCTGAGCATCACCAGCAGTTCAAAGGTGAAGTGCCAAGCTGCAAAGCCTGGTGCCTTTTACATGCAATAATTGGTTTTCATCACTAAAAGTAATGCCCATTTATTTCTGCTTGATATGTGTCTACTGCTAGACTATCAGCGTGACAGCCTTCATAACCTGTGTATAGAAGACTTTTTCCCCAAAAAATACAAATTGGATATGCCTTGTTCCTTTTTTATTCAACAACAAGTGCACAGGACGGCTTGAGGTAGCAGCAGTTAATGTCTGCATAATTTATACTTTTCTTTCTTGTCTATTTTCTTTCTACCTCATTAAGTTTATTTGTTTTTGTTTAAGATGTATGTACAGTCTTACAGAGAATATCAGTTTAATATACAAATGAGTGGATGCACGATGTCACCTGATTTGAACAAAGATATTTTTATCTCCCACACACATATTGAACTCAAACCCATTTTCAATGCACAGGTAACAGGAGTAACAGTTTTCCCATACCTGCAGACACTTTTCGCCACCAACAGCACATAGCTGGTCATCTTCAAAGTGGATATATTTGTCAACCATACTGGAGCTGACACCCCAGGCCCTCTGTATCATGTATCGTGGGAGGCGAGGACATGGCTTCCCTGTGGACAAGAGAAAACTTTGAAGCTTTTATGTAACTGGTAGTGCTTACTTTAGCATACAGAAATAAATAAGCAAAAAAATTAAACACATGCTGGATGATGGTACAAAGAAAATGGCTCATAGTTGTACCACACCTGTTACTTAAAGGTTTACAGAGAGCTAGTAAGTGTTTCCATCTGTTACTAAAGGTTTACACAGCACTAGCAAGTGTTTCCATCTGTTAATAAGGGTCTGAACAACACTAGTAAATAGTTTTCATATTACTGAGGATTCACACAGCTTTTGACTACAAAGCTTCCAGTTTATTCACATTCATTAAGCTCGCCGAGACTAACAGCGGAGGACTTCACAAGAGGCTAAGCGTTGGTCTCGGCAGACAGACAGCAGACAACCTATACACGTCCTTGGTTTAACTGGACTATTCCAAAACCAACAAAAGTTATAGGATCCTAGGAGATCAAGGTCAAAATAGTTGAAAAATGAGTCTCTGAACCTCCTGGAAAACTGCACTCTCATCAGTGATGGGGATATACTGCACAGGTATGCTTCGAATTTAAATTATAATAACTTCATTATTGTTAGACCATGAAACTGCAAGTTGTTCATTATCACTGGATGTGTTAATTCTGTCATTATTTTGTAGTGAAATGTAAGTCAACTCAAAGAGTTGACCATAATAATTAAGGACCAAGTGATACGGCTGACATATACACAATATGGTACACTACAAAATGTACGTAATTATGTTAATAAAATATTAAAGGTGCAGAATGAGAACAGCATTCAATACAAAATCCAAGCATTCAACAGTCATCACAAATGAAAAACATGTAACATCAGTTTGGTCTACTGCTTATTTTTATTTTAATAAAGTTGTGCTGTGTACTACTATGTTGTAGTTGACTATATCCAAGTAAAGGCAGCCAGCCTGCATCCGAAATACCAAAATGCAAATAATAAATAAAACCAAAGTAAGTAAGCCTGGAATAAGTAATGTCTATGACTCTCTTGGGGCCTTTTTTGAGCAGCTGAAATTCCTGCTGCTAATGTCTCTGGTGGCACCAAAAACTTCAAACTTGATAAGCAAAAGGTTGTTTTTTTTTGATACAGTAAAAAATAATAAATCCAGCATATCTTGTCACAAAGGTTATGTTGGCTGGATTTATCCTACTGTGGAAAATGTGAAAAAAATTAACGATTTTCATCATCAGATCCAACAAGAATGAACACTATTTTTTCTACATGTTCGTAACCAGACTGACCCATCAGCTGTGGTTCACATGGAGAGGAAGATGGGTACCACCAACTGCTGTGTGGTGTTCTTACTTTCCCTATCACCATAGCTAAGGCGACTGTTATAGCTAAGGCAATAGTATGGTCCCTGTTCCTTACTCTCCTCATCACTATAGCTAAGATGACTGTGTGGTCCCTGTTCTTACTCTCATCACTATAGCTAAGATGACTGTGTGGTTCCTACTCTTACTCTCCTCATCACTATAGCTAAGGTGACTGTGTGGTTCCCATCTTCCACTGAGCTGCTGTGTGCTGCTGCACTTTCCTCTGTCTCAACCTGAATGTCAAATGAACTTTGTGGATACTTGTGAGTACATGAGTGATATATATATATATTTATTTTAATGAAGGATGCTAAAATTCAGTTCTGACCTCAATCAGAAGCACAAAAAATGTCAAATTGTGCAACTGATGTATGGATGATCACTGAATTCTTATGCGCAAACTTGGTGTGATTCAGACAGAATTTAATTTGCCTTTAAGTTAGTCCATCAAAGGAACATCCATACAGATTTTGCATTCTCTGTGTATAATTATTTCCATAAATTATTGTACCTTATGTAAGTGTAGGTACCACAGCAAAAGTGCTCACTTGCCAATGTTATTCTGTAGTTTTGCTCTGTGCTTTGAAGGCGGCCATAAACCTGAGGTTTTTGTGCAGTACACATATTTGTCTAAGACCCAGCAACAATATATTATTTGGACAGCCTTTAGGCAATTGTTTTGTGCTTTGTGGCAAGAACACTCAAGTGACTATATGTGTATGTTGTACACCACCAACACACTAGGTAGTCAACCAAATACATATATGCACACATACACACACACGAATATACACATTTTTCCTCGGAGCGACACTACACATTTATATGTGCACAGAAGCAGACAATGCCAAATGTCTAAACGCTTTTTTCATGCATCTTACTGTAAGAATCTGTAATTGAGATTGCCTACCCTTGACTCCAACTAAAGAGATGAAGTGATTTCGACCCTGACTGCTCCAAGCTACACAGATGGGCTTGTTCAGTACTCCATCCTTGCCACAGCATTTTTCAGGTTCAACAAGTGCAGGTAAAAACACACCTTGAAACAGTAAGACACAGTGGCGATAGTTGTGCTGCAAGTACACACTTATCAAATAAAAGCCATGGCAAATCATTTTACAAAAGCTTTTGTCACAAACTGCTATTTCTTAATCATTAAACGAAACTGCCAGTACATCTGTTTATTGTCCAGCATATCCACCATCAAACTTTCTGTTTATTTTTCTTATTAATATAACATTCCTCTACATAAAGTATTTTGACTGATCACTAACAGAAAACCAGGCTGTGCCTAACTGGAGTGAATCACTTCCAGCTTTTCACTGTTTTCTTACATAGTGATGGTGGCAGGTGGGTCTAGCAGCTGATATTAGTGTCACCATACCATTCTTTCACTAAATATCATGTGCTCTGTGTTCTGTGTCCTAGATGGAAGGCACGTGGATGTGTGCCCTAATCATCGATGTGACACCCAGATGTGTGCTCTTTGCTGTGGCTTGGATATGTATGGTGTCATGGCAGGATGTGACACTGATGTGCATGGTTTCATGACAGGATGTGACATTGACATGTGCCTACTTCCACGATCACAGTCTCAGCTCCCATGGCCCTTCTCTGGTCCATGGCTTTTAGATTGTGTGTCTTAGCAGATTCATCCTGCAATGCATGCCATGATGCTTATCTGGGCCATGCTGTTTACTCTGACACATTGTTTGCTGTGTATTTCAACTACTTCAATGCTGCAACATGTTACCAGGATACTTGTGTGGGCTGTGATGTATAGACAATGCAACCCATCCATTCTCGCATCCAGTACAAACTGTGCCTGGTGTGCTTTAATTTCTTTGCTGGCTCCTGCCCTATTTCTCTCAATGTTTCTTCCTCTACATCCCAGCCAGACAACTACTCTTCATCTGACAACCATCTTCTCACTATTCCTGTCACCAGAACAACATCATATGGTCACAGGATCTTTAGTCACTGTACAGCAAAACAATGGAGTTCTCTCTTCTTCCACATCCACCACCTATCCACCATTGGATCTTTTAAATGTACGCTGAAAACACATTTCCTTGAGAATTACTGCTAACAGTCCACACTATTCTATTCCTTTTCGACCCCGCCCCCCTTTTCTGTTTATTGCTACTTCCCTACTCTGCTGAATTACAACACTCTTAGTTCTTGTTACTTGCTTCCTCTTTACCTTTTTTTATTAGTCATCAATACTGTTGTTCATCCTCCCATTCCTTCATATGTCGTTCATGTCTCACTCTTGTTTTAAGCACCAAGAGCACGCTCCTTATAAGCATGAGTATGCTCTATACAAATCACTTATTATTATTTTTGTTGCTATAAATGTGGTGGCTGTCTGATAGGTTTGAGAAGGTGGACCAGAATCATATAAAGAAATAAACAAGTATATATATATATGTGTGTGTGATTTCATTCTTTTGGCCGTAGCAGTCGGCTGAACATCCAGCATTATTCACCTAAAGGTGGAATTTCTGCAGTTGCATAGGTTGATGACTTCTCCGCGATTTTGTTGCAGATGACATAATGAACTATGCAAACTGTTGATCTGACACCATTAATGATCATGCACCAGCCCATTTGTATACACTTACACTGATATTCTCTGTAAAGCACACATCACATGACATAGCTTTAAGCTATGACAATTAAATAAGAAAGCTAAGCTTTAACCTGTAAAGGTTAAATGCAAATTCTAAGCCTAAATGCTTGAATGTGTTATGTGCACATCACTTGAAGTAAAAATAAGAAAAAAAAGAGAGAAATTAGGCAGACTGGAGAACCTTGTTTCCTCCACACTCCTCACAACTACCCAGACCCATATACCTCTACACAGCCCCAATAAACAACATTCTACCTAGATCCATATACCTCTACACAGCTCCACTATGTATCCACATGCACAAACAGCCTCCCTCTGACCTCTACACACATGCCTATAAATACACATCTCAAAAAGACGTGCCTGTGAGCATTTGTATAAAAGCATTTACACCTACACATGTTCATTACATCACCTTTTCCCACACTCATATATGCCAAACCTTTGCTTCTTACCGGAGTAGTCTCCACTGCTTTGCATTCCTCCCAATGTATCCAAGAGGATTATAGGCCTTTTAAGAACATTGGCAAGACCAAATATATGAATATTTCTCAGGCCTGCTGGTTCATGGTCTTTTGGCATGAAGTTTGGGTCACACTCCTCAATAATCTCTTTCCATTCATCCTTGTCAACAAAGTTCTCAAATAACAGTTCATACTTTTCCAGGTTGTCCTGTAAGTGGTGCATCAGATTGAGTCGCAGAGCATGCCAGAACAACTCTCGACCAACTAATGCCCGAGAAACTGCGTGCACCAGACAGTGACCATCTCCATCAGCATATATGGGGATTAATCGGTCATCATCATCATTAACTTTCTTTACTGCCTCTAAAGTGTCTGCCAGGTAAGCAGCACTAGAAGGATCACGGCCAAAGCCTTCGATGTTGACGTGCTCAGAATCCAATAGAAAAGCTCTGTCGGATAAATTTCCACAGTCAAATATCTCACCCTGACCCATTTCTGTCAGCAGCTTTGCTCGGCCTGTCTGACGATCCATGCCGTAGCGACTCAGCACAGGCGACAACAGTTTGCACATATAGTTGGACAGTCCCAAGACCTGTGGCACCATAAACAATTGGATACAGTCATGTCGCGATACAGCTAATGCATAAGGACATAATACAGCACAAGTCTTTTTCATTTATAAAAAATGTGCTTTCCAACATTAGAATTATCACTAGTTCCTTAAACTGAAGTGTGCAAAAACACAAATAATAATAATAATCATGCAACCTTTCAGTTCTACACCAACTGTCGTTGCAAGTGTGTCACCAGTAGAAAAAAATGATTGTCTCTTTTTTCAAATTAGCTATCTGTGTTTTCAGATGTGGAACCTGCTACCTCTTACCAAGAATAGGAAAACACACTGAAGAATGAACAATTTCTCAATAGTACTATAGTGCTGGGTGAGACATCACCAAAGGCCAGTATTACAGAAATTACAGTGTACAGAAGTGTCAACTATCTGCAGTCTCAGTGCTCTTTTACGTTGTACTCATCCAGTCAATTAACATCACTAAATGAAAACGTGAAAAAGTGATTTTAACTGAAAGCAAGGCAATGGCCAACACATTTGAGACCTATGTAAATTACTGTGTTTACTGATTGTTTGAATGCTCTATGCAAATTCTAAATATAGGTGCAGACCTGTGGGCTAGTCTATGTTATGTGAGACTCATAAGCCATACACCAACAGGTTAGTGGTATGTTATCCATTAAGGCCAGTCACACGGCTTTATACTGCCTGCCCTATCTCGTCACCAAAAAAATACAGACTTTAAGTTCCCAAATATAGACTTATTTCTAGGAAAAGTGTGTTGGTGTTGCAAAATACCTTTAGAAGGAAAAAAAGCTTGTGAGTTGCATCACTCCTGCAAAATTATTTTCCGATATAGACAAAATTTCTTAACTGAGTGAGCTTATATATAATTTTTCTAATTAGCCCTTAAAGAGTGTGTGACCTTATAAATATGTATGATCTTATTAATAACTGCACTTTACAGGCTCTTTTCTCTTAGTCTTACCTTCACATTGTCTGGACCTCGATGAGGTTTAACAGTGCTCATAAGAAGACTTTGCAGTAAATTCTGGAAAGTGCCAGCTGAAGTTGGTGCTTCCATAATGCTAAGTAAAGTTGATTTTTCATGTCTCTGTCCACATCCTGTGCATTCCACACTTGAGCTGGTGGATAAAAAGTGTAACTTTGTCTGACATTGAGGATCTGGGCAAATCCCACAAAGGATGTGATGCTTATCACTGGTGTCAGGGCTGTTCCTGATAGAAGGTGATGGCTGGTTGTCACTAAGGGGCATTATGCAGATAATGGAAATGCCAGAATTGCTTCCACTGTGAACAAAAAACTTTTATAAATGAAATCTTCTTTGCATGGACAATTTCACATTTCATTCTTATTTGAGATGGAGTTTTTCTAAAGCTATATATAAATTATGCTATACAGTTGCAACCTAAGCCAGCACTTGTGCCGAACAATTATGTAATAACAATCATATTTCTAGATTTTTAGTATATATTGTTTAATAATAAGGACAAGAACTCTCAAAACTTCCAGACTACTAATGTATAAAACAAAGTATAACACTTTTTCCACATGCTCCTGAGTGTTTCATAGTATTTTATTTATACCACTGAGTTGCAAGAAACAAATGAATGCATGATACAAAATGCAAAGATTGAGTCTAAAAATAAATTGTGCTAGGTGGGAATATATGATGTTGGCGTTATCATACAAAAACGTCAAACCGTTTACCTAAATTCTTCCAAATCATCCATGATTGGTAGAAACAAAATGTCAGCTTTTACCACTTAATAATGAAAGTACAATGACCAAACAGGAACGTAAGGCCTATTTATGCCAAAGGTCTGAAGGACCAAATAAATTCTAATGATTGCGTCTACAATACCCGGACTGCAGTGTTAACATCCATGTTCCCCAAATCGGGGAAATCCCAAATTACTGGAAATGCCAACTTCCTAGTACGAATTTTGGCTTAAGGCGCTTTCGGTTTGTAATTGAGAGACAGGCTAATCAAACAAGTAACTCATATGTGCCCTACCTGCACAGGCTACATCTACGAAAACGGGCAAGTTTAGAGTCGCACTAGCCGCCCCTCTCCAACTTTGCCTTTAGAAATACCACTAATAGCCATGTCAGCTCTATAAATACACAGGGCCTAAGTTCTGTAATGGATCTTCGTGACCAGTTGGTACAGGTGGTTTAGTCCTACCTCTTCGATGTAAACGGTTTTCAGCTGAAACATCAAGCCAGGAATACTGATGAATTGGTGCCCAACATTGCCATTCCCTGATCCAAGTCACTGTTTACAAAATGTCTCTTGTGGTCGTTCCAACGTTTGTATGGATTGGTCAATATTCACTTGGCATAATAACTTACACGTTAAACCTCATATTTGCACAGATATTATATGTCATTTATAAAAAGAAAAAACTAAGAAATATGCGAATTGGCCATCAAAATTCTTACTGGCAAAATACAAACAGTGATTTCCTTGTCCGTTGTACGCGAATAATACCGAAGTCTTGGATAATACGCAGATGTTGCAGCCAATGGCAGGAGTTGTTACAAAAACTTCACACATTTTCGAGAAAAATGGCTTCCGAACGGGAGAAGAAGCCGATCAAAGGCATTTTAAAACACACATCTAGTCTTGATAAACCCCCGTAAGTAGCTGTATTCTTATTAGCCTGTTAATTTATGGTAAATAAAACAGACGGTGTCTTTTTCACGTTAAGAAGTAGTAATCTGGCTTAGTACAGTACACAACATCGGACAGCAGTTCACAGTGTAGTAGCTTCCTGTGCAGGCTCAGGCAGCGAGTGACCGCCCATATTATTCTCTTTAACAATCGTTTATACACAATCAGGTGGTTTTTTATGACATTTTGTTGTCTTGCTCTCGGTGTTATCTGAATAATGTTTGCAAAATATCAGATTTTGTGTAAAACCTTAATAAAGGCTTTACGATCGTACCTTGGCTTATTTATAGTCAGGAATTACTGTGCGACTACGTCAAGAGAGCGATCGGAAAAATGGAAAACAAATGAAGGGGGTTACTTAGACATCACTACTACAAAATATATAGCTACTTTAGTTTACAGGCTTTGCAGATAAAGCTAGTAGGAACAAAAGGCTTTGATTTGAGCCAAAAGTGTGGTCATAGATTTCTTCATTTTTTTTACATCTAGAAAAATGTTTACTAATAGCAAAATTTGAGTAACTAAGACAACCAGGGTCAATGGTTTGAGGACTGCGAGGACTAGTTACATGAAAACTGATGCATACCTGCTGGTGTGGTTTCTGGGTACCTGCAGGTACAGTTGGTGGGTTCCTGGTAGTGGGGTTGATGAAGGAAGTATGTTTTTTGTAATAATTATTGTAAAATATTAAATAACAGTATTAATATACATGCATTTCATGTAGGTTTAAACATCTTTTCCCCACCATGCATCCTATTGCACCTGGATCATACTAACATTGTAAGTTTAGTAGGTGTAAAGTTTCAGATAATCTTTTCTTTGAGTTCTTGCTCTAAGGACATTTCTATGATCTTTGTGGGCATGCAAAAAAGAGGTCTTGTAACTTCTTATCCTGTTTGAAATTCAGCCATTTTTTGAAAATCTCTTTGTTTTAGAAGGAAACATTTGTAAACATAGCCACCATATGGTTCAGGAATGGACAAAGCAGAACATAAAGCTACAAAAATTTGATCTCTCTCACACTCTCACTCACACTCTTCCTCAAACAACAACACACACTCACACACAGAGGGAGAAATCAGCTTATTGGCACAAAGTATGCATAAAGAATCAAGAGGCATTTTCTGATTATGAACATATTTGCAAAAAAAAAATGTCTTTAGGCCTGATGAATAATTTTTTGCTATATAGCAGCTGTACTCACCATGCAAGGATTCACATGGTTGTCATAGCATTTTTATAATTTGGTAGGTATACCTACTATAGAGTTAAAATTTCCCGTGCTCTTCAGTTCATTCAAGACAGGAGAGTGGAGAAGTGAAACAATTCACAGTTAACAAGTTGGGGAAATAGTGTTGAATGCTTTTGAAATTGTGCTAAACGTTTTTGAACTGATCACATTTGCTAGTAACTAGCCTCAAAGCTGAGAGACAAGACTTTTATGTGTGTATATATATATTTCAGCCGAAGAGAGGTGGAATGGGATGAAATGAACATCTTGGCAACGCATCATCCACCTGACAAAGATTATGGGCATATTAAAATTGATGAGCCACCAACACCTTACAATAAGTGCTCTGATGCAGAAGATGATGATACTGATGAGCAAGATCAAGGTTTGTCACGTCGAGGCAGTTCAGGCAAAGTTGATAAACTGGACCCAGCAGTCTTGGCATCTAGGCATGTATTTTTTTATGACAAAAAAAAAATCCCTGCATTTCATCTTCGATCAAAGCTATTTTAGATGTGTGCTTATATGTGTGATCACAGCTATGATATGTCTTTGAACACAGCTATGTCTGCTTATATGTGTTTTTTATCCCAGCTATGATGTATGCATATGTTTGCAGGGGATGATGATGGTTGTGGATGGGGGCACATGGTTTTTCTAAATTACTTTCTGCAAACAAAAAATTCAGAATACAGCTTGATTATACTGAAGGTGTACAATGGCCAGCTTCAAATTTCATCCACACATCAACAACATGCTTAAGTGATTCATGTCTTCTATGTGCCTTGTCATGTGACATAGTAATACCATTTTTTTTTTAAAGAAAAGGGACTTTCACATACACTAATTATTGCACCAAGTGGGACTGTTGTGATGAGCACAGGGTGGGCTGTGCATACAGATAGTCATACCTAAAGCTCTGCTGACAGTAGTACAATGGGGCCGTGCATACAGATCATAATAATAAGATAAATGAGGATTTGTAAAGCACCTTTCCAAAGATCTGCTCAGAGCACTTTACATAAATCAGACAGACTAAATTATCAACAACCATACATCCATATTCGCATATAACAGACACACTCCTACAACATACACCCACTAATATACAAAGTAAATTACAGACATGCGTTATGCACCCTCATGTCAGGAGATAGTCACAGTGAAGTCGTCATTCTTACAGTCATACCTAGAGCTCTGTTGACATCAGTAGTACAACAGGGTTGTGCATACAGATAGTCATACCTAGAGCTGTGCTGACCTCCGCACATCTCCAAGCCACTATCCTTAGTCTGCATCAGCATGGAGTCCAAATGCACTTTATTGTGACTTAAATTTGAAGATTTGTTGTACATGGCAGTGCGCTTACTGTAAAACTAAACAAAATGGTTTATGATTATTCAGATTTATGGAACTACTAAACCATCTCTTTTGTTTTTTGTTTTTTTAATGTTAAGCTTTCTTTTTCTGGAGAAATATTGTGCAAGAAAGCATTCTGGAGATAAGCAATAAACCTTAAGCTAGTCTTCAAAGGGAAGTAAAAATCAGAATGTTGATGGTGCCCTTTCATACAGACATCAATGCTTAGTTGTTGTTAAATGCTTGTGTCTGCTAGCATAACTTTCCAGTCTAATTATGGAATGTTCATATTGTAGGTTAGAAGAGGGCTGCAAAAAGTCTGCTCATCTGCCTCCAGAGGAGGAGGAGTCATCAGAAGATGAAAATGAAACAGAGGAAGAGAGGGGTATGCATGTCAAAAAGTTCTTTGGATTGCAAGATAATGTTCATTGGGTTGCGAGACAAAGTGCAAGTCTTTTTAGATGATCTGTTGTAAATTTTTCTACATTTTTCCATAACCATCTCTTGAAAATACATTAGGACCAAGGCATTCCTTTAAGAGTACTATTGTAAATTTTCAGTGAGACTATGACTTCTCATTTGTGCTGTCTGGATAAAAATGAAGCTTCCTTAGAGGCTTGTCCGTGAAAGACCTGCAGTACTGCTTGTGCCATGTGTACTGTGAAATGCACCTTTATTTATTAATCTTTAGGTTTATTAGTGGTGAAAAGAGTAAAAAAAAAAGTGCCTGCATGTTTAAATGTGAAAGCCATACAAATATTTTTGGGTAAGATAGTTGGAGTTTTACATGGTTTTTTTCTCTTTCAACAGCAAAGCGTAAGATGTTTGAGATGAAACGAAAACTCCATTACAATGAGTTTGCAGCTGTGCAGCTGGCAAAGAAACTGATGTCAGAGGAGGAGGAGGAGGAGGAAGATAGTACCTGTAATAATACACAAGGGGCAGCGCTCCTCGACGCTGCCACCTGCTCCTCCAGCAAGATGGACACAGGTGTTGTAAATGATGTAAGCATGACTGGAGAGGGGGATTAAGCTAGTGGACACGTCTGCAAGAGCCTGTGAAGCTGTCAGCTTGATGGTTGAGCAGCAAAGTCTGGTGATATGTTGGTCACAGAAACGATACATTGGCAGAACCAACCTGCCCTTTAAATTTCGTTATTAGAATCTGCCATCCCAGAGATTTCTTCTGTGCCCAACTGCTCCAGACAATCTTCAGAATATCTGTGGATACTTTATGTGGTGATGCAAAATGTCAGAACCCTCTAGAATTAGTGTGGAGCAAGGTGGTATCAGCTTCAGGTTTTGATTTCGAAGCATGCTCCTGCCCTGCAACCCCTGCCCCAAAAAAATGTTTAGTTAAAAGCATTGTACACAATGGGAATGAGATGGGGAAATATGGTAAAACCCTCAAGCCACAATCAAGAGCGATTATTAGTGATTGCCTCCCCTTATACATCACACTCCATGTGCATAAAAAATGCATGTTCTCAATTAGAAATGTGTGCACCTACACTCGCACAAATAGAAATGTGCACACGCATACACTCACACACACACACACACAGGGATGTGTGCACATCCATACACTCACCAACATATATAAATAGACACACACGGATGTGTGCAGGTGCCTACACTCACAAACATGTATACACACACAATCTGCAGCTACTGGGGTTGTGAGATGACCCCGGCTCAATACCTGAAGTTGGTGTGTGATCAGTTTGCTTCCAGCAGCTGCCTTGTCTGCTACACTGACTCTGACCCTGACCTTGCAAAGACAATGACCCTACAGTGCTTCAGCCCTATTTCCCATCAGACAATGCTTAGACAGTACGGTGTGTTGTTTCATCCCACTGAGATGTGACATAGATGTGTGTTGTGTCAGTGTGCAGACAGGACTTGATACAAAAATAAATTTGGATGACAAAGTGGGTGTTGCAAGCAGTTCTTGTTGAAGTTTTTTTTCCACTTCTGTCAGGTGCATGTGGACTTAGCACTCATTCCTTGCAGACCCAAGGGTTGTTTTATTGAGGTTATGGAAACATATATTCATGGTACCAGCGATATATTGGATTTTTTTCCCAAGATTTCTGAGAGATGTCTATGACTGTAAATTTGTGTTTGTCATTTAGACAGAAGAATTATTTTGATAAACTGGAATATCATTAACCTGTGATGATCTTATTGTGCAACTTAAATGAATTTTTATCTCCAGTAGTACCTTCCCTGCTTTTGTTTTTTTAAGTGAGTTAGCCTCATGCATGTGGCTGCCTTCTCACTGTGACAGTTTTCTCCAATCCTAAATGACCTAGATCTGGGTTTTTGTTTGATTTCAGCATTGATGTGCTTGAACCTTCTTTTCTTTAGGTATTATGCCTTGATAGAATGATGGTACTGATGGAAGATAAAATGTTAAACTAGCACCAGATCAGATGTTGCTGTGTAACCAGAAATGTCACATAACAGAGGCAGTTACCAAAGCTGTTGTGTCACAGCTAGAAGCAGTTAAAGATAATGGCAGTAGATATTGTGCTGGACCTTCACACTTGCTGTCCTCTCCTCTCGCCCCTAAAACAGTCCCATTCATGAAGTGACCAGTAATATAGGTGCTTGCTTAATGTTTCTGCTGTCAGTTGATTGTAATTGTGAGATGGTGTTGAGCATAGGTATTGTTCTCTTTTTTGTTATATTTTTTGCATAAACCTGAAAAGATCCATTGCCATTGGCCCTTGCACCTCACCTGGGATGCTGTCATTGTGTCATAAATACTGTGATCAAAAGAAAATTTGTGTATTAATTATGGTACACAAGCCTGGTTGATGGTTTGTTGTAAAAGGAGCATTTAATCAGTGTTTTAAGAGATTCAATAAAATCAGGCAGACAGGTAACACAACTGTTTTCTTGTGAAATTCTATTTGTATTGTTATTGTAAAAAAAACAACAACTGTGTAACATGGGTGCTGGCACTTTCATGAGTAGAACTGACCATGTTCCTCAGCTAATGTGATCCTTGCTGGGAGAGCTGGCTACAAGGAGTAGCCATGATCAACCAACTGCCAAAAAAAAAGAGAGAGAGAGGTGGGCGGGGGCAAAGAAAACGAGGAAAGGTGTAATTTTGTGGTTGTTATGATTTTATAAGTTGTACAATGGAAAAAGAGATATTGTTGATAAGAGCTTATTAAATCCACTCAATGATTAAAGCTGTGACTTGAGGGCTAGCACTGCCATTGTAACTGTTGTTAAATCATGGTATGTCACATTGAAAGAACACAAAACACAGACAAAATAAGGAAGGTTATCAGAATCATCGCTTTACATGTAAACTCACTATGTGTAGCTTCTTGCAGAAAGCAGTTCAGTGTGCGTGCCTGCATGTGTCAGTAAAGTATGTGTTGTCCAATGGCACAGTTTTAGTAAAAGCCAGTAATAGCATGTTCCTCAACTGTCCCCTGTACCTTTTTTGTTTTTAATTTTATGAGAAAGAATGGCAAATGCATATTTGTTACTGTCTGCACACATGCTTATGTTTGTGTACACTAGTATGTATTCTTCATAAAGCAGTTCTCCAAATGAAAGTGGAAAATGAGGTTTTTAATATTTTTATAGGATGCAAGAAAAACAAACTTACCTCTTGTATCATTGCTCTTGACATCCCACTCAACTGCTTCAAGGTTGTATACGAAGAAATATATCATTTCCATTTATGGTGGTCATCTGGAATAGCTGTCAGCTGTCATTGTTTGATGTTTTCCTTTTATTTTGGCTTTGGTTTGGTGCTTGAATTGCAAACAGGCTTTCATGCATTATCACTTCCAAGCTTGTAGCATTTAGGTTCATCACAACTTTTAGTCTGATTCATAATTGGGTGTAGGTTGTATTGGCTGTTGTATTATTTGTAAAAGTTTAGTGTCTGTTTCAACACTCTCTATGACTAAAACCCATTTGTTGGACATAACTGAAAGAAAGTGCAACAACATGGCTTTCAGGTATATTTGTATATTGTTGAGAAGCACTCAGACAGTTACAATATCTGTTTCATCAACTTTGACACCGGTCTAGCCAGTAGTGCTATATGGAAAATATATAATTTTTTTCATTGTTAAGGATTTTTGTAGATTTTTTCCCCCTTGTTGAATAAAGCATGACCTGTGTGCATGCTTTCATGCATGTTAACATGAACTTTAGAAAAGCCACAGCAGCCACTGTGTTAATTTAAAGCTGTAGCAAATTAAATGCCAAGAGTTTTGTTTCAATTTGAGATCTTTTGGTTTTTTGTTGCTTGTTAACAAGCTGCTTCAGTTGTCACGGAAATTGTGTATGTGTGAGTGTGTGTGTCCATGCATGCACATGTATGATATGCATACATGCAATTAAGAATATTTTTCTCACGACCTCAAATACTGTTAAGATGTGACATGGGTGACAAGGGAAAAGCATCTTGTCAGTGTAATGGGTGGGGGGCGGGGGATGTATAGAGGAGTGGTGTTGGTTTGATGGTGACGTTTTTCTCATGTTTCAAGAGACTGTCTTGTGTTACCCTCATCCCTAGTTATCAGGTAATGTTCCCATTCAAACAGGTGCAAAATCTGGAGCTCACATTCCAGTAATGCATGTAGACTGGCTAGGAGGGTTTTTTTTATTATTAGCATGATCTAACTGCTTCTGGCTTTTGTATTCCTTGAGAAGTACCTGCTCCCTGACAAGCACCTGTTTGTGTCTGGTGGGGAGAGTTTTCCAGTTACAGGCCTTAGACACTTTGAAGTCAAGTACACTGACGAGAGGGTGTGGTTAACAAATGCCTAAAGGGGTAAATCTTCTCCATATTTCTGTTGCAAACATCACAAGGCCTGATAATGTTGCCATTTGTACTCCAGGGACCAGGTGCACAATAAACTAGGTATTTAACTGCTACAGCCAGCCAGCATCTAGTGTAGTGAATGCATTTGGCCCCAGGAACTTTGAGGGAGATCACTCTTCCTTGTAATGTGTGTAATATTAAGATAAACGAATACTCTTTATCCTTTAGGATTCATAAGAGGGGAGGATAGCTGACGGGTTAGAATTAGTGTTGACATGCCGAGGTATGCTAGTTTAATGCAAGGCAATACAAATTTTCCCACTTAGCCCAACATTTAAGTAAATATCTGGCTCATTAGTGGGTTGTCTCATGGAAGATCTACAGCATGGTTTTCAATGCAGAGCAGATGTTTATGCCAAAAAGCAGCATATTTAGCATGGGCCTTATGAAGATGGGCATAATGCTGACAGAAAGATCTAATGGTCCACAACTTTGACTGAAGGTTCAAACTCTAGACAATTTCCTGTGTCGCTTGAAAAAATGAAAGGGGATGCTTCATTATTATTGACTGATAACAAAGTTGTGAAGTGTGTAGAGCACAAGAAGATATGATAACTCAAGTGAGAAAAGTGCAGACCGGTTTGCATTGTTTCCAAGGAAACAGGAAAATGATATCACCTAGAGTCCCATGGTGATGTCAGCCTCTCTTTTGTCTGTATCTGTGTAATTGGAAATCATTGTAAAATAGAACAGAAATCATGGGTGTGTTGAGACCTAAGCTCATCTACCACTTATTCAAGTGTCATCGTATGGACATTGTTTTGTCCTCCAAAAAAAAAAAAAAAAAAAAATGCAGAGTAGGCTGGAGCTGTGATAGATTAGGTGTGTAAGGGGAGAGAAGTGGGTTAAGCCTTCAGAGCTAAGTGCTTGAAAACCAGAAGTTCATTTGCTGGCTTATGCAGGAAATTCATGCATTTACAATTTCCAGTTGAAACTTTCACAAATGAGTGCCTATGTCCATTGAAATGTGATACTCAGCTGGTGCTCCAAGCATGTGGTTATGTTAACTAAATCAAAAATACAAGTACTTTGTGTGGATGATGTGCAGATTCTGGAAAAGAAGTGTGTTACTTGGGGAACTATAAATTTAATGACCTCATAGAAGAGGTATTCACCAAAGTCTAAGGTGTGTAAGCATTGAATACAGTGTTGCACACAGTAACTTGATTTTCATTTATTCCTGATTGAACCGTTATTCCTAATGTTAATAAATGTCTTCTACCTGTGTGCATGGTATTGATGCCATGGATCTGTATGTTCACTTCAAGTATGTGAGTTCATACCAGTACAGTGTTAGTGATGGGACATTTACATGTTAGTTTTAAATGGATATCTTGAGTATTTATGTGCAAGGAAGATTTAACATGAATAGTTGATAAAAAATGTTTTCTCTGTTCTTTATAACAGGTGACACAAGATGTCCATACATTAGGATTTGCAAATGATGTTCTGATAATGATAGTACATTGTGTCAAGTCAAAGGTTGATGTTGTGTAGTGTATTCTGCAGGTTATTGGTATAGATTTCTATTTCCACTGTGTTCCTTCTTTGTATAATATAATTCCATGGGGTAGCCTTTTTATGCAGGTATAATTGTTTGGTAGGCTCCCCTTTCACAAACTTAGACCCGCTGCAGAGTTCGAAGGTTTTCCCTGTCAGTTTTATCAAGCAATGTCATTTTTCATGAATTTTTTTCATATGCATCAGGATGTTAATGATCTTTTCTGGTGGATTTTGAAGGAATGGAAATTGTTGTTCCTCCATATATAAGAGGAGCCATGTATAGTGTATTACCAACTGATATTAAGCCCACTGAAGATGTGTACTCGTTATTACCAACTGATATAAAGGCCATTGAAGATGTGTGCATGTGTAAATGTACAGCCCTCTGACTTCACTCAGCTTTGATCTACTATGTGGAAAGTTAACCCTTTAGATCCTTCATCTGTTAAAAAGTACTGGATATGTATTATACATGATAAGCTGTACTATATTCTGTCAGTAATGGAAGTTGGTAAACTAGATGAAACTTGGCGAAGCTTTCGTGTATGTGAATTACTGCATTCTCCTGATATGTCGGCTTTGGGTATGAGTGGAGAAGTGAGTAACATGACAATTCAGTACTGATATGTGGTTATAGGGTTCGAGATCTGGAATTTGAGGATTTTGATTTGTTTGCTGTCACCTAGGGTGTAAGTAGAGATTTCAATATGTCCAGTTATGGAGACATGCAGTCAAGTAGCATTCGTCCACAAAATACAAACAATTGCCATAAGGCTGTCCAGAAATATATTTTTGTTAGAATTTAGATGTGCAGCAAAGCTATTGGGTTCACTTAAATTCTACCCAGATACAGAGTTCACCCTACCTGCAATAGAGAAGTTTCAAGACCAGAAAGTGAACTACTCAGGTAAATGCAGACACGTCAAATATAACAGAAAAACCGAGCATCAGTATTGTCAACCCATGCAGGGGTCAGCTCAACAGGCATACACACTTTTTTTTTGAGGGGAGGGGGAGGGACAAACCTCATGCTGACAGTGAACGATGTTCACATTCTTGTCTCCTCAGTAGCTTTTTTGAGGGAGCAGCTGCCCCGGCCCCTACGCCACTGCTTGAGACCACCACCCCTGGTAGGCCAGGTACTTGTAGCACGAGCCAATTTTTCGGTTGGGGCAGACTCTAGGAGAGAGAACTTGTAACCTCATGATCAGAGCTTCTGGTCTAAGAGGGGCCTACAGAAGAGAATTAAAGCTCTGGCGCTGGTTGCATTCTAGACCTTCAAACTGTTTGATCTAAAGAAGCAAAGGTGTAAGTTTGTTGCTGAGACACCCCAAACAACTAATCAAACCCTCATCTAACACAGTGGCAGAGGAACATGGCCAGAGTTAAGGGACTGTATTCTGCATGAATGGGAAAATAGTGACAGTCCATGTAGTTGACAGATTTGTAAGTATTTTTCAATCTGTGTGTGTTGAGACAGGTAAAGTGCTTGAGCAAGTGTTGGTACGTGAAAGTTCAGAGATGTTGGTGTGTTAGGCATCAAGAATGAGCAAGCATGTGTTTGTGTGTATGCATGTTTAGATTGTTGTGCAGGGCAGTCCGGTGGTGCCTGTCACCAATACAGTGAAAGTTGGCTGTCCTGGGTTCAGTTCTCGTCTCGGACACGCTGTTCTTTCTCTGCATGTGGCATCTGTTTACAGGGCTGGCTGCCTTGCCGTGATATAGGCTTAGTTGCTGGCTCGGCGTAAAACACCAATTAACCCCCTCAGACTGTTGTGCAATATTTTATACACTAATACCACAGACAAAACAAAATGCATAATGGAAAGATTACTGTATATATTTTATATCCAAAAGATTCATGAGGGGAAAAAATGAGCCTAAAAGTTCTATGGCTAATACTTAAATACAAAAATGGATGGAACAAAAATTGCAAAAGCAATGAAAAGGATACCACAAATGTGTGGCTGCATGAACATGTACACACACCCTTACTTCCTTAGATAAATACCCTATAACAAACAACAAAGTCATGTTGATAAATACCCTATAACAAACAACAAAGTCAAGTACACAACATGTTGATAAATACCCTATAACAAACAACAAAGTCAAGTACACAACATGTTGATAAATACCCTATAACAAACAACAAAGTCAAGTACACAACATGTTGATGCATTTTGTACTTTGTACTCCATAAGCAGAAGAGCAAATAGCATTTTCAGTAGGTGATTAGATGGGGTAACCTACCTTTTGCAAGACACAACCTCCCACCATTAGCTTTCTCAACATTAAGTACTTGGGTTTCTCACTTTCATACTATATTTGGTATGCAGAATAGTTATAGAAGAAATCATATTCCATTTTTTTTCAAAAGCTGTGTACATTTCTGAGCTAGACGTCCATAGATCCTTTATAATTGTACAGCTGGACCAAGCATGAAATATAAGTTTATCTAACAGTCAGACTTCAGGTCTCTGAAACCTGTACACTTCCCTATTTTGTATTTGAATCAAATTTTGCCAATGTGTTTTTGCTTTGCAACAAATTTACCTGGAGTAGATGTGGTGTAATATATAGGGTACTAAATATTAGGACAAAAATGACCCAAAATTCTGTAGACATATTTCAAAGACTGGAGCTAAGACTGTGAGTGGCTGCTGATACAGTGACCCCTCAGCACAGAGGTCAACAGTGGACTGCAAGCAGGTGGGGCAGTAGCCTGCTTCAACAAGCATGTAAATACAAAGAGTTTCTAAAACTGTCTCTACAATGTCTAGAACCATCACTACACTGCTTTCTATGTAACATTTGAAAGTAAAGAGTTATTGCAAGACTAATATCTACTTTTTTTAAATAACTGTACTGCTGTAATACCACAACCCTTCATTGTTATCATACCACAGTTACAAGTTGATATATTTATTATCGCAACAAGTCAGTCCTTCAAATGTAGGTGCAGTTATCATGCACAAACTTCTACATATAGCAAGATGTGAAACTAACCAACTAGATACATGCATAACACTAATACACGTAGCTGCAACATATACAACTGCAATGTAGATGACAATGTAACTGTAACACATGTACAATGGGAACACAGATACGTGTACAATTATATAGACTGGATTTCTTTTGTTTTGAATGCCAGGATTGGTGATGTGGAAAACGGAAATGGAAAAAATGTGTCCATTTGTATATGTGTACTGTATAACACGACAAGATTATAGAAATAACACAGCATATGACTAATGGAAACAATCCACAGAAAGGGAGGGAAAACCCTCATTACTGCTCATGTTGTGACAGTCAGCTCAGCTATTTATAAGACTGATTTAAAATGGTGTGGGGGCAAGAGAGAGAAAAATGGAGAAAACTTGAGGATACAGAAGAGCAAGAAATAACCATTCAAATTATCATTGAAATCCATCAATGTCTTGACAGCATAACTGGCCACTGGAAGTATCATAATCATCATCATCATGACTACGCTGACCATAACCCTGTGAATGTTCCACCTGAAGTTATTATCATCAGAAGAGTTCACATGTAATGGAGACAGTCTTATTTCACAAAGAGTATCGCACAATCTAAGTCTTCAGCTGCTTACACAGTGAGGAGAACTAAAACATAATGCGATGATTTGAACCCAAAAGATTATCATGTGCTTCACATGATCAAACAAATTATATCAAGATTTTCTCAGTCCTGAAATGGCCAGATGGATTTTCTTTTGTTAAAACGTGTGTGTGTGTGTGTGTGTTGTTTTTTTTTTAATGCCAACCCCACAGAAAATTGTGAGACAACAAAGAGCTCATTACACTGAAAATCTGCTAGAACATGTTTTTTAAGCTAAAATGTTTGGAATGACTAAAACATGTCAGATTACACATCAAACAAAACCAAGCAACAACTCCCAGAGGGCACCAGTGAAAACATGAACAGTGATAAAACATTTGTGACAATCTACAAAAATAACTTTCTACAAGCTCCACATTCTTCATCACTTATTTAAAAAGTCTCTCAATCTGAAAATAAACAGTTCTGGGCAGCAAAACAAATTTCTGGATGAGAACAAACATCCAGAGAAAGACATCTGTGCCCCGTTCTGTCAGATAAACTGGAAAAGTCCTCACATGTGGAGAGCTACAATTTACCTTCTAAATTGTCAAGAAAACCCACATTTCATTAAGAAGGCAGTTGCTTAAAATATCAGAAGGGCTCTCATACCTTCTAGGTTTTACAAAGCAACTACCCTTTTCACATCTCTGTCCTGACAATCAAAGGCCACAAGAAGAAGGTGCATGCTTCAAGGCTACAAAGTCATTGTGCGCATTGAGAATACAGACTGACATCTTGTTGACATGTCAAGAAACAATTCACACCTTTGCACACATACATCTCCAATAATATTAAAAAATGACCTGGCCAAATGAGCATGAACTTTTGTCTTGGAATCCTCACTACTGAAGTAAATCAAACAAAGCATATACATGCAGCATGCAAACTGTGTCTTAACAGTCGCAAGAAGAACTCAAATAAGCACATGCACAGAAAACATCCACAAGTTGCCTTAACAATTAAAAGGGCAACAAACTGCAGTCATACTGTATCAACGTTTTGCTCAACTGTCTTCAGTGTGATACACAGCTGTCTCAACTGTTTATCACACTCCTCTCTCCAGTGTCTAGCTTACAAAATCCAGATGGCTACACCTTAGTGCAAAACCAGCTTGTCTCCAGTGTCTAGCATACCACACATTCCAGCTGTCTTCACCTCTTTGCAAAACTCACTCCTTTCCACCCTTTACTTGCTAAGAACACTGCCTGTAGGGTAAAGGTAGTTCCTTACCTTTCAGCTACTGGGGAGTGAGACAGCACATATTGCTGGGTCAGCTTCTTTGTGAGGGTAATGAGTGAGGTGGTATCTTGGGGTCAAATTGTTTGTCAGGTGGTGATTGATGCTGTCTTAGGTTCAGCTTGTTTGTGTGAGTGATGAGTGATGTTATCTAGGATTAGCTTCTTTGCAAGGATGGTGAGTGAGGTGCTATCTCAGGGCCCAATTGTTTGTAAGGGTGGTGAGGTGTGATTTCAGAGCCAAATTGTTTGCTTGGCATTTGAGACAAGAAGGAGACATGGACGGAAGGAGAAACAATCATGCAGACAAGAAATATAGACGCAAAGAGGAATCAGGGAACAATAAGGATGGAGAGCATCATAAATCTGCAGAGGAAGACGAGCAGGTGGACTAGTCAATAGACTATAATTACAACTACTGACAACTGGTCAATAGACAAAAAAAAAGTAGGATAGCACTTCAGTCTGACAGAACATGCCTGTAGGACAGCACTTACAGAACATGCCTGTAACATATCATTTATAGTCTTACATAACAGGCCTGCAGAATAGCAGTTATAGTCTGTAGGTTAGCACTGGCAATCAGCAAAAGAGACAAGTGTAAGAAAATGATGGGATCACAACCAGGAAATACCCAGAGCGAGATTTTTATCACTCATGTATTGAAATTTTCATTTTTTTTGTTGCTGGTTCCATAGTTTGTCCCTCTATGATAAAACAGTTTGAACAATACTGTCCAAGTTTGTTCTAAAGTAATTGCTGTCAAGCAGAGGTACTTGGTTTCTTTCTGTGATCAGGAAACTGTCAGAAAAGCTGCCAGATTTTGTATAAATATACCATACTTTAACTAGCAGGAGAATTTGTTTTATTGAGTTCAGGCAAACAATAGCATGCACTAATAACAGGCACCTGAAATCATTCGCAACCTCTACAGCTCAGCTGCTCAACCATAGATGAAGTTTTGGCTGTGCTAATTGTGGGTATATGATGTAGGTGTATGAATGGTTTTAGGTGTAAAACTGAATGTCTTTGTGTTTTACTATGATGTAGCACTTGCCTTATCCATGTCTTGTAAGTAGCACTTGTTCTTTTATATGAATTTCATAACTGAGCACACTTTTCAAGTTATAACTGCCCATCGGGATTAATAAAGTTGGTCATTTGTCATTGAAATCTGAAGAATGATACATGCATAACTCATCATGCATATCACAACAACTATGAAAGAATAAGTTTCTAGTGACAAGAAAAAAATACAATTTCTGAAGCAGATATCTAGAAAATGAGCCAAATGCTGTACAAGTGACAGCACAAGGAAAATGTGTGTTATCAGAGGTTAGTCATGTCACTGGTACCCGCTTGCTCATCTGCTAATTACATCACTGGACCATGTGACAGCCACTCATTTTCCACACTGATGACATCAAACAGCTGTTAGGAATTAATAACTGTGATAAAAAGAGATATGAAAGGAAAACAAGAATAATCATAATAATAATGATGACTGAATGAATTTAGAGCTCTTCACTATGGAGTCAGCTTATTGCAGGGGACGGCTACCAGAGTTACCTTCATAAGCCTAAGAGAGATGTCTCTTTGTATGCCTAGCACAAGTTATTCAGCACAGTAAGTCTGCATACCATTCACATCCAAGCTCGACACAACTGTGCACACACATATAACACATTCAAGTTTCACACACCCACACATATAAAAGCTTATCAGGTATTATTTCATGCACACACACACACACATATTCCTCACAGAGATTTAAGCAATTCTGTCCTGATAAGCTTCCATATACTATAGATATTGCTATCCTCTATAAGGACAATATATAAAGCTAGGATCACATCTCAAATGATAAGCCACAAAATACAATACAAACTGTGTTACAACCTCATCACCATTAGTTAAATAAAACAGCCTTCTGTCCTGCCCACAAAATGCCAACAACCTTCAAAAATGCTGCTATAGCTATGCAAAGTCACAAAGAAAATATACAAAGAAAATTTACAATCCATGCAATACAATGCTCCGAGGACACATGAATGTCAAAATTTCAAATGATTATGCAGTGTAAAAAAAAAAAAAACAGAATACAGCTGTCACTGCAACACTACAAAAGCAAAGATAGAAATGTCTGTATATATGTATGTACGTGTGTATGTGAGTGACTGATTGTGAGAGAAAGGAGAACACGCAAGCAAGAGAGACGGGAAGTAGCAATGACTGCCATAAAACCCACCAAAACCAGACATCAAACTGACTTTTGAAGAACTTTCAAAAATAAATACATCCAACCTTACAAGAAATAAATTTTGCCTACCTTCTTTATCTTAAACACAACATCACACACACACACACACACAGAACTCAGGCTAGCACTTTCTGTTTACCCTGCTTCCTGCAAAAGCTTGTTACTGAGGACAGTCTAGAAAGCCAGTCACATCTTGTCCTAAAACTGAAGCCCTGGGGATTGGCTTTGGTAAATTTTGCATGATGAACTGTAGCATAACGTACAATAGATGTTGATAATTTTCAGAGTTCTGTGCCTGCACAGGTATTCTTTAAAGAGCAGAATGCTATACAGTCTTTTCTTCTCCTCAACACACCCTTTGATGTCCAAAAGAAAAATGTAGAAAATATTAAAAAGACAACACAGATAACACTGACAACACAGACAGCATTAATAGCACTGATGTGACTTGGGTTCTGGGATTGGGGCACAAGCTCTATGATGAAAACTATGGTTAACCCAATGAACTTATGCAGACCTGTATTCACCTATATTCATGGTTTGACTTCACTGTCAATGCCACTAATAAATGTATTATGTTGCCTCAAAACCATGCAAAATGTGATGGACAGACCATGCAGACATTTACAGACCATGCAATTGTCTGCATGGGTCAGGGTTCTGAACAAGAAGGGCACAATGGTTTTTTTTAAATGTTTTTTTTTTACATTCATGGTTTACAGGTCAAACTATTCACGGTCAGCACAAGTATGTGATATTGTTATATGTTATATTGGGTTTCCTCTACAACACATTCGGCCCATTCTAGCAGCAGCTTTAACTCGGGTCAAGAAACAACAGCCCAGCTGTGGTGAAACAGTGCCGAGCTAGTCTGCTGGGCATGTACTGAATAACTGCTGCAGGCAGTTACAACAAAATGCATAGAAGACAATAACAGCATAACCAGTCACATTTACATTCTCTGAGAAGCTGATAACAGAAAATGTCACTGGCCAAAGGCCCATCTCAAGCTCTGTTATGCTTGTGTAAAAGAGACATTCCCTCACATTAACACCTGTGCTGATGGTGAAGTCAAGTCAGCTTCAACAAGGCATCTTCACCAAAGATACTGGCCAGGAATTGTACAGTCACGGTGAACACCAGCTCTGTGTGCACTGTCACAATTTTCTGCTCAGGCCTCTTTCTGCTTTAGACTAGTCCCTTTTTAAATAAAGACAAACATATCACATTCCTGCTGTTTATAACACAGCATCATTTCAGTGTTTTCAATGGAATGAATCTGCATCAGGAGGCACAAACAACTCCAAAACAAAGAAAACAAGAAAAGACAATGAGATTCAAGTCCTCAATGGACTGTGAAGCTACTGTCACCGGTGGTGATTCAGCAGGGCTGACCTGATCAGTGTGTGTGACTGTACTTACTCCTGGCCATGTAAGAGTCTACAGACCTCACAATAAACAAATGTAGAGTCTACATTTTAGCAAAAACATTTAAACCTGACACAAATGATGGTGAACAATATGAATGAAAACAAAAACCAATGAAAACAAATAAACAGGAAGAAAAACTGCAAGAAGAAATAATCTCAGTAAGTTTATACAGACCTCTAGAATCATGGAACATCGATCATGCTTCAGTGATTTAATGACTGTGTACATACAGACAGGGCAAGGGCACTTCAACAGCAAATCATTTGTACAACAGCAGGAGAGTCAGCATGTTGCCTCTAATCCTTTAACCCAAGACTGGGTCACATTGTTTCTAATCCTTTAACTGCAAGCGTGATCTGTATGTTGTTTTTAAACTTTTAGCTGCAAGAGTGAGCCTTATGTCACTTTTTAATCCTGAGTTGCAGGATTTGATGATTGCTTCTGATCCTGTCAGTCAGTACTGTGACAGTGAAATCTTTGAACAAATTGCCTTGGACTATGTTATCACATATGCAGTTAAAGAGCAACAACTTACAGTTTCAAAAAAAAATGTGTAGGAGCTGTAATATGCTGGATGATTTAATCACACAGTCTAACAATGTACAAAAACATTTGAAAGTTTTTAATTGTTGTAGTATCTGGTTTCTCCTGATGACCTGAAGCCAATCCAGTATGACTCTCAACCCTAAACATTTATAACGCTTTCATTTCTCCTGATAGTAAACAGAATCAAATGCAAAAATAATACCTTAATGCCAAAAGCCTGACAGTGCCTTCAGTAATGCTGAGATAAGTTGGCCCTCTTTTGATACGCTCTCTTCAAAGGATCTGCCCTTGATAACGTACAAAAAGCTGGTGAGTCACAAAAACAGCAAAGAACAAAGAAAGATGCCTCTCTTACATTTTACCAAAAAAAATATTAAAATGGATTGTTAAAAAATACTTTAAAGTTTAAACACCAGACACAAAACTCTTTGAATTGCTAGACATGCAAAATGGGATAAACATGTCTGCATAAGTACAAACACATCTGCACACACAAACTTGGAACAGGCGTGTTGCAGAAGAACAATGAAACAGGAATGACAGCCGATGGCACTGTTCTACATATCAGCTGCGAAAGTGGCTTCATTTTCTGTAAATTTTAATGTAAGGTCAAAAAAGCTCTTTTCTTCTGCAGACATGCTAGTTTCCACCACCAGTTACTGTAAATCAGTAATAAAGCAGTGTGCAGAGCATGCATCAATTAGAGCCATGATCATATGCTTGAAATGAGAAAAATACTTCATACAAGCAAACCATGAAATGTGTTATATTGCGTGATAGGAAGAAAAAGGCACCATCATCATCCTTGCCGGCTAATGCATCAAAATCTTTTCCTTTTGCAAAGCTGCTAAATGCTAGAAAATGTTCTTGTCCACATTGCTGCATTTGCTGTTAACACACACATGCACACTCACTGACATCAAGCAAAAGTGTTTCCATACTCCTGTCAATAAAAACAGGACCAGAAACCTCATCCTTCATAAGCCACCCACAGATCCTTTCCTTTTTTGCCTTTCAGTGAGGTTTATGCACAATTAGTCAACCTTGCAATAGAACTGCCAGCAATGTCTCTTGATGATCTCATAATAAAAGGAGTTGTGAATCAGGGTCAGGCTTGATAAACCTTGTACATCATAAAATTGACCCTCCCCAAAGAAAGATGCAGACAAATGTGCAGTCCAGGACAGGTAGGTGTTCAGGCTTTTTGACCCAGTTAGGGCAAACTGTTGACAAGGTACAAATGTTGCATGATAAAATCCTGATTAAAGGCCCATTTGCATGCTGGCAAAATGAAAAAAGCTATCAATCTGGCTGCGTGCTGACGAAGCCTGCTGGCTGACAAAGACCAGTCCTGTGGTACCCGTCATAATCGCCACCACACATGCCTGGCACTTCATCATCACCTGGGGGCCACAGAACTCCAAGCCAATGACGGCACCTACAAGAGAACACACAACTCAGCAGCTCACTTAAATAATCTTAATTGATCAATTAACTTGCCATTAAATTCTCTGCACACTACATCAGTAGTTCCTGACAACTGGGATGGTTACAAACAGTAAAAACACTGACAATTCAAAAAATTGTGCCTACAAGATATTTCACATCTCACTTTCTCTCTCTCTCTCTCACACACACACTCATACATATACACACACAGAGGAGATGCTTGGAATATCAAGGCAGCCGGAGCTAACACCATGACCTTAAGACATCACAAAACACTTTCTAGTCACCACTAGGCTTATGGAAAGCCCAGACTGTTACAGTTTTGCACAATATGTCAAAGATGAAAACTTTTAACAATACAGGTGATGCACATGACATCAAAGTGGAAGATTTTTACTAATACAAGAGGCACACACTATACTAAAGTGATAAAGTAGCTAAAACATCCAAAGAAAAACTGTAAATATTAAAACACTATATTTTTTCTCCAGAAACAACTGAATAATAAAAACAAGACTCCTATAATACCAACTTAGACAACACAAATTAACATATAAGAAATCACACAGCAGCATAGACACCACTAATCTAACAGGACATAAATCATTAACACTGGAGATAAAATTTTAATACTAAAGACAGCAAACTTCAGTGACACTGCTGAACACTGCTGAACACTATTTCAGCACAACATTCTGATTAAGGCCCTGAACATTAGGATGCTATCACATAATGCTACAATCTCTATGCTGACCATTGTAACACTAAACAACACTGATCACACTGTTGAAAATTATTATTTTTGAGCATGAGGTGAGAAATTGAATGTAGAATTTGTTTTTAGAATCTAGGATAAAACACACTGACACACCCATATCAGTCATAATACTAAGCAGTTGCCTCTCACCTTGCTTGACAGCTGATGCATAGGATTGCGTACTGAAAATGCGAAATGCATCCTCTGAATGCATTATTATTTCCTTAGTCTGCACCAGAGGGCAGTCAGGCTGTTAACAATGAAATTATAATTATTATTAGCTTAAAACATCCAGTGCTTCAGATATCTGTTGACAATAAATTCATCACTGTGACCACCTTCTGCATAATTAATATCAAAGTGCTACAGACATCTGTTGACTGTTATCACCAATTACACAATTAGCCTGTCAGAGACACAGCAGGGTACAATGTTTGCCTCCAGTCAGATTAACTGGACCTGCCAGACTGTAAAACCCACTGGATCACTGTACAGGAAGGTGACCCCAGCAGTGTATTGTGGGTGCACCACAAACAAGGCGAGACACACAGGACACCTGGCCATTCCCTGCATCCTGTCTCCAGCCATTTAGACTTTTGTCTTGCCACTGGATCCACTAGGCCCAGGACAAGAGAGTGAGGCTGACATCGCCAAACTCTCCCTCGCTATCTTTCAAGTCCAACATGTCATGATCACAACATCTCAGCATAACCTAGGAGACCAGTGGCCACAGGGGAGTGGTCAAGCAGTGTGGATACATTCAAGCTGCTTAAAGGTGGCTCAGAGCAGAGTTGCTCTTCACTGCACCAAAACAGCAACCCTGTTTAATACTGCTTTGCTCACCTCCTTAGTCTGAGGAAACGGTTGAAAAAGAAGCCCTAAACACCCTGCACCCTGCATCCTATAGTTATCACACTGTGACTGGTGGGAATCTCCAACAGCAGTTTGCACCCTGCTTACATCAAAGCAGATAGGTCATAAAAGAGAACAGCACTAGCTGCAAAGAAGCTAGCATGCTCTAATGTGGATATCACTGCTCTGGGCAAAACATGGCTAGCTGACAAAGGAGCTAGCACGCTACAATGTGGATATGGCTATTCTAAGTAAAATATGGCTAGCTGACAAGAGGCAGTTGACAGAGGTTGGCAGTGGTTATATTGTCTGAAGTGATGAATGATGGCAGACTGGCACCAGCCTTGCTATCATATCCCAACTCCAGCAAGATCTTTCCCTGAAGGTCTTAATGCTGCCTTATGATCCTCCAGTTATCACTATCTATGCCCCAAACATGACCAAACTGGACGACTTAAAGAACAAAGTTTAGGAAGAACTCAAAACCTTTATTGCAGCAGTTGCACAGTCTGAGAAGCTATTCATGCTCATAGATATCAGTGGCAGGGTAAGGGCTCACCATGCAAGGCCAGAGTGTCTACCCCTTCACACATGGTCCAAAGGTGCCTGCCCTTTTTACAGAAAAATATGTTCTGGACTTCAAAGGGCTTAGAACAATGCCACAGTTTTCCAGCTGACTTTGTGAACCCCCTCTTTATAAGCTGTGTGAGCTGGACAATGATTACATGATCATGACATGTTCTATCAATGTTTTCATAGTCTTGCCATAGTGCACAAGCTGGACAATGATTACATGATCATGACATGTATTATTAATGTCTTCATGCCTTTGCCATAGCATACTAGCTATTGACCCCTAAGGCACATATGCTATGGATCCTACAACACCTTATATATTTGCCAATGGCATCTACGCTATGGTTATTCACAGATCTCATTAAATTATCTCTGCTACAGATGTTTTAGCATCACAATTAGAACAGCTTGGGTCATGCATTGAAACAATCCAAGCAACAGTGTCAGTACAAACATACTCAACGACGCCAAGAGGTAAAAAAGTGATGAGAAATACTTACATGCTGCCTTTTCATAAGATGAATAAGACTGACAGCCCTGTCGTGGGAACCGCCATCATTAAAGAAAACTATGAGGCAACCCTGCAATGTCCAGGATGACAATGCAAAACACACACAGTGCAACACCAAAAAAATAAACCACACATTTTTAAAAGAAAAATACATTTTAGAACAAGCACAAAAAATGTCTGCCTTGTTGTTTAGTTCAAGAGATTACACGAAATGTATTTGCATGTATCATCCCACGCATGACCAAATTGTCCCAACAACAAAAAGTCAATCACTGATGACACAATGTCAAATATTGGCAACAGAGCCACGCCTTGTCCCAGCACTATTTATAAACAACAATACACATGCATTGTGCTCTACCACAACACTAGGGTTATGCTCTGAGTGCTAATCAGTTACATGAACAATAAATGGTAGAAATTGTACAAAAAATGAACAGATGATATGGAACAACCCGGTGGGCTAAAACACTAGATGTGTTAAAATGGAAAGGCAGGAAGATGGTGTTAATGACAATGCATAAAACCCAGGTGATTATATTGTTATCGATGGTCCACAAACCTTGAATCTATGGTCCCAATCTCTCCTTCAAACTCAATTCCACACAATCCTTGTTGAACTTCAAACATGTTTACTGCTAGAGTTAATCTCATTTTTTAAAGCCTTTGTCTTTATTGATACTTTACTTTAGTGGTTCATATTAAATGTGTCTGCAGCTCTCTCCTCTGCACACAGCTCTCTCATGCATCTGTGAATGTGCCTGTATGTGCATCAGTGTGTGTAGACCAGATCAAGAAAATGTAAACTTAGTGACACTGGTGTCATCGGCTGTAAACTTAGTGACATCAGTGTCATTGGCTGTAAAGCACCTCCAGACACCCATGGAGATAGTAGCCCAAAGTTCCTCCCTCCTAACTTCAGCCTGGTACCTTGATCACACTAACACCTACTCTGGTAGGCACATTAGGATATTATGGCTCATCAAATGGATAAAGTTCTGCACAACTGTTGGGAATATTTGATGTTAATAGTTACTTGTGTCATCAGTGATCAATTCGTCTTTTGGGGTATGGGTTGATTTGACTTTCAGTGTTGAGACGACTGGTCTTGAGCGAGATGATTTGGTCTTGGCAAGAGCTGATCTGACTCAAGGATGAGGTCAATAGGGCTGGGATGTGTGACTATGAGTTGAAATGACCAGTGTCCAGTTGAGGTTAGCTTAAATTAGCAGCTGGAAATTTCTATCCACATATCCCATATTACAACATTGTGCTACCTAGCAGTTAATGGGTAGAAAATCTTTCAGACGGAGACAAAGGCAGTGAAAGAAGAGGATGGAGCACAATTTTGCAGGTCATATCATGTTCTGTGCTTAAGACACGAACCATTTAGAATTCACCATGCATGTGGCCACCTTAACTCTTTTCTTTTTGACCTGGTTTACAATTAAAAGAGGTCCCCCTCTCTCTCTCAACTTTAAATAAAACAGTTTTTCATGTTTTAAATCCACAAGAGCAATTAGTCATGTGACCCACCTCATCCGATGGCTTACGCCGCAGGCCTAACGTCTGAGGAATGATGCAGTGGTTAACATCTGTACTGCCTAAGATGGTGGAGAAAGGCTCAGCTGTTGGCAAGGGAACGAAATCCTCCACTTTTGCATCCTGTTAAAAAGCAAGGACATTTTCGTTAATAAAGATGTCTCTTAGAAGTAGAAAGAAAAGTATACACACTTCAATGAAAATAACTGTCAAACAGCTTTTCTTGCTGCTGTGCTTTGCAAAATGTTGACTGTAAACTAAAATAAGACTTAGAAATGTGGATGTATATATAAGAGGAAGAGAGGTGTGTAAGAGAGGAAGAGAATGTGCATTTGCTAACTGTCATAGGTGTGAGAGGGTTAAGCATGAGTGTAACTGCATGAGTGTATGAGGTGTGATCGTAATCTCTTCAGTTTATTGTGTATCCTTTTCTTCAGTTAATTGTGGGAGCTCCCAGGAACAAAGGAAAATTTCTATCTCTGTTAGTGACCAGACATAGACAATAAAGATGTATTGTATTGTAAATCCCATTCTTCCAATGTGACATTTCGATAATTTTAGTTTTTGAACCAAAGATAAATTTAGTGTAATGTTACCAGCACCAAACAAGTGGTATTTTAAAATGGTGCTTTGTGTTTTTCTTTTTTTAAGTCTAGTTTAATAAACCACAGAGTCACTGAGCCTTTATTTTCCCCCTTTATTTTGCAATACTTTAATTAGTTATCGCTCTGTCTGGCACCAAAAAGGATAAAAATATGAGTGCATTTCTTATACTCCTTATTGTACTTATGTACTTAGTACACTTTTGTAACTTGTGTACTTTTGCTGAAGAAGTTGAAATAATAATAATAATAATAGTGAAGATTTTTATAGCGCATATTCACACTCATAGAGAGCATGCTCTTAGCGCTTAAAACGAGGAAGAGACATGGACTAAGTAGATACAGAACAAAGGGGACGAAAGAAAACGACAGTACTGACGACGAAACAGAAAACAAAAGGCATCAAGTAACAGGAACAGAGAAATATAGTGATTCTGCCGAGAAAGATGGGTAAAGTAGCAAGAGGGAAGGGGGGAGGGTAAGAAGGACGAGCATTGTGTGGACTGTGTTAGGAGTAATGCTCAAGGAAGAGGTGCGTTTGAAATAGGGACAATAGGGAAAATCGCAAATAATGCCACGCTTCATATGCACTACATTTTTCTCACATAAAAATGTCTTCTGTTGAGAATCCTTGTTGCTGTTGTATAATTTTGTAAATGATCATATAAAAGTACTTTTCAAATAACATCAGCCTTAACTCTGCAACATGGCAATGAAGTGTCATTGCAATCCCTCATACAACCACAGCAGAAAATATACTTAACAGCTCTCCTTTAATATCTAACACACAGGTTATAGAAAGGGAGGAAACAATCTGCTTAGTTATAAGCCCAAAGGATGGTAGGAGAGGAGGCTAGTACAGTACGTTACATCACTTTCAAGGCAGCTACTATTTGGCACACTGCTTCCTCATCATCCCCTGACACTGTTCTGCACACAAGAAACAAAGACTCACCTCAGGTAAATATGTGTAGTTGAGCCCTTCACCAGGGACAGGTGTGAAGTCGTGGATGTTACTCCAGTTGTTGTTGAATATGCTCAACCCTGACGCTTTCAGATGACCTGAATAAAATGGTGAACCGAAAATTTCATTGAAACCCAAACTCCAAATTTTATCACCTTAAGCTAAGCCCTCCAGATTTATCAATGAGAAAAACACCAATTGATAGTTTAACTAGAATATAAATAAAAAAAACTTGACATTACCTACAGTGCTCAAATACAACACTAGCATTAAATCAAACAGGAGGAGAGACTGCTGTTAATGATAGCATGTGGAACTAATTTCTTCTGTGTTGACACTACCCATGTTTGTTTCAACTGTGGATCTATGTTTCTTTAAAACCCTTTATGCTTATAAGGCTTGTGTGGCTGCTAGTCAGAAGTTATCTACTTGATCTGGGTATGCTGATTATCCTGCTAGTTCTGGACAGGTATACTTACTTTCTAGTTCTGGGTAATTAAATTTAAAGCTGGCAAAGCGCATTTTGGAGGAAGACTCAATAACTGGCTGAGTTTCACATAGCAGGAAGGAATCAATATGGCGGCAGTCACGTGTTCGAAACTGCTGGCAAGCTACCACAAGATGGCATTCATGGCTATCTCGAATAAAGACACTGTAAACAGAACCATAGCCGCTCATAAGCTGTGTCCATAAAAGTGACCGTCATGAGTCACAAACAACACTATCAATTATGGCCATGATGCATGATACCTTGCTTTGCTCTACCACTCTTAGCCTTTCTATAGATATTTGATATAAAAGGAGATTTACCATGAGGCACTACACTAAAGACTGCATAAGTTAATATGCATAAATTATCTTAGATATAATAATAATTTAATAATGAGCATTTATATAGCATTTTCCAAAATAATTTGCTCAAGCTAATTCTAGATAAACTTACTCTAACATACACACATGTACTCATAAAAGTCATATCCACAGAATAAATACAGACACACTTCATGACATGGTCAGGACATGGAGGAGTAAAATCGCTGATTTGAAAAAAAGAATGTTTTAAGTTAGGACTTAAAAGTGGTCAAAGAATCAGCATGACAAAAGTTAATGGGTAATTTGTTCCAAGTTGATAAGGCTCAAAATAAGAAAGAATGCCAAGACAACAGAACCCATCACAAGGATAAAGAATTTACATTCCTTGGCAGTCTAGTAACAACAGACGGAGACACAGAAAAGGATGTGAAGAACAGCCTAAACAAAGCAAACCAAGCCTTTTTCATACTCAATAAAAATTTGGGAGTCAAAAGCTCTAAAGAGGAATACAAAATTAAGAATCCACAGAATGTCCTTTCAGTCTTACTCTGTGGAAGTGAATGCTGGAAGATATCAGCAAAAATAAGGAAGAAACTAGAGACCTTCCAAACAAGAAGTCTGAGGAAAATATTTGTGGCATATTACCATCAAACATAATTACTAATTAAAAAATCTTCACAAAAGGCAGCTGCCCAAATATGATAACTATAATCCAAAAATAGATGGAGATGGCCAGAGCATGTGTGCAGAAAAAAAACCAGAAGTACAACCTTCATTGGACAGCTGATGGTAAGAGGAAACACATGGTTGGCTGAAAGAAACATGGTGAAGGTCAGTAGAGAGAGAACTAAAGGACCAGAAACTGCTGATATTGAAAAATGGAGGTCTCTAGTAGATGTCTTATGTACCACCAAGGTATGAAGAAAACAACAAAATAGTTCTCTTTGGATATAAGTGATAGGGCTAGATAGGAATAGGAAAACCTCAGTGCATAAGTCTTTGTCTTATTGGGACTTGAAGGAACCTGGTGTCAGAAGATGTACAGTGCAGTCCTGGGAAAGTACAGATGGCAGTGAGTTTAGACAGGTATTGAGTCAGTTTAGTCAGTTATTCATCCCTTGACTGGTACCTGTCGCCTGGGGGAGCCCATGGATAGATGTGGCAGCTGACAAGGCCCGCCACCTATGCTTTTTTGGGCAATAGTGAGCAGGTCCTGAACAGGACAACCAGTCCAGTTCTTGACATTCCTAAGCCAGTTCTTCCTCTGGCTACCACAGCGTCAACCACCCTCCAAAGTATCTTGAAGGACAAGTCTTCAACAATGTGTCTTGCCAGGTCACAGGACCAAACCAGACCAGTTTACTGTTGCATGTAGAGGTTCCTGGTGTCCTACAAGTGTGCCAACCATGCTTTGTACAGCAGAATAAGTCAGAGCAAAAAAGTTTATAGGCTATACGTTCAGAGACAGTGAAGAAAGTGAATGATGGGTGTATGTTCAGATCTCAATGAGCTGCAGATAATAACCAGCAGCATTATTCTGGACCTTCTGGAGCCAATCAAGAAGATACTTGGGAATGCCAACTAAAAGGCAATTGCAATAGTCAGCCCTCGTGAGCACAAAAACACAAATGAGAGTTTTGTTTGCCTCAGCAGTGAGATAATGAAGAATGGAACTAATCATACAACGTTAAGGTAAGCAATCCTGAAGACATAAAAAATATGGTGACGAAAAGTCAAACTCTGATCAAGAGTGACGCCCAAACTGCAGACAGAAGCAAAGAAAGGAATAGGTGAGTTACCTATGGAAAGAGAGCAAAGAAGAGAAGGATGACAGCTGTAGTCTGTTCTGTACAGGTCTTTATTTCAGTTATGCATTCCTGTGTCCGTGCTATCAGTCATATATATATATATACACACACACATAACAGATGCAGTGTTTAAAAACCATCACACAGATTCAAACATCAAGCCCACAAACTTTGATTCTTCTGAGAACAGTGTTGTTGTACAATCTTTTACCTTTGTTTGACTGGGCCGAGAATGATGTTACAGTTAGTGCAGTCATCTATGCTCACTGTTGCTGAGTAATCGAATACATAGATGTTACACTCCTTTGGGAGAGAAAATTATTATCATTAGCATTGATTCCTATGATTATTAGAGTATCTGTATAATTATATTTCAAATATCACAGCAATTAAATAATTTACTTTGATGCTACTACTAAATCTTATTTCAATACTGTTTAAGCATTACTGAACTGATTGTTGGCTGTAGACGAATAAACATTGTAACATACTTTGTAGATGGGAACACATCATACTAAGTACAACAAAGATGTAAATGGTCAAGATACAACAGACAGCCAAAGTTACAACTGGACTCCAAATAGTAGTTAGAATAATACTAATACCAGGAGTCCTGCACAGTGTGGTTATCCCATAAAATAGCTCAAGGTGCTGTAGAGGTGCAAGATTTAGTTACACAGGATTAATTCTGCACCCCTGTATGATGCAAAGATTACATACGAAAAGAAATGAAGGTAAGCATGCTGCATATTTCCGTTGATAAAATGTTTTTTCATTCCATTAAACCACTTGCACACTCTGTATCAACAAAGGAAATCTCACCCTCTGTACGCTGTCAAGAGTGCCGATTCAACAATTCACTTATTGTTCCCTGCTGATTCAATGATTTATTGTTTCATGCTGATTTAATGATTCACTTATTGTTACCTGCCCCTTCAGCTGTCAAGCTAAAGGACCTTTTACCTTTTGGAACATCTTCTCTTGTTCTTAGTTTATGCAGCAAATTTGTTTCGCTATTTCTAAGCACTAAACCATTTTTAGCTGCTCTACCTGACAGTTCTGTATGACCAACTGTTGGCCATTCACAGTCCCTGGCATCCGCCCCAGAGTCTCCCCCTTGTGATTCTCAATGATGAAGTCTTGGGCTTTGGATCGATCCTTTTTGTCCCTGAAATTTAAACATAATCTTTCACAGTGCTCCACCTTTACAGACCACCACTGTTCTTTTATACTCAGCAATAACACCTGTCTGATGTCTGCGACACCCACATAATTAGATCACCTTAGAAATTCAGATCATGCGAAGGAAGGGTGTCGCATGGTCTGCATTTTGCTTTCAGAGGACAAATAATAGAAGCATTATTTTAAGCCCTTTTAAGTTTGTCTAGAAAGCAGGGAGATTGATGAATAGAGAGTTGCAGTAATCAAGCTGCAACAAAAGCAGACATAAGTTTTTTTTAGTGGCAGAAATCAAGAAGTAGTTGGATGTGACCAATCCAGCAAAGTTCAAGGAAGATAGATTTACAAACTACAGTGATGTGAGATTTAAGAAATGATGTGTCAAAGGTAACACCAAGATTCTAGACAGTTTGGGAGACAGAGATGCTTACCCCAGAAAAAAATAAAGATAGCAGAGGAGGGTACACATTTCAGTTTATTTGCAGAGCCTATTGGAAGGACCTAGCGATTGTCTATAAACATATATGTGATGCGGCAGCCCCAAGTGGCAGATGATGGAACCTTGTGGTTGGAGGTATACAATGAACAGAAGAGGCCTAAGAACAGAACATTCAGGTTTTCTTCAATGGCAAGACATTGTTCCTCTATCTCCTAGGTAAAACCTACAACAGGGTTCTAAGCCTCCTAAAGTCACAGCCTCACCTTTGCCAAAATCCTCCACCCCACAACGAATCAAGGACAGCAACATATAATGGCACTTTCTAGATGATTTGATTCATAGCCCAATATCAGCCCTTTTTTTTTTTGCCAAAGGATTTCAAATCTTAAGAATGAACACATGTATGTGTGTTTATGTGCATATGTGTATGTACACCATATGCGACTGAGTAATAAAGACTAAGAGGGAATTTTTTTGTTTTTAACTTAATTGTGCACACAGTTTCTCTCAACTATATATGTGTAAGATCACTGAAGGGTCAAATGTTTAGACATCACTTCTAAATCTATGTAATGAGGGAAATTTGTGTAAGAATCGGTGATCGAGACTTTTCATGTCATTTGTTCTCCGGTCGTTTCCCGGCATAACGGTTGTTTCAGAGAGAATGTGTATCCGCGCGCCTGTGTGTGTGGGTGTATGTCAGTCGGTCATTTTTTATTATTATTAGCTTCTTTACTGGTATCTGTCGTTTCGTGGAACACATAGACAGACGTGGCAGCTGACAGGGCCGCCACTCTCACCTATTAATTGGGGGCGATGGTGAGCAGGTCCTGTACAAGACGACCAGTCCAGTCTTTGACGTTCATAAGCAAGTTTTTCCTCTGGCCATCGAGGTGTGTGTGTGTGTGTGTTTGTGTGTGTGTGTTAGCGCGCGTGTGTGTGAGTGTGTGTGTTCACAAATTCATCTCGGAGTCTCAGAGAGAGAGAGATGCGACACTGTGACAAGGGACAGAGACCGAGAGACCGTATATCGACTGTCGCTAGCAAGTGAAAGCCGGTATCGAAACGAACTTACCATGAGTACACTTTAGGTGCCTCGTCCTGAACCTGCTCGAAATGTTGCAGATCGGACCGGCTACGAAACCATGAAAATATACACCCCATATTCATGAAATATCAAGCTAAAACAAACCGAAACACTAGATCATATCTGAAAACGTCAAAGTCGCATAGCAAGCTTGAAACTGAATAGCGCAGCAAGGAAAATGCTCACATTGGATTGGTTAAAAACACTTCTCTCTCAGTTACATGCTCAAGCTCGTTTGAGAAACTTTATTTTGTTGTAATAAGATGCCTAGAGTCCCAGGTGTAAAATTATCAAAACAAATTTTTACAGTGAACGTCTATCAGTTTTTAATCTTGAATTTGATGCTTTCTGGGGAAAGCTGCATAAATAACGGGATACTATCTACAATCTTTGTTAGAAAACAGACTACTCCCTGTTGCTAGCAGACGATCTATTTCGTCACATCCGCGTGGAGACTGTCCAGTGTCCACACCACAGTCTGTGGTGATACCAACAACTATTGTTCAACAGAACAAGTAGATGAAAATGACAGCTACAGGCTTTCAAGATATTGGTCCAGGCTTCTATTTTATAGCAAAATGTGATAGTATGGATGCTTTGCGCAGATGCATTACCTCAGGTGTGTGGGCAAGCAGAGAACGATCCAAATCACCTCAGCCTCACCATATTTTAGCTGAAGTCTTTTCTGAAGGCCCAGTGATTCTTATTTTCAGTGTGAACAATTGTCATGGATGGCATGGGTATGCCAGTATGCTGAGCCCTCCAGAAAGAGAAGTGGAAAAAAATGAAGGTGATGGAAGTGGTCAACGCTATCACGAGTCAGTTGATGAATGCAAGAAGAACGAAGACAGCTTCGATTCCACTAACAGTACAACTGAGTATTTAAACCCCTTAGTTGTGGGAACTGGTTTTCAAGATGCAAGTGATGATGCTAAACAAATACGTCTTTGGCATCACTTTAAAATTCACTGGCATAAACAGTTTCTTACTGATTTTGGAGAAACAGGCTTGTCTTTTGAGAATACAAAGCAGTTTGCACTTCCTGACAGCACACCTGTTAACAAAGCTCGTAACTGGCAACATATAACTCCAGATGTCGGACGTCAGATCTGCCAGCTGTTAGATGATTTTCATGCTAGTCTGGTTGAGAGAAGACAAAAAGCAGTGGAAGACAAACAGGCCTCTAACCCTGCTCCATTTCTTAACATGGATGCTTGTGCTGGGAAAGGCCATGGTGAGCACTGGAAGATGGTCGTCCAAAAAGTGGAGCATGAGCTTGGTCGAGTGCATCTGGCCTGCCCATATGGGAGTCAGAGGTGAGAGGTCTGTGATATTTACCTCACATTTGTCTGAGCTTACAAGAGTCTGATCTGTTCTGTGCATGCTTTACTTCACAGTTTTCTGCCCTACCAAAAGTTGTTGGGTTGTATCTGTGCATTGTAGTATGTCAGGTACTGTACAGACAAGTCAAGCTCTGTAGCTATTTGATTAGTGTATCTAACTTTAAAACAGAAGGTTGTTAAGTTCAAGGCTGACTCAAGCCACTGACTGGAAAACTTCCTATTCACCCAGAATGTGTGCCTTCATCATCATCATCATTGTTTATCCCTTCACCAGTTGATGACAAGTTATAAAGGTCTAAGACAGTAGAAGAAGGTTGGACTTAGTTTCCACATGCTGAGCTCTGTACAAGGTTATTGCTGTTTTATATTTAGAATAGGATCTAGTGCAAACCTTTTACTAAATAGTAGTGTCATCTCAAAGTCACTTCTTGTGGTCATTCTGACTGGTTTTACTATTAGTCAGATAATGCTTTTTCCTTTATTTTTATAAAAGTAAAGAGATGTAGGTTCTGATTTTAGTTTGGTCTTTCAATGGGGTGGGAAAAGCCATCAGTTCAAATGAGTCTGTCTTCAATTACTGAATTTGTCTATTACTGTTGTAGATACAACCTTCAACATGAGGACAGCGATATCGATGCCTTTGTTGTTTATCAGGCTCACACTAGAGACCTCCTGTCCTTCAATCCTCCTAAGGGAACTGTGAAGGTTAGACTAAATAGACTAATAGTGCTAAAATAGTAGTGCTAGCAGTAATAACAACAACGGTAGTGGTAAGCTCCATCATATCATTGTTATCATAAATTGTCATGGTATTAATCACTGGTGTCATCATTGTCATTGTAAGTTGTCATGGTAATAGTAATTGCCCTCTAGGACAAATAAAGTATTATCTTATCTTATCTTATTATCTTATCTTATTATCTTATCTAATAATAATAACTAAATTTGTAGAGAGCATTTCCCATGCGCTGTGCTTAAAGACTAGAAACTAACCAACAGTCAGCCATGCAACAAAGAAACACAAGTGGCAGCAGACGGAGGACTCTGTGGCAGTCATGAATAAAGTGCATGAATGCAGACAAAAACAATGAGAACAGTGAGCAGAAGAGTTCACTTGATTATGAAAGATATTTCTTAAAGACGTGGGTCTTGGGGCTAAACTTGAAAGCTCCAAACTTAGACACAGTTCAAAGACAAAGGGGCAGAGAATTCCAAATGGTAGGTTCAGAGAATCAGAAACAGCATCTGCCAGATTTCTCTCATCTGATGCATAATACAGAGAGGATACCAACACAAGCAAATCAAAGAGACCGGCTTTGATGGTAAGGTATCAGTAGCTCAGACAGATAGGCTGATGTGAGGTAATGTTGACAACTGTAGCAGAGTGTGACCATCTTGTAATCATTGCAAGCTTGAACTGGCTACCAGTGGAGCTTGCAGAACATGGGTGTAGCATGGCCTGCGTGTTGTTCACAGAAGGCAAGTGGCATTATTCTGTACTGTCTGAAGTTTGTCCTGTAGGTGATTAGGGAAATTGATGAGTAACAGTAATCTTTGGTGTTAGCTTTATTGTAAATCCTTTGTCATGGTAATCATTGCTGTCTTTTGTCATTGTAGATTGTCATGGTAATTATTGCTGCCATCATATTCTTCAGTACTACTAGTAATAAAAAATAACCTCAAAACTCGATATGCACATAAAAAATAAGAATGGACATGTATCCTAAATATATCTACAATTACATATGCACCAAAAATAATTTATCTATAGACTAGCAAAAGAGTACCTGAGGCTGCTTTGTAATCTACAAATCCAAGATGCTTTATAGAGTGAGGACAGACATATCTCTTATAAGTGGTATGCCTTTTGTAGAACAGTGAGAGAGAGACGTGTGATTATACAATATTGGAGCTGCACCGATACTGTGAGCTACTTCTGTTATCGGATGCTCGGTGTGTTGAAACTCTCTTCCTCCATGATTCAACCATTATTCACTCATCACCAGAATGGAGACAGCTACAACAGCATCGACAGCAGTTTTTGAACAGGTACAGTCTTGGTGACCCTCATCACTGAATTTGTTTTCAGATTTTCTCACAAACTATAGACAAAGAAATTTTTTCTTATAGGGATGTGTTTAATTTTTCACAGCTTGTGTCATGACTTGCTTTAAGCTGCTATCAAACTCTACATTTGCTATAAACATATTGAGATAGAATGTCCAGCATTCTAGCAAAGCCTTTTACAGCAGTGGATAATTGCAAAAAAGATTTACTGATTTTGTTTCTACAACTACTTCACAATAAAACAATCTAACGACTTATTAATAACAAAAGTATTCTGGGCATTTCTGGCAGTGGTGTATATTTGAAAACTACTTTTAGAAAGACCACTGAAGACTAGATACTTTGCTAATTGTGTTAGTTAAGGGACAGTTAAGAAAAAATCCAGCAAATCTGAAGTTTGTAGCATTTTTTCCATAATATTCTGCACATACTAATTTTCCTAGAAAATGCCTGGATAAATATTTGGGAGATGCCTTGGGCTCAAATGGTGTAAAACGACTGGAGCGTTATGTGAAAGAGAATCCTGGTGTAACTAGTTCCAGCACCCTGCCACGCCACATCTCCAAACTGGCTTACATCATCATCAGGCTGCTACAGAATGCTGAGTAGGTCATGTCACTGGTGGTTTTGTCCCTCACTCCGTGGAGTGCATCTTGTGATGAAGTCTCAAGATGAAGTCTTGGGACATGTCTGTCTTGTAGATCTATAACACGTTTATCATGGCTCAGAGTATCATTCATGGAAGTCATGATGTGTGGTGATGGTCGTGGGTATCAGGTGTATAAATTGTGACGTCTCTGTATTATAATCATGGTGTTCACTGCATCCCTTGTGTTAATTACATGTCTCTGTATTATATTCATGGTAGTCAGTGCCTTAAAAATTATTTCCAAACTTTGCTAGGGACATCGTCAAGGGCAGGCAACTTGAAGTTTTCCGAAACGATAGCTCTAGCAGCAAGGTTTTGCTCCACAGAATTCGCACTTCTAACCTAACCTTGAGTGAAATCAACACACATATAGAAAAGTAAGTGTTTGCATGTAAACATTTAAATCATGTGTGTATGTGTATGCATATATGTCGGGATATTTAATTGAATGCTTATAAAACTCAGCATCACAGCTAAAACAGATTGCACTATGGGACGAACAGCAAATAGTAAGAACACAAAAAGTGAAACATAAACTACACTATCTAACAATGACATGCCTTGATGAGGATAGATGAGTAGTTATCTAAATCCAGTGTCATGCCAGTTTTATATCCATTTGGCACAACAAACGTCCTCCAGCTGACTCATCTGTTTAGAATGGGTACCTGACACTGTAGATCCGCGGTTCTCAACCTGGGGGGCGCGCCCCCCAAGGGGGGGCGCAAGCTGCTGAAAAGGGGGCCGCAAAGGCGGTCATTTTCTCATATCTCATATAGGTATTAGTGGCTATGGGGGGCGCGCGGACGTACCTTTATTCGTCTGGGGGGGCGTCACAAGTAAAAGGTTGAGAAACGCTGCTGTAGATGGTTGGGGAAAGGTAAAGCAGTGAGAAAGGGTTGAGGGGATATGGACATGGTCCTCACAAAAAAGCTAATTACTAACACCTCAACTCCCAGTGACCTTAACAAAGATTAGGGCATAAACTTGATGCACCAAATACACTTTGTTACTAAAATGTAATTACCATATTGAAAAGATATAAACAGGAAAGACTGTAAGAGTCAATATAGAAAAGACATTTGACTCGTAAAAAATGCTATCAAGAAAGTGATGCACAACAGTTGTGAGACAAAACTTAAGCAAAGTCATTTTTTTAAAGAGTAAGGTTTTAGCAAGCATTTAAGTGCTGAGGCTAAATGACAAATCAGGCATGGGAGAGAATGCCATTGTTTAGAATGTGTGAGTGAATTCACAGATATGAAAAAAGGAAGATTACACTCTCATCCCTAGCATATGGAGAATTAGATAGCCAGGTAGTTAGGATGCTGCCATTTGAACCTTGAGGCTCAATGCTAGCTAGTTCAATGGTCATGCAGCCCAGTGTTTAGAGGGTTAGAGAAAGAAAGGCAGTAAAGAAGAGGTGGACATCACCCTTACAAAACAGCTGACCCCAAACTTAGCAGAAACAGTCACAACCAGGAAATGTCACAACTGGCTCGCATTGTCAAACCCAACAGTCACGCACTTGATCACTGTTGCATGTAGACACTCAGCTTTCCACCACCACCACCACCACCACCACCACCCTTCTCTCACACACAGCTGCCAGTCATACTAGGCTTATAATGTTCTGTTTATCTTATCTGGCTGTGTTTAGTTTACTGTTATATGCATCTCACAGTCATAGTCAGCTGACACAGGGATATCCAACTTATAAGTTGCCTCAAGGTGAGACAAAGATGTAAATCATCTTTAGCTGACACATTTTTTGTCCAGGCTTGTGACCAATATCCAGGAAGGAAAGGAAAATGTACCTGAAGACTCACCTTCAGTCAAAGCTAATCTGGAGAAATGGATGCTGTACATACGATTTCAAGACTTTCAGCAATTTCCTCCACAAAGCTGATGACAAAATACAGCATATTTTGCTAAAGATATATTGAAGCAACATTGTTGTCATGTTTTTAAAACATGTACTGAAAAAAGACTGTAGACTAGCAGCTGATGGGTTATAGGAATTAGAAGTATACACACACCACAAATCACCAGCTGTGAACTAAAGTTACAATGGATACATTTGTGATGAGCAACTCACCATGTTTGTTATGGCATATATTTACTACATGTCCATTAATGTAAACTGGTATGAAAGCATGAAACTAGCACACTTAATAATAATAATAATAGGATTTGTATAGCATATTTCCCCACACAGAGGCAAGCTCAATGTCCGTTACAAAAGACAGGGGGCAGTAGGTAACAATGCTGTGTGACAGAGACGAGTATCATGATATCATGATCATGTACTCACACACACACACACACACACACATGCACAGTGAACATTTTCAGGAACATGAAGGAACGCAGAGATAGGAGTAAGGTGTAGAAAAGAACAGTCTGGGTAGCCTGATTACAGTAGATATTTCTGAAAGAGACAGGTTTTAGCATATATAATATTCTTCTTGAAAGTGTTTGTTATAAATTTAAAATATATACATTTCACAATTTTATAAGATTGGCTTCTTGTGGTTGTTGATATGAAAGATGCATAAAAACCATATTTAAAAATCCAGTGATGTTCTCAAACTGATTCAAAGGTTATATGATGATGATCATCATCATCCATTTCTTGACTGGTAATGGCTATCACCACATAAGCTGGCCTGCCGGTGCCAGTGGGACCTGACTAGATGCAGCAGTTGACACTGCATGCTATTTGGGATGGTCTTGGCCAGTGTTAAGCAGGTCCTGTAATGAGTGACCAGTCCACTCTTTCATGTTTGTCACCCACTTTTATCTACCTCAGCTGCAACCTCCTTCCATGAAGCCCTGGAGGATGGTATTTTTTAGAGTCATGCTGGATGACAGGACTGAACCAGATCAACTTGGGCTGTTTCACTGCTGTGAGAAGGTTTCCTGGTGTCCCACAAGGCAGCTGCACTCAGTACAAAATTGTTGGTCTTCTGTTTGTCTTAGGAGATTCAGAGCAGTTTTGTCAAGACATGTTACTTGCACACTAATCATTAGAATAGTAATAGATTAGTCATGTCACAAAACAGTCTTACGTTTTAGGTCTGTTTAATGAGTATGCACCCATGTTGTCACGTCTGTCTATCCATTGATATATTGTCTCATAATGCATTTGTATGGTTGCACTTGCACAAAGACATACACAAAGACACAGATGCACGAAAACAAATTTAATATGGTCACCATATAAATAGATTTTACTGAATACAGTAGTAAACAAACCATTCTTGAAACATATTCCTTAACACATGGTCATTAACACATCAAAAGACATGTGCTTGTATCAGTTTAAAAGGTGTACAGACTATGGTTGTAATACTGGCAAAATGTGTCATTTAATATTTGTAGATAATTTATTTCACAAAATGGATTATGATGGCAGTTGCACTCCCATCACACACACACACACACACACTCATTACTGCTTTTCCCCACCCCATCCGGGATTTTGTTGTGCTAGCTCTCTTCCACACTCTCATGCACATCTGCACACAAGCATTAAGTCATACAAGTGCTCAGTCAACATGCATAATGACAGATGTGAATTTCTCTCCCTATGTCTGTGCAGACACAGGTTTATACAAGCCATGGGACAATCTTTGACCACACATCTGTGCATGTGTATATGTAATCATGAGACTTTTCAAAGTGTCTTAAAGTATTCACTGAATATTTCTTGATGTGGCTATGCAACTTATTTTTTATTCCAAACAACATCTGGCCATTGCCTGCAAGTTCTTGGTACAATATTCTCATTTAAGTCAATAAATGATAAAATAGTTATAAACAAAACCATGCATCTTCAACTCCATTTTGCTGCTTCTCGTTGACTGCCTGCTAATTATTTTATGCTCACTTTTCTGACCTCTGCACTCAACTCTGCTGCTCTCTCTCCTAACCCACTCACGCAGTAGTTTGCCTCTTAACTCCCTTAAAAAATCTGTTTCTTTTGACACTACTTCATTGCACTCAAAACCTATTTAGTAGCTGTGAACATTTGTCACAGTCATGTTGCATCTTTCTACTGGTATGGCATATAAGAAAGAAAAGAAGTTCAAATGGTGATAAACACTATTACAGGAAAACTGTGAAATAAAATGAATTCTGCCGAGATGCAAGCTTGCATGCTGCATGGAGTCCGATATTGGAAGTAGCTTATCACACAATGACTGGTTTGTTGCTTCCAATGTGTTGATACTCAGTGTTGTACATCTTAGGAGCAGTGAAAATGGATTTAGTTCCTGGGTCAGGAAGAACGAATGGAGTGTCAACTGCACAGTAATAATTCTCCTTCTGTCTCACATGGTCTTGTGGCACATAGTTGCCTGCATATTCAGATTTCAGCCCCCTGAAACATTTCAAACACTACTTTGTGGGAAACCTCTTGATATAACAAGGCAGCATTTTATAACATGGTGTGACCATTGAAATTGCATGAATGCTTACAAAAACAGTAGTATAGAGGCTTGTTTTGTTATAGATGACTAAAATGGTAAAATAGCAGATGACATGACAAGAAGTCTCACATTGCCTTACATTAATAAATAAGGTCTACTCACTGGTGTGGCACTGGGATCATGGCTTTAGGAGGCCGTGGGATTTTGGTAGCAGTTGGGAAGACCATTGTGTCTCTCATTGGCAACTTCTCTCGTGGTACAGTGTGTTTAGGAAGTGAGCTGTCAAGCAAACAATGTACATCATGTTTAGGGAGCATGCGGTACAACTGGACAATGTTCAGACTGTGGTCTGTTATACATTCAGATTAGGATTTAGGTTGTGCATAATGTGATGTACGCTCTCTTTTTTAGAGGAAAATTGAATTTTTACATTTTGTCAAGAAGCAATAATGTCTTGTAGATCCATGTTTTTTAACAGGCTCTGTAAACATGAACATGACTAGGACAGTGATAAAATAGACCTACAGGTACATAAGCCCAGAGACTACTGCAGAGTATTTAAAAGCTGTAAATTGCTTACTTGTGCTTCTGTCCATGACCCCAAGCCTTTGGGTACTCTTCACAGTCCCAGAACGTTGGTATGTCTTTTTTGGCATAACCTTTCAGCTCAGATGGCTTGAACGAGCGATGGTCCTTGTGCGTTGTGCTGAGATAAGGATCCAGGTTATGCAAAATGCCCTTGTCTCGCACATAAAATGGTTCTCCTCGAAGCTTTGGGTTCTGGGTTGACCCTTCACCATACTAGAGCCGTTAAAAGAAAATTAAAACTTGAACAAAAGACTTTTACTTACAATATACAGTATCTTTCATCTATTTCTATGCAGGTCTTTTAAAGCTGATATCAGAAAATGATGTGAGTAGTTGAGATGTGCAACTTTAAGACTTAAGATAGGAAGTGGAACACAAAACGATGCTCATGAGATCACATGCAACTTCTACTTTGTCTCACCCTCACTTACCCCACATGTATCCCATAAAATACCCTGGCAAGTAGCTAAAAGTCCTAGAATGCCATAAACAATTACAGAAGAAACAAATGCTGGTTTTATTCTACTTCTGACTCCATTACCAAATCCATTTTAGTTGTGATTTTACAAATTCTTGGACTATATAAGAAGTCAGTCTTTACTTTTGGTTTCATAATATTAATTATTGTTAAGTCTAACTTAAATAAAAGCTTATGATTCAGCCTGTCATAGACAACTGCAGATTTTACACATAACTCTTTATCTATACCCTGGTTCACTTACTAGAGACTAGCAATCAACAAAACATTTTGGGGAAAGTGACTGGGGAAGACAGTGATGTGATGAAGATGACCTGCCTTTGATGGCCCATCTTTGTGATGATCTTGAAGAGTAAAGTTCTGTGGATAGAAGACCTCCTCAAAGTTGTATTTTTCTCTAAGACCAGGTTGCCCATTGTACTCGGCTTTCATCTCACTCAGCTGATTTCCCATTGTCAGGGGCTGCCTCCACCCACCTTTACCTATCTGATGACAGCAAAGAATTTTTAATTTAATGGGATAGTGGACTGAATCAGACATGATAGTGCTATATTTAGAAATGTCCCTCCCACCTCTCTCTCTCTCTCACACACACAAATGAAAACACCTCACACGCATACTCTCCTTCTGTTATGATGGAAAGTGGAATGGTGTTGTTAACTGACAGCGATGCATACAACCCAGGTGCTCATGTTGTTGTCAATGACTTGCTAGTCCTAATCTATGGTGCCAGTCTCTCCAATAAACTGAGTCTTTGCAGCTGTTTCACACACTTTTATTTACAGTTTGTACAATGGCTTTTGAAGCATGTAGACGGCAGAAATGCTGGCAAAAGGTGACAGACACTTTACCACCTCAGCAGCAACAAATATGCCAAAACACAAACTAGTAGCAACACATGCTGACTAAAGACAACTCATGCCTGAAGATACGTGCACCACTCTGTCTCTGCACTCTTTCTGCTTCTCTTTCAATTTCTGATAAGTCCCCCTCTTTTAGCTTGTCACATGCTTTCAGCACTTTTATACAGTTTACTAGAAGCTAAACAAATCTAGTGACTGCAAGTCATGGCTGTGTTCACTGGCACCAAACATTCTGGTTAGCAGTCATACATGCATTCAAACCTGCTAGAAAGGTTTAGACTGGCAGGTCAAAGCAGTGCAGCAGATACTGGCCAAGTAGAGTATGGGGTCAAATATCCTTAATTACCGCACCAGTCAACATGCACCACACTTCTACAATAGTTACAAAATTTAATTCCTAACATCCTCTCTCTCTCTCACACACACACACACACAGAGTGCTATGTAAGTACCTTTTCAGCAAGGTCCTTGATGTAGCTGACCTTCCAGTGGCCTGGAGCTTTCTTGTGGATGCGTTCTCCATATAACAAAGTATGGGGTTTCCTGTCATGGTAAAATCCTGATGTAGTTTGATAGTGCTGCCCTCTAGTGAGCTCATCTTCTTTGGCCAGATGAGGAGGAAGAGGATCTCTTATGATAGTCTGTCAGCAACCATGAAACCCATTGGTATTAAAACATTACACCAAACTCTTAAATTTAAGCAGAATCCATAATTACATCTAAATAAAACATTTTAAAACAGTGAAAGGTTATCAATAAGTCACAGAGTTCAACAGCCAAGTAATCATAGGGGCAGTGAGAATGAGTGGTGCACAAAGTCTAGAGTGTAGCATCTGAAAGTAGTGCTCAGTCACGTATTTCTCCCACCTTTAGCTCCCCTGATAAACCAGTTACCCATTTGTGTTGGACAGCTAGTGGGTTGGCAAGCTGAGTTTTTCCGTCACAGGTCAGAGCAGGTTCTGAACCAGCAAGTCTTCTGGCTCAAAGCATACTAACATGATGCATGACAAACATTTTATACATTCTATGCTCTCATTACAATCGGCGTCGAAAAAGCATTTCCTATAAAGTTGCTAGTATAGAGTTGTTTTCTCTAAGTACAGGTGCAGAAAACTTGCGATACTTACGGTAAACTCGGTGTCTGGAAAATAATAGCCCGGCCTGTAATGATGGCCGACTTCAGTACTTGTCTGGTGCCAGTCCTGCCGCCGGTCGCCGTATTTCAGTTCTTGGAAATCGCTCATTTTAAGAAAATGTTTCGCTTCAGGAAATAATTTTGATCAGATTGTCTTAGTCGAGCTTTTGAAACCCTACATGTAGATGCACAACACTGTTACGGAGCTTCGCTTTGTAGGGACTGCGGTTGCTAGGTAAACACGACGTTGAGGGGAAACTACTCCAAAACAAGAAGTCATCGCGATGAGTGACGCGCCTTGAGCTCGCTTACACTTTATGACAGCTGTCCGGTGTACATCACAAACATCTTCTCTCTCACATTCCCTTGGTTTCCCGCAAAGGAGCAGCCGTGGGAAGCACGCAGGGACTTGTATCGTCTGTATGAAGTCTGTGGCAACACGTCTAGCTTCGTAATCAACACTCCGGCCAACGGAAGACCCGACCGCCTTCCCAGTGTTTGGATAGTCAATGCGGTGTTGTTTGTATCACATCGTGGATTAACTGATACTAACTGATGTGATGCTGTTTTCTGTGTTAAAGGAAGGTGGTTCCCAAATGCGTGTGGTAGGTGTTAGTCTTGGTGTAAAGAGTCTGCACTCGGCGACTTCATGTACGTGCTGGCTACTTTTTCGTTGACTTATAACAGTAGACGGATTTAGTTCTGTGCAAAAGACTTGGCGGACGTACTGAAGTTTAAATATTTCATACACGCGTACGTTTCTGAAGTCCATATTGAAACTGACCATTTATCTGAGTGGTAGTGTGGTTTGACTGTCTGAAGGTAGCACGAGTGTTAGAGAACTGTTGAAACCCTTGCTTGGTGGAGTGGTGTCTGTGAGTCAAGTCTGTCATGAATAGAAATACATGTACATGTAGTTTGAAACATTTTAAGGGAGGTGACCAGTGTGATGGTTTGTTAAAACCTGGCTGTATATGACGATGTATTTCGAAGAGGAATCATAAAAGTACAGTATTAGTTTGTATTTGGAATAAGTATAAAATAGCGGGAAGCCCACATCCACAATTGTGTTGTTGGTAAAGCAGGTGTGAGGTGTGAGCACAGTGCATCGTGCTTGTCTGTGTGCTACAGGTGTCCCCGACATCCACTTGCTTGCCATATTCTCACTACATTGATTCACCTGGGAAAAAGCTCGCTAAAACAATTTATTTGCATGTTACAGTGGAATGTAACAACCGGGCCTTTAGCAATAAAATAATATCAACTGCATTTTCATAATATAAAGATAAGAATATTACACAATTACTTTATATGACCGACATGGCTACGCAGACTTGTGCATACATGTGTGATATAGTTGTCTTCTGTCACATAATGCTGAAACTTAAATGAAAGAGCAAATGGAGATTTTTATGGGGAAAAATGGTGATGCACCACAGCAAAAAAAGAAACAACAACAAAAACCAGCATAGTGTTAGAGAAAGAAAGCAGCACCTTCACAGGGTCAGAAATCTATTTCCTGTCTTTTTCGTGGAAAAATAGTTCAGTGCTATATTTCTTGAATCCGCAGCACTTTCTTTCTCTCTCCTGTCTCTCTCTCCTCTCTCTCTCTCACACACACATGCGCGCGCACACACGCACACAAGGTTGAGTTGTTGCAAATAATAAAATGGAATTGTGATGTGACAGTAGGGGCTTTTTGAGGCTGTAATCATAGTGCCTGAGTCTTACCATGGCGTGAAATTAGTGGATGCACAATGACCTCTCACTCACGCTACAGGGTTCAGGTCAAAGCGTGACCTTTACGAGTCAACATCCTTGTGTACACTGGAGGAGTCGACATCATAGTGTGACTCGGGGAGTCCTGTACAGGTGCAACGTGTTAAAGACGAACGGACTCCGTGGTGGTGTTGATGATGCCCACTTCCCCGCACTTCTCCCACCCGTTGATGAGGTTGTCGGGTTCACCGGCAGCCGCAAGCTGTAAGGTCAGCTGTTGGGGGCTCCGACACTCTCTGCGCATGTCGGTCACTAGGCCGACCAGGACCCCCAGTGCCAGGAGGAGGAGGAGGAAGGCCAGCCAGGTGTGCCATGCGATGAGGACAGGAAGCGTGGAGACGGCCAGGAAAGTGCCCACAGACACATTGGCCAGCCCCAGACTCAGTGCCAGTCTCCCGCCCCAGCGGTGGGTCACCTCCCACAGACATAGCACCACGCTCTTAGACTCCTCATCCCTGGGCCGCTGCGGCCGGCTGCACACAAATTACAAGGGTTGTGGACGGCGGTTTGTTTTACCATTAAATTGCACACACACACACACACACACTGACACCGTGTTATGCACCTACCAAGGCACGCACACATGCATGCACGCATGCACACACACAGTTCTTGGTAGCTCTGATCTTGACACTAAACTGGCTATGAACTATTTGAATAGCTCATGAACAACCAGTGAAAACCATACAACCATTTAGCTTACAAGATGGCATTAAATGGCTGAAGAACATCCAGTGCTGTCGCCACTATTCCAACAATGGCGTGCGCGAAGAAAAAGTGGGAGGACCCAAGAGAGACCACACCCATCACAAAGCCTGCCAGGATACAACAAAGGCCTGTAGTCTGTAACAAAACATCATACAACATTAATGCTAGTTTGCCTTCTTAAAGGTCTGTCACTTATTAGTGATTCACAAAATTATCTTTTTATGCACAGCGATTCCTCTACCTCTGACTTTGGAACAAACACGAAAAGTGGTACTCAAGGGTGTTCGTGTGGTAATGAAACCAGTTTTAAAAGTCTTAACTTTGAAAACATAGTTTCACTGAGCTGTCACATATTGCCTCGCTGTATCACACACACACACACACACACACACACACACACAGACACAATATATATATATATATAGTCCTGTACTCAGTTTCACTGTTAAGGGATAACTTAGCGAGCCATGGCTGGCCTTTTCACAATACCCTTCCCCACTTCCAGCTCAACACTTTATTGCACAATGTCTGTGTTAGACAGTAGTGTTAGTGGAAATTCTTTTTCTTGATATCTTTTTTCCCACGCCGTGCTTAATAAAGGTTTCGTAGCAAATTCTCCATTAACTTTGTCCAATGGTTGCCACCAAACAATTACGTCACTGGTCAAAACTTCAACTTTGGCACCGAAAGTAACGCAGTTCATGATTTTCTTATCATAAAACATTTAGTGCTCATGCAAAACATGGTCACCTATAAACTTTACTTTGACCCTCAGGTGAATGTCTTATGCACAATGTTTGACTTTCTCTGATTAATTATTAGGACAATTATTCTGTTGTTTTTTTTTTCCAACTCCGTCGTTCATGTTCCCAGATCTATTGCTTGATCTATCAGCTACAGACTTTGTATTCCTACGCGATAATGTAGATCTTTGCTCAAGATCTTCTATCTAAGGTTTCCTGGGGATTTGTTGCTCAACATGCTCAAGCTGCTCATCCTGCCCTTGATCCTGTCCAGCCTGGTGACGGCGATGGCCACGCTGGATAAGAAAGCTTCCGGCAAACTGGGGCTGGGCATTTAACAACTGCTGGTCCTTAGCGACAACTGCCACTCTCTCCACGGCGACATCTGTGTAGAGAAGTTTTCTTACGACATCATGGTCCATGATATTTTGACTAACAGCGATGGAAATGTTCATTGACAGTGATTAAATGATCAGTGCTAACTCCAGCTCTACACCTTAGAATTACGACACTGGATCCGCAGCAAAAAATTAAAGCAAGGAATAATAATTATTTCGCAATAAGAATTAAACAGAAGAAAGATTAACAAAGAGACAAACAGTCGTTAAAAGCTGAACAACTAAGATCCTAAGATAAACAGTTCCGCTGCGGTCATCAGATGTCAAAGCCATCGGAAAACTGATATTACACCTGTCCATCGGCAGCCTAATGGCCGCGCTGTCAACCGTCCTCAGATTTAGTTTAGCCGAGTCAAGGATAAATAAATATAAATCTACTTTAATAATAATAATAATAATAATTAACGCTTTTCTAAAGATGTCCAATCACCACAGGTAGTGAGACTGAGTCAGACTACAGCCATAATTATCTCCTTCCTTGTAACCAACAATTAAAGGACTGGACTGAAAGTTTTCACGCTTTAAACCTCCTGCACAGTTTTGCTTGGCTACCTGCACTGCAACATGAACGTAGAACCACGCGTGCCCGCTGCCCCGGAAGTGACGAACGACAAACATTCCGATGGGCAGCAGGAAGCCCCAGCCAGCCGTCATGAGAATGCCGTGAACTGTCACGTGACTGACCGTCACACCCGAACAAGGCAGGCTCACCGCCCGTTCTACGTCAGAGGCGTTGGCACGCAGCAGCCACAGGTCGTTGGTCTGAAACCCACTAAAGCAAAGGGCGGATAACACTAAAGCAAAGGGCAGATAACACTAGAGCAAAGGACGGATAACACTAAAGCAAAGGGCGGATAACACTAAAGCAAAGGGCAGATAAAACTCGAGCAAAGGGCGGATAACACAAGAGCAAAGGGCGGATAACACTGAAGCAAAGGGCGGATAAAACTCGATTTGTCCCCCGTTTACATGCAAGTGAATGAATGTTGGCAGTGTGGACTTGATCAAAAGGACATGGATTTGTCAATATCATTGAACGCAAAGCGTATTCGACGCTTGATCAAACTAGTTTATTCTTTGTCTGCAATAAGGGGAAAAATCATTTGAAAATCATGAAAAAATTACAGATAACAGGAGCCAGACTTTGGTTCTCGATTGCAATAAGTTGCTACAGTTTCCCACTATGAAGACTAAGTGTTTAAGCGTAACAACTAAAGAATGATAATGATACAAATATCGACTCCTCATCACCCACTCATAATCGGTACCACCGAAGAGGAAAACGCCTTCAGGTCCTGTTGCCATGGCAGCCGATTTACGAAGTGCGGGCAGCTCCCCGCTGCTGTTATGCTGAAATATGAAAAGAGAGGGAAGTCGGGCAGACGACTTGTCACGTGGGCGCATTCCGCCGCCACCCCCCATCCCGCTCTTTGAAGTCACGGCAGGTGTGGAGGACTACACAGGGTGAGTGTGTCTCCTAACGCCTATTCTCTTGCCCCTTTCTTTTACCTGTCGGTGGATGTCAGATGGTGACCTATTTTAAACCCCCAATCTGATGAGTTATTATCATGATATCACGATTTATTGGTCTACGTGAGCCATCTTCTTGTGCTTATCGTTATCATTCTGTGATGTCATCTTGATATCAGTGGAATGATTCCCAGACTCAAGTTTCTTTAATTCACACTTGCCATTCTAGTCCATTCTTTTCCTATCCCCTCTCCATGTACATCTCTGTATACTCACGCACGGACGAACAGACAGACAGACAGACAGACTGACCGCTGATGTCCCACGAACGCGGATCTGGGTCCATGAGCCAGAATCCAAGTCAAGGACAGACAATTCATCCTCCTTTAAACAGTATGTCTGAACAAAAAAAGAAAACAATACCAGGTTAGTTTTTGTAATCAATTATTTTGCCTAATGACAAGAAATTAGTTATTTGCATCAATCACATGCGAGTACAGCACGTGTAGCAAGATGACGGTGACGACACACAGCTTAGTGACGTGAGAGTACAGCATGTGTAGGGATTACTAGCAACATGACGGTGACGACTCACAGCTTAGTGACGTGAGAATACAGCATGTGTAGGGATTACTAGCAACATGACGGTGAGGACACACAGCTTAGTGAGGTGAGTACAGTACGTGTAGGGACATGACGGTGACGACACACAGCTTAGTGATGTGAGTACAGTACGTGTAAGGATTACTAGCAACATGACGGTGACGACACACAGCTTAGTGACGTGAGAGTACAGCATGTTTACATACCAAGATAGCTTGTGTATCGGGTTGCCCCCCGTACAGGACGGCTCTCCTCTTGCCATCAGATGGCGGTAGCAGCGCGAGAGTTGAGTACAGACTGAAATGAAGCAGCAAGAAGCCGCAAAGCCCAAAATATATCAGTCCCGGGAAAACGTCCGAATGGCATATGATAGCCCATTTAGCACACACACACACACACACACACATGTATAGCTACAAAAATTACGACCAGTGATTAATTGTGCCTGTAATGAGCTACTGACAGTACATCTGAAGAACATATACCTACTAGTGTTTAGTCTTATCAATAGTACTATAGTAGCACCTACAGCAGAGGACTCAGAGCTGCAGCAAGGGAAGATGATGTGATAAAACCATCAGACAAAAAGATGGCGATGCGCTCACCGTGGACTGGGGCAGGTGTGCAGCTGTGTCCACACTCTCGTCCGTCCGTTGTACAGCCAGGTGTCATGAGACGGGCACGGTCCAGCTGTCCCCCCTCCCCTGTCAAGCACAGGACAGAGCGAGGCTGTCAAGGCGAGGTGTAACAATTGTAACACACTTAGTGAATACTCTAAAGTCTAAACCTCTAAGCTAACTACTACTCTAGACCATTTAGCTAGCTGCACCCCTCTCACTGTTCTCAGACACAGTCCACGTGTGTGTTGGCACCATGAAAGGGTCGTCAGGGAAAGCCAGCGAGAAACTACATTTTCTGTGACCATCACCAGGCGAAGGCTGAAGTCTTTACAACAGACTTTATTATCTTTGTAGCTTGTCACTAGTTTGAAAACTATGGACAGATGGCTGGATGGCTGGATGGCTGGATGGCTGGATGGTGGAAGGCTTGTATGTGGGAGTGCCTATAGTTTCTTACGTCAAACAGCCGGAGAAGATAAGCAGCTCATCCTTGTCGGTGACCAGTCCACTGTGCAGGTAGCGGGGATGTGGACACCAGGGGCTGTACAGCCCACATCCACTTGATTCTATCATCATCATCATCATCATCATCATCATCATCATCATCATCATCATCATCATGAAGAAATTGTCATTCGTTGCCACATTCTCTCAAATTTAATCTTTACATCATATCGTCTGCATATTTATTTTTACATCACACTGCCTCCATGTTCATCTGTACATCATCCTGCTATTTCTTTGACAGAATAATGTCATTAATTCATTAGTACTTAATTCCTTCATGGTTACAATGTTAATACAATGTTATTACATAAGGGGAGGTAACACGAGCCGACCTCAGCGTCTAATTGTTGTAGTGTAATAATACGAACTGACGATGTGGTGGCGAACTGGGTCGCGGCTGCACATTACTGTGGTTGTTGCACAACACGAGGGTTTATTTCCACTGACCTCTGAACCAGACATTCGTATTGACGTCATAAGCGTAAGTGTCGTCAGTGCGCATGTCAGCAGTTCCCAGTGTGACGTAGAATCGAGATCCTGTGACGTAGATGCCCCCAGCGGCCCCGAACCTCGGAGGTGGGTTATTGTTCCCGGGTGTTGAGTAGCTGCGTGAGACAAGAGCGTAAAATGATTTAAATAAATCTCGTCCTAACAACAACAAGAATCGCCCTCCTCTCGCGGAATCTCGTTAGCGAAAACTCGTCTCTGATCCCACGATCTGTTATCCCGTGTGAGATAATACATTCAGACAACAAACAGTCTGAGAAAAGTGGTAGGAATGTGAGGAAGTTTCTAATCGCTGTGTTTATCAAACACGAATGTTTAGTCAAAGAACTGTGTTCATGAATGAGCCTTGTGCTCATACTCTCCAGCACGTACAATGAACTTTATACACCAAAGTGTTCACAATCTCCAGCGCTCACAAACAGGAGAAACAGGTCATCACCGGGGAAAACAGGTCATCACAGGAGAAAGTGCTCACACACAGGAGAAACCGCTCACACAGGAGAAAGTGCTGACACACAGGAGAAAGAAGTGCTCACACACAGGAGAAACTGTTCACACAGGACAAACCGCTCACAAACTTCAGAAAGTGAGTGACGGCACATTACTCACTTGGTGACTTCCTGTGGGGAGAGCGCCTGCCACTGCTCACTCCTGTGGAGCAGGTAACATACTGATGAACAATTAATTAAATGAGTCAGCGAGCAAGACAAGAGAGTGACATGACTGGCGTGTTATGAGTAAACACATCCCTCAGTCATGTGCCTCACCAGACCCATCAAGCAGTGCCAATACTTGGGGTTACATTAAATATATTAAATATATTATAAATACACTCACAGACAACAGAAGCGTGGTCATACAGATATCATTATTATGTTTGGGGTCAAATGATCGAAGTATATATACAACTCCACAAGAAAACTCAGCGAAACAATGGAGTGCCTCAAAGCTGGACGTCCACGTGTCAGAGGTTAAGGGAGTGAATTGTAGAGAGATCGCCCGAGAGAAAATAATTCTGTAAAGACCAACAAAACACATTTTGTCTGTAAGCGTGCGTGTGAGTGTGAGTGACGTGTGACAACTCCAGGTCATGTGACCTCAGGTCAAATCTCCACATGTCGTTGTAGTAGACGCCGTCACCGCCTCGCCCCGTGGCCAGGTAGAAGTAGTCGCCGGTGACGCCGCTGACGGCGCCATGTCTAGCGTGCGGGTGCACCGAGGTGCTCACCTGGCGCCAAGCACCTGTGCAACCAAAGTTGTGATGTCATCCGCTTACCTTCAGTCAAGCACAACACTAATATAACACTAACACAACACTAATACAACACTAACACAACACGAAGTCATCGCTCGCAGCGTGTGGTAAATGTAGTAGACATCACAATTCTAAGAAGAAACACGTAAACAAATGTTTATCACTCCTGAAGAGACAATGAACATTCCTAAGCAAACTAATATCACCTGTAAATTGGCGAGTTTATCAGGTGTAAATACAATGTGGAAAATGGCGAGACTGCTCGGTGTCTGTTGTTTGTCACTCTAATTGTCATCAGTGATGTAACATGATCTTTACTCAACTGTCATTTTCACTCAGAAGCGGTGCCACAGCTTTTCCTCTTTAAAAAAAAAGAAAGAAAAATCGCGCCTCACCTTGAGACAGGTTGTACAGCCAGGTGTCGCCAAGAGGACCCGGCAGACCCCCGAAGAGGACGAGTTGCTGTCGCCTGACATCGAAGCCCAACACGGAGTCGCTACGAGGGGAGGGCGCCACGTGTCTGCCACCAGCGCTGACTCCAGACCCGTTGTGCAGCAGATGCCACGTAAACTGACCCCTGACCTCGACGGCCTTCATCAGCAGTAAACTCAAGGTGGGCAGCAGGAAGAAGACAGCCACTGTTAGTTAATGAGAACACAAAGTGTAACTGAAGAACAGAGAGTTTTTTTTTTAATATTTACTTGAAAACAAGTATTGTGCAGGGAATATGTCAGAAGCATAATAGAGACAACACCTGACAGTAAAGATCAGGTAGAATAGAAACAGCTGTGTGTGTGTGTGTGTGTGTGTGTGTGTGTGTGTGTGTGTGTGTGTGTGTGTGTGAAAGAGAGACAGAATAATATTCTATATTGCCGTCGCGTAGGAACCAGGAAGGAGGGCAGCAGCCCACTCAAAAAAGCTACTGAGGGGACACGAATGTGAACATCGTTCACTGTCACCATCAAACTTGCCCTTGCGTGGTTGGTTTATTTAGCAGGAAAGTGCTTCCACCTTGCGGTGATTTCGCACCATGCGGGAAAGGGAGAGGGGAGGAAACCGGAGTACCCGGAGAAAACCCCCGGCGCCCAGCCCCTGCGAACAGGTGTCGAGACGAGATGTGAACCCTGAGCCGCTCACTTCAGTGATGACAAGCGATCAGTGTTTTAACCACTACACGTGCCTCCCCCAAGCCAAGCAACTGAACTACCTACGCCACTGCTAATTGGAGGCAGAATAGAATAGAATGCAAAAGCTAGTGAAACACAAATCAGAGCTGAAAGATAAAAAGACAGGCGAAGAACACGAGACAATGCCAAACACGCAGATAAAGAACTAAATGTAAGGCACAAGAAAGACCACAAAAAAAGTATGCTCCCCGCAACACACATAAGAAAAGATAGAAAAAGAAATGTAGGTTTACACGAATGAAGTTTAACAAGCAGCTGTATGATTGAGCCCTGTAGCTCTATGATACAGAGATAGGCCCTCGACACTCTCACTCACACATGTAGCTCTATGATACAGAGACAGGCCCTCGACACTCTCACTCACACATGTAGCTCTATGATACAGAGACAGGCCCTCGACACTCTCACTCACACATGTAGCTCTATGATACAGAGACAGGCCCTCGACACTCTCACTCACACATGTAGCTCTATGATACAGAGACAGGCCCTCGACACTCTCACTCACACATGTAGCTCTATGATACAGGCCCTCGACACTCTCACTCACACATGTAGCTCTATGATACAGAGACAGGCCCTCGACACTCTCACTCACACATGTAGCTCTATGATACAGGCCCTCGACACTCTCACTCACACATGTAGCTCTATGATACAGGCCCTCGACACTCTCACTCACACATGTAGCTCTATGATACAGAGACAGGCCCTCGACACTCTCACTCACACATGTAGCTCTATGATACAGGCCCTCGACACTCTCACTCACACATGTAGCTCTATGATACAGATCACCCTCGACACTCTCACTCACACATGTAGCTCTATGATACAGGCCCTCGACACTCTCACTCACACATGTAGCTCTATGATACAGATACCCTCGACACTCTCACTCACACATGTAGCTCTATGATAGCTCTATGATACAGGCCCTCGACACTCTCACTCACACATGTAGCTCTATGATACAGAGACAGGCCCTCGACACTCTCACTCACACATGTAGCTCTATGATACAGGCCCTCGACACTCTCACTCACACATGTAGCTCTATGATACAGATACCCTCGACACTCTCACTCACACATGTAGCTCTATGATACAGATACCCTCGACACTCTCACTCACACATGTAGCTCTATGATACAGATACAGGCCCTCGGCACTCTCACTCACACATGTAGCTCTATGATACAGGCCCTCGACACTCTCACTCACACATGTAGCTCTATGATACAGATACCCTCGACACTCTCACTCACACATGTAGCTCTATGATACAGGCCCTCGGCACTCTCACTCACACATGTAGCTCTATGATACAGGCCCTCGACACTCTCACTCACACATGTAGCTCTATGATACAGATACCCTCGACACTCTCACTCACACATGTAGCTCTATGATACAGATACCCTCGACACTCTCACTCACACATGTAGCTCTATGATACAGGCCCTCGACACTCTCACTCACACATGTAGCTCTATGATACAGATACAGGCCCTCGACACTCTCACTGACACATGTAGCTCTATGATACAGATACGCTCGGCACTCTCACTCACACATGTAGCTCTATCATAATAGTCCTGTTGGCTGTGAGACTGAAGGTTAGGCGCGTGCTCAGCACCAGCTTCAGGAACCTAGTGAAGTCCCTTAGACATCGCAAGTCAGGATGGCCGAGCGGTCCACGGCGCTGCGTTCAGGTCGCAGTCTGGTTCTCCAGGCGTGGGTTCGAATCCCACTTCTGACAATCTTTTTATCTGTGTGTGTGAATTGTTTCTTGATGTAAACTACTGATCCAATAATAACCACAATTATCATGGCGTTTAGCGCTAACCTGTGCACACGTCTTACACGCCATATATATATATACAATTACACTTATTGAGATGTATGGCTGCAAGCTTCACAGAGGAGGTAGAAGGTTATGAGTAAGTTTATGATACTTTTTCCTTGTACAAACAAAACATTTAGATGCACTCGCAAACTGCTGCTGCCATTACCTGAGTGAGGTAATGAGTCTGTGTGTGTGTATGCACATTTATATACTGTATGAATAATAATAATAATAATAATAATAATAATAATAATAATAGTGAAGATGTTTATAGCGCATACTCACACTCATAGAGAGCATGCTCTTAGCGCTTAACACGAGGAAGAGACGTGGACTAAGTAGATACAGAACACAGGGGACGAAAGAAAACGACAGTACTGACGAAACAGAAAACAAAAGACATCAAGTTACAGGAACAGAGAAATATAGTGATTCTGCGAGAAAGATGGGTAAAGTAGCAAGAGGGAAGGGGGGGTAAGGACGAGCATTGTGTGGACTGTGTTAGGAGTAATGCTCAAGGAAGAGGTGCGTTTTCAGTGTATACATATTTATATGTGTATATTTTTATTTATGTCTACGTGTGGTGTTCATATTTCACAAAACACACCTACTCCTAGTTATATGATATAAAATGCCCGTGCATGACGAAATGGCGGGGAAGGGTGGGGCTCAGCATGGGAAGATGGTTTCTCTCTATGGAAGCGAGACTGGGACTTGGCAAACTAACGGAGGTCGGGAGGTCAGGTGTAGACAAGAAGTCGGTGGCTAAACAGCAGAGACTGAGACATGGTCTAGTACAGTACTTGCAGGTAGAAAAAACTTGCATCATTTTTGCGTAACAGTAAAAGGCCATTTGCACCAACACATCCCTCCTCACGTGACCAGTGAACTGTGACTGAGAGCAGTTCACTCGGCTGCTGCTGTGGAAGACAAGAAAAAGAAAAAAGACAGAGTAGACTGAATTCTAGGACTTGTGACCAGCCCCCCCCCCCCTCACAATAAGTCAGGAGGGCCGAGCGGTCCAAGGTGCTGCGTTCAGGTCGCAGTCTGGTTCTCCAGGCGGGGGTTCGAATCCCACTTCTGACAGTTTAGGATTTTGTTTTTGACTAATCTTTCCACTAAGATTATTGACATCGGATGAACGTGATTGATGACAATTTGGAAGATGTGATACAAACAGTAAGGCGTTCAAGCTGGGTTTGAGATTAATTAACTGAGAGTTGTGCGTTATTTCTAGTTATCACAGCTATAATTCCATACTTGCTTATTCATCTGTGTACCAGGCTATGTATGTGGCGTTTGTCAGCGAATCTCTAGTCTGTGAGTCTGTGTACCTCTGTGTTGTGTGTAATGTAATGAGGTCTGACAACCAGGATCCCTGCAACACAAAACAGTGTATCGACCTTTTGTTTTTATCAACGTTTTCTCCTGCCCGAGTCAAGAGGATAAAAGAAAAACTGCTTCATCCCATAATTATTTTCATTTCATTCTCTTCACCTTTCTTAAACATTTAATGCTGCAGCTCACCGTGCTGGCTCTCCAACCAAACCCACGGACGTCGCATGATGAGAGAAGCGATGTTTGTAGCAGTCCGGGTTTGTACCAAGCTGGGGTTAACCTTGTAGCACTGGGGTTAACCTCTAGCTGTTGTAGCACTGGGGTTAACCTCTAGCTGTTGTAGCACTGGGGTTAACCTCTAGCTGTTGTAGCACAGATCTTGTAAGAAGTCACAGATCTTGTAAGAAGTTATTGTACTGAAAACTTGACTTGCCAGGCGCTGTAGTCTCACAGTTGTTGTGACAAGCTGTCCAGGTGTGCTATCTACCTGTTAGCACCTTGTTGTAGCACTCATCTTGTAACGAAGTACAAAGACAGGGTTAACAGTGGGGTACGTTAGCCCCAAAGACTATAGTTCGATGCCGGGCACAATCATTTCAGAATTCTTTAACTTCCAGGCACAAGAAAATCAAAGACCGTCTCGATGATTCCACTGTCGTCTGACCTTAAGGCGAAGACAGCGATACAGCCAGAAACTTCCTTAAACAAGTCTTGACAACAACAGCAACAACAGTCGTCACTCGCTGTAGTCAGTGTAGTGGATGGAGGGTATGTTGTCGACAACCACACCCTCACTCGCTCTGCTGCACGCCGTGTGTTGCAGACAGAACAAACCACAAAAGTCTGGCAGCTGCTGGGGAGGACCTTGTCGGTGGCTCGGATACCCCGTTAGCTTTGTCGGCCCTTTGCGGAAATCTTGTTTTGCTCGCACGCACAGGTGGCACACCGCATAGACGCAAGAGGTGGCTGCTGACACCGGCCTCACAGTCGTTGGAGAAAGTTGCTGCTACGATTGATTGATTGATCGGTTTGTTGCAGATGCACACGCACTGTACAGACAGCTCCGGTGTCACGCATGACAGAGGTGTGGCAGCTTGAAGCTAAAATCGCCTCTCGCTAATCACATAATCCGATGTGTGACTAATCAAGTGTGACGACAGATCGTGCACGAATATCACGTGTACATGGACACTGAGACACCCTCAAGAGATTATCATGAATGCCTAGCACAGACTCCACACATAGCTATTGAGAGAAAGAGAGAGAGAGAGAGGAGGGAGACTACCAGGACTACACTACAAAAGCTAAGCCCTCAGTCGCAGAGCGAGGAGCTACATGGGAATACAAGCACCGAGAGTCAGAAGATCGAACCTCATCCAACGACCTAAAAAGGGTCAGGGGACGTTTACCTGTAATCAGAGGACGTACACACGAGGATGCTTGGAAAACTGTCCAATTGCAGAGTTGATTAATTTGGTGGCTAACTTTGCTTCAGGTGCGGCTGTGAGAGAGAGAGAGAGAGGCCGGTGTAGCTCCGCTCCACTAACGAACCCTGACCTTTAACTTCGCCTTGTGGTCTTTGTGGCTGAAAAGTCGACATCAGTGGCAGTCTGTGGGGCGGCCAGACATCAGTGGCAGTCTGTGGGGCGGCAACACTGTAGCCGACGTCACGCAATCAGAATGAACTGCACGTACCTGGACCACGTGACACCAGCCCTACGCGACACCAAAGGGTGAGAGCACAGACTTACTCATAGAAGTCTGTGGGTGAGAGCGTGAGCTGTCAGGCGTCGCCACAAGCGTGCTTATAAGGCTATCGACGTGCTGATTCCCTCTTGCTTGTCACACACACACAGGTTAGCGCATTGATAGTGGGTGTGTCCGCCGTTAACTGTCACGAGACGAAAATAGCAGCTCACTGGAGTGATGCTGGAAACTGGGAATCTTCCTCTCACTCGTCTTTTGTCTGATGAGTACGCAGCGGCTTGACACGTGCATGTGACATCAACCTCTTAACACAGACAACACGGTGCTGGCAGCGGCTTGACACTGCATGGTGACATCAACCTCTTAACACAGACAACATGGTGCTGACAGCGGCTTGACACTGCATGGTGACATCAACCTCCCTAACACAGACAACACGGTGCTGGCAGCATCTTGACACGTGCATGTGACATCAACCTTCCAAACACAGACAACACGGTACTGACAGCGGCTTGACACGTACATGGTGACATCAACCTCCCTAACACAGACAACATGGTACTGGCAGCGGCTTGACACGTGCATGTGACATCCTCCCTAACACAGACAACATGGTGCTGACAGCAGCTTGACATGTGCATGTGACATCAACCTCCCTAACACAGACGACACGGTAGTGACAGCGGCTTGACACTGCATGGTGACATCAACCTCCCTAACACAGACAACACGGTACTGACAGCAGCTTGACATGTGCATGTGACATCAACCTCCCTAACACAGACAACACGGTAGTGACAGCGGCTTGACACGTGCATGTGACATCAACCTCCCTAACACAGACAACACGGTACTGACAGCGGCTTGACACTGCATGGTGACATCAACCTCCCTAACACAGACAACACGGTACTGACAGCGGCTTGACACTGCATGTGACATCAACCTCCCTAACACAGACAACACGGTACTGACAGCGGCTTGACACGTGCATGTGACATCAACCTCCCTAACACAGACAACACGGTACTGACAGCGGCTTGACACGTGCATGGTGACATCAACCTCCCTAACACAGACAACAGTACTGGCAGCGGCTTGACACTGCATGTGACATCCTCCCTAACACAGACAACACTGACAGCAGCTTGACACGTGCATGTGACATCAACCTCCCTAACACAGACAACACGGTACTGACAGCGGCTTGACACTGCATGGTGACATCAACCTCCCTAACACAGACAACACGGTACTGACAGCAGCTTGACACGTGCATGTGACATCAACCTCCCTAACACAGACAACACGGTGCTGGCAGCGGCTTGACACGTGCATGTGACATCAACCTCCCTGAACACATGGTGACATCAACCTCCCTAACACAGACAACATGGTACTGGCAGCGGCTTGACACGTGCATGTGACATCCTCCCTAACACAGACAACATGGTGCTGACAGCAGCTTGACATGTGCATGTGACATCAACCTCCCTAACACAGACAACACGGTACTGACAGCAGCTTGACATGTGCATGTGACATCAACCTCCCTAACACAGACAACACGGTAGTGACAGCGGCTTGACACGTGCATGTGACATCAACCTCCCTAACACAGACAACACGGTACTGACAGCGGCTTGACACTGCATGGTGACATCAACCTCCCTAACACAGACAACACGGTACTGACAGCAGCTTGACACGTGCATGTGACATCAACCTCCCTAACACAGACAACACGGTACTGACAGCGGCTTGACACTGCATGGTGACATCAACCTCCCTAACACAGACAACACGGTACTGACAGCAGCTTGACACGTGCATGTGACATCAACCTCCCTAACACAGACAACACGGTACTGACAGCAGCTTGACACGTGCATGTGACATCAACCTCCCTAACACAGACAACATGGTGCTGACAGCAGCTTGACATGTGCATGTGACATCAACCTCCCTAACACAGACAACACGGTACTGACAGCGGCTTGACACTGCATGGTGACATCAACCTCCCTAACACAGACAACACGTACGGTGCTGGCGACTCCACCATAGGATGGAGGGATGAAGCAGGGGATACGGGTTTCCAGCATCGTAACCACGAAGACCGCTCATGCCTCTTCCACACAGAGCAGGTCCACGAGGCCACAAGACCTTCAGGTACACGTGGGCCTGTAGATGATTGAGTGTTTGACATCCATGTTTGTTTACAATTATTGTCTGAGGTCTTCCTTCATTGTTAGGACATGAAACGTCTTTATGAGCATCCGACCTCAACAATGTCTTTACAAAAACCTGAGATCTAAAAATGTCAACCTTCCTGGTGTCATAGTCTATTTTTACTGACGTAATTTAGTCATGTGTCAGGTCAGCATCTATCTTTTACAAAACCATTCAATCACAAAACATAAAAGACTCAGTCCAAACCAGGTCTTGCTTATATCATATGTATTGGTAGCGTTGGGTATAATCTGCTACTTAAAAGCACACAGAGTAGTTATATAAGTAAACAATATTATAAACGGACACCTTTGAAAATAAAAACCGCATAAACTATTGCTATCACCTGTTGCAGGTTGGTCACCCATAACAACCCCATGGCTGCCAACTTCTTCCCAGCCCCAGGCTGGCCACAGAAGCTTCTACACGAATCCCCCGACCCCATTTTTCAAAAACAGTAGCATTGCAACATTTAGGTGTTCATAAAAATAAAAGTCTATTTATGACGCCTGCGTATTGTAAAAAATAGTACTCCAGGACTAAGTTATATAAATGTTATTGTTTTCTTATAGAAAAACAAGTTTATTATTAAAGAGTGTTAAGGTCATCCCCTAAACTTTTTCAGATGCCTGGGGAGTGAGGTATTAGAGACCTCGCTTTTCTTGGGGCCAGCTTTACGTGAGGCCCGAGCCCATCTTCTCTCCCTCGCTGTCTTACCTTCCCTAACCCTCTATGGATCAAGTACCCATTCCCAACAGCTGGGTTGACTGGGGGAAACTTGCGTGCACCACATGGGTATCGAACCACCACACTTCTGGGTTTCAATGTCAGTGCTCTAACCACTGGGCTCTCCGCTCCCCCTATAACTGTTCCTATACACTAACATTCAAATACAACCCACTCCACCTTGAAATTCAGGGCCACCTTGAGCACAAGTGTGGAAGCTGATGCAACATAACCCTTGAGTGGGCTCCATGGACAGGCAAATTTAGTTTTCAATGCATGATAAGTGCCTTTAGGGCCTAATTACTCTCTGAACTCTATAGTTACCTAATTTATGGAAAGGTGACACACATGTATATGTAATGCAGCCCACGTTTGGGATCAGGAGCTGTAAGACTTAATATATTTTCAGCATATTTTTTTGAGTCAACTAGGTGGTTAAGGAACCTATTATCAGCATTCTATTTTGCCCAAAGCACATTTATTCTGCAGTAGTCCCTGTCCTCAGGCAGTCCCAACAAACCTAGCTACCACAAGCAATCATCTTTCTACCTCATACCTACCCTTCCCTTGTCTGCTGAGGCCTCTTAGAAATCTTGCACCACTCCAGTTGGTTTTATTCCCAGGTTAGGTTATTTCAAAATTATGTTATCAAACAATATGAAAAAAAATCTTGAAAACGACCTTTCTCCAGCAGGCTTCATAAAACATTGTATCATCTGCTTCCCTATGAGAGGGCTCCATAACATTTTCCATTTGTCATTCATGCATCACTGCTATGTGTGTGTGTGTGTGTGTGTGTATATATATAGGTATGTATACACACTCACATACATTCATGTATGCATATACATATACATATAGACATGCCTGTATAAAAGCACTCATTCATACTCTTTTACAATACATGCAAATCATGAGTAGCTGTGATAAGCACACACTGCAAGTGGCCCACATAGCCCCACATAGCTGCAACCGCTGTTTCATCCTGCACTCATTCTGCAGTCATTTGTAGACACAAGAACACAGCAGCATACGAAGCCATCATGAAGCAGCTACTGACATACGATGGTAAGGCTGGATTTTCTGTGAATGTTGTTATTGTTCAATAGGAGGTGCTATGGCAGGGTTAAGTTAACAAAGGCCTCCCACTCCTCCACGCTCCATCTACGAGTGAGGTCTCTGAGAACCATGACTAGTGGGCTGCATGGAATGGTTGCCTCACTAACACCTAGCTAGGACGATGGCGGTTCTGCTTGGGATGTAAACCTGTAAAAGAAAGACAATTGTAGCAGCTATGGCTAGCAGCCTGCAGACTTTTGTGTGAGCAATACCCAGGAAGCAAAGATTAGTCTCTGGATCATTGTAGTAAGTATAGTGCAGGTCACTGTAGTTTGTATAGTGCAGGTTATCGTAGAAAGCAAATAGTTCAGGTCATTATAAAAAGCAGATTGCTGTGTAGGATACTGCAGAATTGAACCCAAGCACACAGTGAAGCAGGTGACAGCGATATGATTACACAAAGAGGAGGAATTTTAAATTGCGTAGAGGCAGGTGTGTGTTTAAGACAATGAATGTGTCCATAACAAAAAATGAACTTTGTGAAATGAACTTAGAATGACAATTATAAATAGGAGCATTCAGAAGATGAAAGTACATCAACATCAAATACTATAGTCCCTGAGAACGACAGGACTGCATTAGGATAAAGCAAAAGTCATACATACAAATGTGTGGTGAGGCCGGTCATTCCAGGGTTCTGGATGTGAAAAATACTGAGTGTTGTGGTCCAGGCGTTTGTGGCCCCCATACTGTTCTGCATCAGTATCAAGTACAATGCGATAGCTTGGACTTTGGTCAAGGGAAAAGTCATCATCAGGATTCTTACATGAAAATGGTTTCAAAATGCACAAACATTCAAAAAACCTTATGCATCAATAAGGAGATGGCTGTGCTGTACTACAATTGTCTTCACAGCTTTGCCCCAGCATACCTGTCTGAACCACCGATGTCTTATCACCTGAGCAGGTCTCTTCACTCTGCTTGTCCTGCCCTTCTGTCTATGCCATGCATCAGACAGCAGAAATTTGGCAGATGCTCCTTCTCCTTTTCAGGCCCCTCTGTATGGAATGCTCTTCCCCTTTATCTTCAAACTGTGTTTGCAAGCCTTCAAAACCGACCTCAAAACCCATCTCTTTATGAAATATCTGGCTCAGTCAAGAGGATTGTTTATTCATCCATGCACTTAGTTCGTGTTTTGTTTTTTTATTATGGACTGTCAGTTCTCTTGCAGTGCACTGATTGGGTAAATGTGCTTTAGCAATTTAATTATTATTATAAAACTTTACAACCCTGTACCATACAAGCAAAAACCAATATGCTAGTAGGATATTGCCTTATTTACAGGGTTCCCAGAGGCTAAGGTTGATGATAGGTAAGGAACTTGTTGGGACATTTCATACAATTACCATTTGACTAGCAAATTTACAGAAAAATGCCTACCTTGACATAGGCTTAGTTCTTTACATACAGTCAAGCAAATTTCCATAAAGGCTGTGGAATCTTCTCATCACTGAAGGCAGAAGTTAAGCACACAAACATTGTTCACATTAACAGAAATTTGCACCTTTTGTCTTTGCCTATGAACCCTTTAGAATGGCATAGCACAGCCCAAGGAACACCCTAGAGGCCCCACATCTGCCTCTAGACTTGACACAGAAGGGGACAAGTTTCACTTTAAAATAGTTTCCAAGTAATTTTAAATGACCCTGACACATCTGTATGCAAAAGTCATGGAAAAATACCCAAGGATACGTTCCTGCTTGAGGGAGTCCAATCTTGTAGTCAGTGAAGCTCCTTGAGGTGTTAAAGTTGAAGATAAACACAAGGACATCAGCACGATCAAACACTAGGACTTTGTCTCCATTGTGTTTCAGACTGATGTAATTCTGCAAGACACAACAACTCTGGCAAATCATTCAAACTATCAAACCTTACTAAAAGGACAAGCAGGCAAACCATTTAAACTATCAAACCTTACTAAAATGGACAAGCACAGCAGCTGCAGCTGTCTTAAGCAACTACTAAAATGTCAACCATCCACTTTTTTGTCACCCATACATAGTGCCTGAGTCCCTGCCCAATGACACTTTTTAAAACACAGTTTGGAAGCCAGTTCAATCAAAAAAATGAAATGATAATGAAATAATAATAAATAATAATAATAATAAATGAAGATTTGTATAGCGCATATTGACACTCATAGAGAGCATGCTCTTAGCGCTTAAAACAAGGAAGAGACATGGACTACATGGATAGGACATGAGGGCGTAAAAATAAACGACAGTACTGACAACAAACAGAAAACAAAGATGGAAAACACAAAAAGACACCAAATAACAGGAACAGAGAATATAGTGATTCTGCAGAGAAAGATGGGGAGACAAGTAGCAAGAGCAGAAGGGGGGAGGGTAAGGACGAGCATTGTGTGGACTGTGTTAGGAGTAATGCTCAAGGAAGAGGTGCGTTTTCAGTGCACATTTGAAGGATTCAGTTGTAGGAAGGTGGCGGATATAAGCTATTTACGAAAGAGATGAGCTTTAAGGCTAACCTTGAAATTTTAGATGTAGGAAGAATTTCTCTTATCTAATTAAGAGAGGGCAGCACTAGTAGATGGATGAGACTACATTGGATGACAGGGCTCTAGTAGCTCTGAGAAGTGCGGGTGGACAAATTCATGAAGACACTATTACTTAAAAGAATTAAGAGAATGCTACACTTTGATATCCTATCATGTATGCAAATACTTATGATAAACAACAGCTAGGATTGTCTAAAGAGGTTTACTAAAGCTTACAAAGTCACTTACTCCACAAATCAAATATAAAAGTTTATATATATATATATATCTCACTTTACACACCCACTAGGAACATTTTCTGTTGTTACTTTATATCAATTATTATAAAATCAACTATATAAAAATTAAAACAAAACATACAGAATTTGTCACTGAAAGTAAAAGGAACCATAATCAAGAATTGTTTTTTTTTAACTCAAATAAAATGAATAACAAACAGAACCAAAACAAAGTCCCAGCAGAAGTCGTAGGAATATCAAACAATACTCAGACATTTTACCAACATGAAGTTGAGTACTCCTGACTTTGGAATGTCAACTTTTGATGCATACAGCTCATTCACATATGTCTCTACACCAGGAGGAGGGGAAAGAGGGGAGGAGAAAGATACTGTTGGGTAAGTGAATTTAGGAACTATTTGCTTTCTAGGAGGACAGAAAGAATTAGAAGAGCCATAAGACTCTGAAATTTCAGACAGTTGAATGAACTCTGCAAGTGATGCTCTGTTACAGCCTGTCAGGCTCTCTAGAATTTTAGGAAATAGCACCTGAAATGAAAGCACCATACTGTCAAGCAGCATTAGAAAAATTGTACTATGCCATAGAATTGGTAAAAGTGAAAAAAAATCTGCAGGAACTATGCAAAACATGAAGAACTGGACATGTATGCAGCAAGCTGCTATAGATGGCCAACACTAATATTTTATAAGCATTCTAGCTGACGCCCAAATGTTAGGCATCTTGCTGGCAACATGTTATACACTAACAGAGTATCTGAGGCTCACTAATAGACTATCTCTATGATAGTCTAGACTAGCAGAGTACTCAAGTTTTAACGTTGTGGTCTCTAGTAACACTCTCTCCAAAATAACGGCTTACCTTACCTTATCATTTGACAGCCAGTTATACTGGGCCTCCAGATGCAGCATATCCCGATCAAAGTTATTTAAGAATTTGTACTTCAGGTTTTGGTCATCAACAAGATTCCACTGACGACGACAGTAGTGGTAACTTTCATTGTTGCCAATTCGAGGAAAGTCAAGCCACTCTGGGTGCCCAAATTCATTGCCTTGAAAGAAAACAATGATATGACTTTGACTTTAAGAAATCATGAGCTGATGATAGGGCTTACAAGATTACACACTTACATGAGAAGATTACAAGTTAATATGACAAGATTACAAGCCAGTCACATTTCTTTGCTTGGTTCATGCGCAGCTAGCAGGTGCTCCCTATTTCTCACAACAGCAACGGACGTCTTTTAAAGGGTTATCTCTGCTATTTCTTTTTTTCTGTATTTTTTTGTAAATGGCTAAAAAAAACAAAAAACAGTTAACTTCTCTGGTGGTCTCTGCTCACAAGGGCAGGTAGAAATTAGCTGTTAACACACATACACAAAAGAAAGAGAGAACACAATTTTCCTAGCATAAAGAGATGTCTGTTCATATATCATTTAAGTAATAAAATACGCTGTGCAGACACAAAGAAATATCTCAATACTTTATTGTTTTAAACTAGTTGTTACTCAACCTTTACAGTTATTTGTTAACAGCCTTTACATTCATTAAATGGAGCTTATGGCTGCTGAGCTAATCAATACATTGGCCACTCTGGCCCCCATGGCACCAACCACCCTCCAAGGTACATTGAAGGACATTCTTGGGCAAAGTGATATACCAGGTCACATGGCTGAATAACGCATTCCTGGTGTGGCAACTGTGCTTCATACAAAATCATTGATTTCACATTTTCTGTACAAGATCTGGAGCAGCCTCCACAGGCACTTATTCTCAAATGCCTGCATTCTCCTCTCTATAACGGTAGGCAGGGTCCATGTTTCATGTCTGTAAAGCAGATCAATACTATGAGGGACATATAAATTGTACTTTGTAGTAAATCTGATGTTATGGCTGCGCCCTGTCCAGCCTAGCCATTATTGCTATTGTGATCCTGATGTGGATATCTAATGCGGAGCTGCCGTTCTTGGAGAGGCTGGCTCCCAAGCGCTTAGAACTGCTTACCTCTTTGAGCCCTACTTTGTCCATATTTTGCTGTTGCCAATGGCCATGACTTTAATCTTGTTGGTGCTAGTCTCCATTTCATATGCATTTGAACTGTCTGTCAATCTATTGGTAAATTTGTCCAGTTTTCTGTTAGTGCCTGTTTGAGCAGGCTGCAAATTGGCCTTCCACCAATGGAAACGGAAGTGTGATGGTCATGGAGGGTTTCACTCATGATGTTCTCCAGAAAAATGTTGAGCAGCACAGGTGATATTAGTGGGCACCTTTAATGGATGCCTACTGTTGTGTGAAAGAAATCTTCCATTTGGATATTTAGCAGCACTGCGTTTGTTGAGCCCTTACGCAGTGCTTCAATGACTTGATTCTTCTCTATCAGGATGCGACAGTTAAAGATCTGCTTAACTATGCTTCTGCCTGCTCTGAAGCCAGCCTGTTCTTCTGCTAGCAGTTCCTCAGCAGTGGTGCTGATGCAGTTCATGACTTTTTTGGGTGGCTGATAAGGTTTATGGTTCTGAAGCTCTGGCACTGTTTATTGTTTCCTATTTTTGGGAGAGGCATGTCCAGTGACTGCATCCATTCTTTGGGTTCCCAGACTCTTTGGCACCGAGCAGTGAGGGCCTTTATTGCTTCATCTTGACCTTGTTGTGGACATCGAGTGACTTTCTACCCTTCAGGCTGCAGACCACTCTTTTGACCTCTTCCTCTAGGACTGGTACAGTCACAGTGTGCTGACTTTGTAATCAAGACAACCCCAAAGAAGCAACCACTGCAGCTCATGAAAGAGTGGTGTAGAATGGTGTGAGTAGTTGCATCTGCAAGTGTGGGTGTGACTGACTGGTATTTTTCGAGTAAGTGGTGAGGATCATCAAGATATTCGTTGTACAATGTCATTTGGCAAATAAATGAATTCTTCGTTTAAAGGAATGATCAGTTTTACACTTCCAGAGGGCAAGGTGAGCAATGCTGTTACTGAACGTTTTGAAGCTTATGAAAATCTGAAAATTTTACTCTATGAAATTTTACTCATAAAGGTTTCACTTAACAACTCACCTATGAAGTTGAGGTAGCCTTCCCCACCAAGTCCAATGGTGATAAGACGAATCATTTTGTGGAGGGCCAGGCCGCGGTCAATGATGAGACTCTGGCCAGATGACATGGACATGTGTGTGTACATCTCTTTATCCATCAGCCAGAAGGCGATCGTCTTGTCTCCAACCAAGGCCTGGTCGTGGCTTTCACAGTAGGCAATGCAAGGCTCTGAGAAACGACGGTTTGTAAGAGTGTGTGCAATGTTTTCCATATCCCAGTCGTCATCCTTCACAGTCTTCAGCAGCTGAAAGTGGCACAGTTCATCGATGTTGTCATAAAATGTTATGTCACATATGCATCAATATATGCTATGAAACAATAGCTTAATTAAATGCAGTTAGGTGTTTGAACCATAAGAGAAATAATAAGCATATTGATATCGTTCTTTTTACCCTTCTCCCTTCCGTTCTTGCAACTTTTCTCCCCATCTTTCTCTGCAGAATCACTATATTCTCTATTCCTGTTACTTGGTGTCTTTTTGTGTTTTCTATCTTTGTTTACTGTTTGTCATCAGGACTGTCGTTTATTCTTCCATCCCTCGTGTTCTATCCATGTAGTCCATGTCTCTTCTCCGTTTTAAGCGCTAAGAGCATGCTCTCTATGAGTGTGAATATGCGTTATAAAAATCTTCATTATTATTATTATATAATTTTTCAGTGAAAGAGAATTGAAATAAATAGAGATTCAACCCCTTTGTGACAGAATGCACATGAACTTACATTTTGATGCTTTATTAAAGTAAATCATACCTTGATCCACATATCAGGCAAACCCATCGCCAGACGATAGTCAAAGCCACAGCCTCCCTCTGTGACTGGCCGACATAGTGTGGGCATGCCAGAAACATCCTGAAAAACGTTTGGTGTTTGATAAGGAACTCTTAGAACAACATGCCTGAGACAGATATTACAGCATTTAACTGACAAATCAATCATTGTCTACATGATGTAGAAGTTTCTCAGTCTCTAAAATGACAGAAATGTCCCAGTGTCAATCTAGACTGCATTGTAATCTCCCACTAAACAAAGCTCTCATAAAAACTGAATTTCTACACAGCTTGATGTTAAGACTCAGCCACATGACAGTCTGCTTGTCATTTAATAATGATAATAGTAAAGATTTATATAGCACTTTTCCTATGATTTGCTCAGAGTTTTTTACAGAAATGATATATAGAAGTAAACCAAATCACCAACAACCATGCACCCATATTCACATATAACAGACATGTTCACTTCTACAACAGACACCCTCTCCTACTTAAAGTAAATACAGGCACGTTATGCACTCTGATGGTCAGGACAGGGTCACAGTGAAGTTGTTGTTCTGAAAAGATGCATCTTAAGTTTAGACTTAAGTTCAGAGTGACGACGGCTGACAGGTAATCTGTTCCAAGCTGATGGGGCTTGGTAGGAAAAGACTTCTGTATCCGCACATATTTGTCTTAGCTAATGGGACTCAAAAAGCCTTGGTGTTAGAAGATGAGTGAAGAAGTCAAGCACACAAACATTGTTCACATTAACAGAAATTTTCTCTGGACAAGTAAGTAGCAGTTCAGTCTTGTTGTCATTCAGTTGCAGTCTGTTTTGGGGCATCCACGACTTTACGTCATCGATGCATTGTGTCCATGTCAGCAGTCCAGAGAGTTCAGTAAGTGGAGCAGACTGATACACCTGTATATCATCAGCATGACTCATATGTGACCTGGCATGGTGTGACATTACATCCGACAGAGGGGACGTATACAACACAAAAAGTATTGGACCCAAGACAGACCTTTGAAGGACACCATATCTCCCAGCCATGTTACAAACTATAGTGAATAGCAAAGCCAGCAAAACACAGCTGTACAAATCCTGGTAATTTATGTGTATCTTCACAGAATACTATACATACCAGACCACCCACTCATGCCCATACATCCATACAGGCACCTGCACACGTGCACCCACACAAAGAGAGGTTCCTATGTATGCAAGCATGTATGCATATGATAGTAGATACTAAACACATGTACAGGCCTTTACCTCAGCTATGGTGATCATGAAGTTTGGGTAGAACCTGTGCAACATGTAGTTAGATAAGGTCAGGTATGCAAAGGACTCTGTATCAGTGTTCAGGCCAAAGTACTCATCATAGTGGCCTGAGAAGCCATGACCTGATATTTCACACACACACACACACAATTTATTATAATCCAACAGCAACTAAAATAGAAACAAATAGAACTGGTTGCTTAGGACACCTAGACTGAGAACAGCGGAAAAATGTTTACAACTAAGGCTTTCTCAAGTTACAGACTGTACAGAACCTCTCACACTGACACACACAAGATCCTTATTCACAGCCTAGATAACTGCACATGAACTACACCGAGTGGTGTTCACACATGCAAACACAAATACACATTGACAGATAAAAGTTAACGGCATACATCCTGCTGTCTACAGAATTTTCTGGAACTCCTCAATGGAGTTTACTTAAAATTAAATCTTCCTTTTGTAGGGAGGTTTACAGCATAGTGCCATGTATGATTCAACCTAACATTTAAACTGCTTATCATTCTAGCATACCCAGGCCATGTATAATTCAACCTAGCATTTCAATCATTTATCATCTTGGTATACCCATGCCATGTGTGTGGTACAACATGGAGGTGACTCCATCAAAGCGGAAGCCATCAAAATGGTACTCATCAATCCACATGCGCAGATTGGACAGCAAGAATCGCAAAACCTCCCACCTGCAACACAGTGCTATAAGTCTAGCAGCCACAACACACCAGTGAAAGACTAACAGCAGCAGCAGCAGCACATTATCATAAACCTTGCAGCAGAAGACAGAAGTTTACCTGAATATTGTCTTCCTATATATATTTCTGGGTTGAAAAAGAGTTTAACACCTTTGAGAAGAATGATTCAGACCTGGCTTTACAAAACCATGTCAACCAGTAGAGTGATGAACTAAAGTTAAGAGTTTAGGATGGATGTCTTATTGGGTAAGATATTTTGTGACAAGCCATCAAAGGTGATACTTCCCTGCTATTATCAAATATCAGTGACAATTTAATGTTCATTAAATGCGTTACTATCAATTTGTTTCTTGACTTCAATTATCAAGATCAGGGGTGGGCAAAGTACAACCTGCAGGCCAAATGCAGCCTGCAGACATCTTTGGACCAGCCTGTCTGTCAAAATGTGAAGTGCACTTGTTTTCATTTTTTTTATTCACCCTAGGTTAACTTGCTTGAAATTTAATTTATTAAGTATGACAGCATTAGAAATCGGCAGTTTGTAATATTCTAACAGACAAAGTACAAAGATAACAAATAACACGGCTGACACATCTGAGGGATTCGTTAGAGAGTATCGGGGGGTAGCTGCATCAAAGAAAAGGCTGGTTATAAAGTTTTATTGTGAGCGAATTCAAACAGCTTCACTTTACACAATAAATTGGGTAGGCAAACGCCATTAAGTTCTCATTTGTTGTCCGTCCATTATGACTAGATTTGTTGTGTAGTCACCTGGCATGAGTTTTTGGTATTTACTTAGAATTTTGAGAGTAGCCCACAAAAAGAAAACTTTCCCCACAGCTGATCAAGATGATGAGGGTAATGACACATTGATGTGCATTTCTTGTTGTGCCTGGTGAACAAAACCTCAATATAATTGTGTATGGTAATCCGAACACCCCTAAAAATTTCAACTGCAAATATGAAAAACCATCCTATTTTTATGGTTAGAAAACATGCTTGGAAAGTTCTACAAAATCCAAAGAGTGACTTACTCTGTGTAGTTAAAAAGTCTTGAATCCCACAGATCATGGTTGCCACGGCCACCATCATGAAAGTAACAAGAGTTGGTGCCATCAAACCGATTGAGACCATCAACAACATTCTTGCTAGCATGACTGTGCACTACATCCAGCAGGACCACGATCCCACTGCCATGTGCTGTGTCTATCAGCTCCTTCAAGTCCTCTGGCGTCCCATATCGGCTGTAGAGAAGACATAACAACAATAGGATCTTTTCTGACCTTAGGCATCACATCGTTAACCTTCTGAGCACAGATCTGCTACAGCAGAATCGTTGCCGGCCATTACAAACATGGCAGAGTAGAGGGTGGCATAGTTATGGAAACAAAATGCCATATCGTCTCCTTTTCCCAGACCATACTCTAATCTTCACCTTAAATCTCATTCTAAAACTAAATCCTAGCTGACGCAACTTTACAAGGCCCCGGCACAATTTAAACCAACACAAAAAACTGAAATATCCAATCATCTGGTTCATTAAAGGCAGCTCATTAACTCAAAATTTGTAGCACATAACTGAAATATTTTTACTCATAGTAACATGGATGGCAACTATACATGTTTACCTTTATTTGTATCTTAAAATGTGAAAGTAACAACTACTTTCAAATTACTTTCAACTTTTGCGTGTTTACAGTCACCCAGATCCAAAAAGGTAGCACCTCTATTTTTGACTGATACTGTAACAAAGATAGGCTTTGCCCACAAATGTGTCATTACATATAAGCTAAAGGCTAAAGCACATCAATAGTATACAGCCCTGATTTCTGAAAACCGCCAAAAATCATCTTGGATCTAAGCAGCGGGCACAAAAGGGTGTGGGGCAGGGAAGGGAACCCCAATACTACCTGGAGGCAGCAAAGAAGCTGGTGACCTGGTAACCAAAACTGGCGTAGTATGCATGCTCCATGATAGCCATCAGCTGTATGCTGTTGTATCCTGAAACAGCATAGCAGCTTCACTTCACAACTCCCAACTGAATGTTTATGCACTTATGGCATACACAGACATGGAACTTTCAAACTATACCTGAAAGCACATCTTTTCCAAAAATGATCAAGAGACTGACACCCCTGAATGCGTGGGTATATGTACGTGTGGTGAGTTGCTACTAAAGTTACTGAGACATTAAACATTATAAAGTTAATCAACTGACAAAAGAAAATCACTTACCTAAATCTTTGATTCGTGGGATTACATTTGTTGTAAATTCTTTGTATGAGGCCACTTTTCCCTCCCATGAACTGATACCCACATGTGATTCATAAATCCTGAGAGCTTTTGGTACCTTTGGATGTGGGTTTTTGAACTTATATACCTGTTGAGCATTGAACCATGGTTATAAATGTATGTAGACAAAAGAAAAATGTATGCTTAACAGAAACAATTCAACATATGTATATATACACACATGCATTGAAATCATCATAATAATAATAGTACAGTTGATTTCTGTGTGCTATATCATGATAATAACAACAGAGTTGACTTCTGTGTGCCATATTGTAATAATAGCATTAAGCAATACAGTTATCTTAACAGAAGTTCTACCCTTCAGTAACAACCTAATTTTGACAGATTTTGCAAGAAGTTGCATGTTTATACAAAATTCAAATCCACTGTACTTTTACACATCATGTACATCTATATGTGCACTAAGTATATATATATATATGACCCTCCACGACGAAATGAGTCTTGAGTCGGAAATTTGAGATTTGGTAATTTGCATATTTTTAAAATGTGCAGGTTCTGACCTATATTTTGATACAAAAGTTTTTCTTCTAGTCCTAAAATTGAGTGAGTTATAAAGGTTCCAAGTGTGCGAGTACGGTGATGGTCTTTTTGAGAAAAGCGGGTTCATCAGTTCCACTAGGTTTTCCCTTAGCAACCGGTACTTCTAATTGCTCAAACTGTACTAAATTTTGCCTGATGATAAAATACAGCAAGCTTCATCATTTCAAGTAACAAAAAATACATAGCAATGACTATTTGTGTGCCTTTTAGTGCCTTACCCTGTCAGTAAAATAAACGTAAATGGAAGAAAACTGTTACTGCAGTCTAATTAGCATGCACACTCACAGAAACAGCAGAATACTCAAAAATTATCTAAAAAAAAAACTTGAAGAAAAGTGCATGCTATGACATACTGGAAAACTTGGAGAACTGGTGAATCACACAAAAATAAAAATTTCTAGAAGCACAACTTTTATGCCAAATTGTTTTTGTTCATGCACATATTCTGTTAATTCACACAGTACTGAATAAACACTGTCCCTTTAATCAATAAAAAGCACAAAATGTTCTACTGGCTTCATGGATTAAAAGCTAATAATGCTTCATCACTCAGATACACTCTTGCCATGCTTTTGCTTTACACAGCTCGTGTGAACAAAACCTGGCGGAAGGAACGAGTTACGTCCCCTTCAGCCAATCGCTCAGCGCCTTTCATTTAATTACCAAAGAGAAACGACCAGATTTGTTTAACCTGATTAATTAATATTTTAATCACTCTCTAAAGAGATTGAAAATACAGACTTCTGGCTTTCTGGCAAAGTATAACACGATGGGGTTCTGACAGGGAATTAATACAGAAACAGCATTTGAATTTTCATTTGTCATTTTCCTGTGGAAGTCGGGACAAATTGTCGTGGGGTACCTTGATTAAAATGTATTTTAAGACAATTTTTAACTTTTATTTCAGCATACTAGTGTATTTTCCTGTTAGTTTAATAATCAAGGAATCCATTTTTAAAGAAAAGTCAAACTGCACAAAACTAACCCCAATCACCTTTTGGAGCCTCTAGCACAAAACTGCTCCACACAACTTAAGACTCATTTCGTCGTAGAGGGTCACATATAGTCAGAAACATAACAAGTTATATGTGAAACAATGCAAGGTAAAAGTTCTAAACCTCAATGACTCAAATCCTGACTCTTCTTCAAATTTTGTTTCAAAGCTGGTCTCTAGGGTTATCAATTTACCTGTTCTGCTGGTGGATCCCAGAACACTTGTTCAAAGATGGGCACGTCTTTTGGTCGAGTGACATAGCGGGACCACGGACATATGCGTTCCTCAAGCTGGCCTGTCTTGGTCTTTACTACCAGCTGAGAGACATACAGTAAAAGTTAACTGAGACTTTCTACATCAAGGACACCTAGAAGTTCATTCAAAACACAACTTCCTACCAGATGCTCAAAGTACAACTCTCATCATCTTTCATTGACTGTGAGACTTTGCTCCTACACGTTGATGCTACTTTGTTGTATTTATATATATTTGTTTTGCTCAGTGTATAAATGCAATGTTTATTTGGAGCATATTGCTTATGCACACGTGTGTGTGTGTGTGTGTATGGTGTTGCTGCTAGAGCCTGGTGCATTATAAGAATTATTATCATTTGCATATTTTACTTTGTTTCGTGTTCATAAAGTATATTGTGCCTATTTTAAAGGGAAGAGTGCTGTAAAAATTTGCCTGTTATTAGTGTGTACTTCCTGCTACCAGGTGAGTGAGCAGATAGCTTTTTTTTCTATTTCAGGTTTAATAGCTGGTGGAAGAAAACAGTAACTTTCTCAAGATCTCTAGATCTAACAAAAACTTTGATCTCTGGATCTCTCTTGATTTCTGTCTGGATCTATCAAGAGTTCTGATCTCTGGATCTCTCAATACCTCTGATGTCTGGATCTCTCAAGCTATTTAATGTATCCATCAAGAGCTCTGATCTCTGGATCTCTCAATACCTCTGATGTCTGGATCTCTCAAGCTATTTAATGTACCCATCAAGAGCTCTGATCTCTGGATCTCTCAATACCTCTGATGTCTGGATCTTTCAAGATCTTTGGATCTATCAAGCAGTATTCTTCCCCTTCCCCATCTTTACCTTCACTGAAGGATTCAAACTATTTCATGTCTGCAGCTCATGTGAATTTCATCCACTCCCACCTAATAATGAGGATTTATATAGCACTTTTTCAAAGATTTGCTCAGAGCACTTTACATAAATAATATATGAGCTAAATCATCAACAGCCATGCACCCATATTCACATATGACAGACAAGCTCACTTCACACAGAATGCAGACAAACTCTTTTTATCACTTTATCTTTGAAGGGTACAGATGCAAAAGGATCCATTAAAGTTAATTTATCTAAGTGTCAATAAATTCTTATATACTGGTGATGACATGCAAAGAACCATGCTACCTTCAACTTGCAAAGATGATGAATAGGACAGGTGCCATCTGGATTAGGTGGAATGTCCAGCTGCCATCTTCCAAACTGAATGCGCTGGAAAGCATAATTTGGCTCCACCCTCCAGCCGTCTGAGAAAGCATCACAATCACAGTAATCATAGCCGCAATGTCACCGGCATAATACTTAGTAATTTTCAAAACTTCACAAAAATATGGAGAACACATTTTTTTCCTTTTTACTTTGTGAGCTTTTAAATGGCAAGATATATTGTTAGACATCACACCCTGGTATGGCACTGGATAGTTACCCTTACCTAATACTGCAAACTGGACTGCTTAAGAGAAAAAGTCATGAAACTATTTAGCGTTGGTGTAAACAATGAGTGAAAGTGCTCCCTATCTAGCATTGTTACTGATTCTGATATTACAATTAAGCTCTCTGGCATCTAGAAACATAATTATATTAGCAAGAAAGCTTAAAATCATGTGGCAAAATAAAGTAAATTTACTCAAGATGACTAAACATTCTACAACAGATAAATTAAAAGTATCATGAGGCAGTACAGCAATTTTATAAATCCAGACAGCTTACTGAAGTCTCCCATAAGATACAATTCTTGCGCGCCAGGTGCCCATTCTAGTACTCTAATGCTGTTGTCTGGAAGATGATGAACACCAAATGTCTGGTAACCTTTGGTGAAGTTATCCAACCCTCCTTCATGTTTTTCAATATGATTCAGCAGGTTGAGAAAACATCCATATCTGGCATAATTGCATCATGATGACTATTAAATTTCTTACTAATGAAATTACAAATCATTTTTTATACCGTCATATCCATAAAAAGACCTAAACTTTTCAAGCTTCTAAAATCAATGAGGCTAAAACCCTCTTCCTACTTAATTTTACAGTGACCACTGACAGGCAATTATCTATTATACAGTCATTTATATGTTATTACACTTCTTTAGTCTTTACACCTTGTATATTCATATTAAAAAAAAATAAGCATGCCTTATCAGTTGGTCACCAGCCATTTCGACCCAAGACCCTATCGCCCCTCAGCCTGAGTCAAATCATTCCAGCTATGTCCATATCGTCTCCGGTAAGACCATATCGCCCCATGACCGAAAACCCGAACTATCCCAGGCCCAAGAGACAATCGGTCACCGATGATACAATTAGCTATTAACATCAAAGGCAGAACTTCGATAAAGAGTAACTCGTTACGTCATAGGTCCGTCTATGTTATTTTGTTAGAGGTTTGGGGTTAGTGATAGCCTTGGGCGTAGGGTTAGGGTTTGGGGTAGGGTTAGTTTATTAGGTACATTTGGGCAATTGAGTGGAGCGAGCAGACGACAAATGGCGCGAGTTACTTTATATCGCATCTGTACCACATCAAATATTACCAGAAGAAGCCATAGGTTGTTTGAACAACATAGATATGCAAGCTCAGCGGCCTACTTTAATACAGAGCCATGCGAATAACTTTAGTTGAGCTTGCGTATGTTGTTGAATGAACGACCCCACCTATCAGATTGTGTGGCGTGCCTTCAAGCTGATAATAGCTGATTCGACTTGCATCCAAACATACACGCTGAACGCACACAAGGATAAAGTTATTTGCTGTCATTAGCAAATAAGTATAATACTTTAATCATGCGCTAAAAAAAAACTGTAACCTAAACAATAAAAGTAGTAATTATCACAAATTACGTTACCCGACTTTTCGTCACCCAGCCTATACATGTGGAAAGCTGCTATCTAGACTTTTTCGTAATCCCTTACTAAATTAATAATTTCCACCTCCAGGTTGTCTTAATGTTGTAGATTTGCATTCTGATTGTTTTTGCATTTCATCAGCAGACGTTTTTTGAAAGCAGACGAAAGTGTAGCAGAGTTGAACAAATGACCTTAATCCCTCCCACTTCGAAAACAACGCAAACACAGAATCTTGAAAAATGCAGTTTGTAAATGGCATAGAATGAGACTTACCGTCTCCGAATTTCGTGTTCGTATGTGAGGAGATAGCCGTCAATTTGAAAAAGCTTCTGGACGTCTGGTTGTGGAGGGAGAGCCAAGCTGTTGTCCTGCGCCATGTTGGATTGGTACTGCTGACCTTGACCTCCACTATGAGGTGAACTGGCGGAGGTCGAGGCTGTTGAGGCTTTGGCCCGTGTGCCTGACCCTCAACTGTCTTACGTGGCCCTTGGGCACGTTTCTCTTTCTTATACAACCTCGGAGGACGGATGGAGGAGAGTGCCAGGTTAGTGCGAGGCACGTGAAAGGAGAGCTTAACGAAGAATGGGTTATGGGTCTTATGGAACAGAAAATACCAAAAGGACAAGTCGAAGGACGGTAGGGCACGCGCACTACAATTAGTTTTCTTAATCCACAAGGGCAATTGCAGATAGCACTCAAGCTAGCAATATACAGATAAATACATAGACGTGTTGTAATAATTTCCCTCACTCTCTCTCTCTCTCTCTCACACAATACACACACACACACACACACATGGTGACCTGAGGTCACCTCAGGCCAGTGCAGGATCATACTGCCATTAGAGTCCATCAAGTAAATGGCACGTGCAATCTTCACTGCTGAGAAGAATAACCGACACAAATTAACAGGCAATGGCTGATGTTGCATTTTTGCAATTATAATGTGCCATAACACGTACACATGTTACTGTGGTGTGGAAATCCCGTGTTATGTACAGTTGTTGTACAACACACCATGGGATCAGCCAGATCACGCGCCTCACCTCCTACGGCCCCGCAAAGATGCGGAGTTAGCAAAGTACAAAGTACAAAGTACAAGTACTAAGTACAAAGTACAAAGTACAAGTACAAGTAACTACAATGAACAGAAAGTAGGAGCAGCTGTAAACTGAGTTTACCTGCTTGCTTTGGGTTAGCCAAGAAATTCGTTGCCTTTGCGTGAAGCTTCAAAATGTACGCACAATGCCAGAAACAGAATTTGTGCTCATCTGACTTCTTTCTGCTGGTGTAACCTTGTAAAGGACTGTGCTTTGCTGGTGTAACCTTGTAAAGGACTGTGCTTTGCTGGTGTAACCTTGTAAAGGACTGTGCTTTGCTGGTGTAACCTTGTAAAGGACTGTGCTTTGCTGGTGTAACCTTGTAAAGGACTGTGCTTTGCTGGTGTAACCTTGTAAGGACTGTGCTTTGCTGGTGTAAGGACTGTTGCTTTTGCTAGTTTAACTATTTCGCGGGCAAAGGTTAAGGCTACGATGGTGCGGTGTGTCGTCTGCTAGTAAGGTTAAGAAAAACTTCCGGTTTAGTGCGCCTGCGCACACAAAGCTTCACGGCTGCTTTTTCCTGGAGACGCAACAACAAAAACACGGTGCTGCGGCGTGAGAGCAGTAATAACACACGGGCGAAACAGTCGAACCTTGTCTGAACTAATTGATTAAGATTAAAGTTATGTCAAGGAAATCATGAAAAGACTTGACCGACCGGCTGGTGAAGGTGAGTTCATTATAATTTTACTTTCTTGAATGCTGCATACGATCGACAACCCCTCCTGGGCAGCCCGAATATGGTGTGTTGTCATTTCTCTGTTCGATCGTGGAGATTTCGAGTTCGAGTGGTCATAACATTAAATAATCTGCAGCATAAATAAGTCGAAACAAAATGTGGCTCCTGGCATTTCAGTGAATTTTTTATCGTTTGCCTTTTTAAAAAAATAAGCACTAGCGCACCTGCGGTATTATATATGCATCTGTTAAATCTAAGTACCTCTGTTCAGTGGTAATGTGCATGTTTTAAAGGAAGATTCTGCTCTCTTTTTTCTCTCTTCTCTCTCTCCCTCTCTCTCTCTCTCTCTCACACACACACACACACACACACCTCTTAGCTTCGTTCATGAAACATTTGATACATCTCTTCTGCTATGATGAGATAAATATATAAACTAACTCATGATGTAGAAGGCTAGGCGACTATGAAATGCTTTCCTTTCATAGTTCAGCTAACTTGAGAGGCCAGCACAGTAAACTATTATGTCTTACAGCTGCAATAAGTTAGGTCACAAAAATGGGTTATCTGCCATTGACAGGATATAAAAGCACTCTGTGTGTTTCAGGCTTCCTTGTATAGAAAATCCGATGACACTGTTGCTATAGCAGCATTAAGGAGGATTTTCCTATTGATTTTTCACATTAGGACCTTTTAAGTGATGAATATTTCTCATGTCTTTCCACTGACAGACAGTGAAAACAGCTTAGAGTAATGACACATTCCTGCAGAAAGTATGAAAAGAGGAATGGTTATAGTAAACACTTTATTTTTCTCATTCCAAGGAGCTGACCTTACAAGATTTAATTAGTGGAAGGTGGGTGAATCTTTGAGTATTTATCAAGGACCAGTGATCTGGATAGCTTAACACAAAAAGATTTGTTTTACAGACTAGATTAGGCATGAGATCATTGTTTCACATACAGTCTCAACAATGATGTTGCATATACAGAGACATCCATAAGGTATCAGAGGAGTAAATCATAAAAATGAAATTGTGGTTAGCTTCAGCCATCATACTTCCAAACCACTTAGCTATTAATATCACACAACCACAGTGTCTGCATGAAAAGAAATGAAAGTGTTGTTTATTCACATAGGTTATGGTAACAATGAGACATTTTAAAATGAGTAGACTAATGTCTATGTTTCATATAATTTCCATATAGTATTTTTGGGTGGTGGTTGTGGGGTGGGGGGGCTCACTTGGTCACCTGTGAAGCTATAGGATACACTATGATGCAGTAGTTTACCAGGACAGAATAGAGCATAGTAAAATCTGTGACATGGTGACAACCTTTTTTCAGCTAAAAACAGTCCCTACATCACAGGTGTCCTCTAGTTGGAATCAGGAACAGCATGCACTCTCAAAATAAGACAATTAAAAAGTTGCTAAGAAGTTTCATACTGTTGCTAGTTTATTTCTATTAATCATGAAAGAAGTCTTTTGACCATGGTTTAAAAATATTTTGGAGAAAATTAAGGTTGGAAAACCATTTGTGGGCTCAAGCTTAAAGTCTCTGATCTACGCACCACGACCACGACCTGTGATTTGGTGGGAGGGGGGAGAGCAAATGGTATGGTACATCCACTAACTGCAGGTCTCTGCAGCTTGATACACAGAACCAGTCCTATATATATATATATATAGCCTGCTATATTCTGCTACCTTTTGATCGTCGTAACACTTTTTCTTTTCTTCAGTTTTTTTTTTTCAAGTCAGCGGCGACCTCATTTTCGACCTCTCTCCGGGGGAGTGTCCGCAGCTGTAATACGTACACTGGTTGACCCTAACTTTGCTCGATCTAACGGCTGATAATACATTTGACGAGCTGCTGAAATATTACAAAAATAATGTTCCGATCAGCTTTGTTTAATAAAATGATTACACGTTTCTACTTCGCTTTGATATCAGGAAGTCACTGCAAACGGACGCTTGGCAAATATTTGTGTGAACAAACCCAAGATAAAAGATCCTCCTCCTCCTCCCAGCTTGCGAGTTTCAGCAGCCGATGTAGGTAAACCACTTAATTGCAGTGTTACGATTTGACCGAAAATAAGTGACTGCCGCGAAACTAAAGTAAAAACTGTCCGCTCATTTATGTAAAAGACAACTTTTGTCCCTAAAGTCTCTGTCCACCTCCCCCTGTACAAGGCGTCCGCCGGTCAGACGTTTTGTGCTGAAAACCTGTGGGTGGCGACTAACAGTGTCCGGACATGGCAGGTGACCGCTGGTCAGATGAGGGTCCGCACATGGCTTTACTGTATGAGGTCTTTTACGTACTCCGTCACACTCACACGCACGCGCACACACACGCTCACACTCACACTCTCACGCTCTCACACTCACAATCTTGTGCGGCGGGTTTGTGTGTCAGGGACGAAGTTTGTTTCTCGTATTACTTGACGCCCATAGAAAAGCAACTGCCACTATACACTATGGATCCGTAACCATGGAAACTGCTGTGGCCTGCCATTGTGAGTGGCATGCAGTAGCCAGACTTGCTGACTGGGTTTGGTGACCTGAAAGTGAAGGTGGCCGCTATCTGTAGCAACACATCAGTTCGCTGTTGCTGCTGCTGCTGCTGCTGCTGCTGCTGCTGCCACGTGGGCAACACCTTGAAGTGCCAGACCTCCGGCCGTTACTTTCCTCTCTTGTGCCGAGTAAGCAAGTCTCAAGGGCAACTCTCCTTGTTTTCACCAACTTGTCGCCTGCTCACTTTTAGGGGAAAATGTGTGTACCCTCAATGTATGCCGAGGAAGAAAAATGGCTACAATCTCTGAATTCTCAGCTGTGGCCATCAGATGGCTCCAGGGGATCCTATAATGGCAGTGGCTTTTGGTGCTCCAGTGGCCATGTTATTCCACTTTCTTTCCGTCTGCTGAAGACCATCTGAGGTCAGATAGCATTGGTACAAAAGCACACGTGTGTGCCCCACAGGTGCCGTCTGTAGGTACATGGATACTTACAGCTATTGAAAGATTTTCCACTGTCCTCCTCTCTTTCTGTTTCTTCTCACATGTGCTAACATTGTTCTGTTCTTCTGGGCTAACATTGCCCCCCGTACGTACCTCTACCCTCAGAGAACAAACTGACAAGAGCACAGACACGCATTGATGAAGAGTTCAGCCGTAGATCATATGTTTTCCGACACAGGAATGATCGCGAAAAAGGGAGCAAGTTCATAACAAGGTAACATTGAATCACCACATTATGACTGGTAGGCATTGAAACGTGAGGCTATTATAGGGCGACACTCATACGCTCGTCTCAATCATCTGGTTAGGATATTTCTCTGCCTGTCGCCATGTGCGCTATCGTCCTGTTAAAAAAAATAAAAAGAAAGAAAGAAAGCCGCTGAGCAAGTGAGGGCTTAGCTATTCAAACAAGTGCCACGAGTCTCCAGCAATGTGTATTAGTGCTTTGATCAACACTCGTCGTGAGGCGATCAGCCGCCACTTTTATTGTAGTCAGCACAGGGAATGGTCGGCTGTGTTTGACGTGTTGCTAAGACTGAAGGCAAGGGGAGTGTGCACCTGGGGGGGGAGGTCAGAGTTGGTGGAGCTGAGTTCTAACCACCTCCATATTGTACACCTGCTGTAACATAACTTATACCAGTAAGCTATTGTTTATAATAAGCTATTTGAAAAGAGGATAGAGCTTTAAAGAATTCATTTATTATTTATTTTGTGTGTGTGTGTGTGTGTGTGTGGCTGGGCGGGGAGGTGTGTCTGTGTTTACACGTATTCTGTTTTATATTGACAACACGGTTTCATCAATATCCGTGTGGATTGTGTGAGTGAAAGGATTTGTTGGACTAGTCTTGTGATCCTGCACTTCACAGTATAGTTCGTCTCTCAGCTGCTTATGTCCAGTGTAGGTCACGTGGCAACTGGAAATGACTGTGTGCCATGCCATGTGACAACTGCAGATCAACTTCTTAAGGATATGGAAGGCTTCGTCACTCTCTCTCTCTCTCTCTCACACACACACACACACACACACACACACACACACACACTCACAGATGAATGTTGATGATTGTCTGCTCTTACTGCTTAGTGATACCAAGACTTTCAGAACACTTGCTCTGTGGCAGCGTCTGACAAGAGTACTGTAGAGTTATTAATAATAAGTAGAGTAGAGGCGCCTGGTGCTCAAGTTCTGTCACCAGTTCTGCAAGTCACTTCTTTGCTGCAGGAGTCGCACTTCAAGAGGACGCTCGATTGCCGTTGCTAAGCAGCGGTGGTGGTGCTGGAAAGGGTGTGTGTTAGGGGTGGTGTTGGGGGTGGTGGTGGCTTCTTCACCGATTAGCTCTGACAATTTATAGACGTTGTCGCAGCCACTTGACTTCCAAAGCTATGTTGTGTGCAGGCAGAGCAAATGGATCTTTTCGATTGTTTGATATACACATTTGCTGCATGGCTCATCTCCACACCCCCACTCCGCGCACCCCCCCCCCCCGTAATTTCAGAAGACACTAAATATAGATTACTCTAGCTGCTGTCACTGATGGTGAACGATCCGCTTCAGTATCAGAGACATGGCTGTTAAGAGGCAAAGACCATAACAACTGTTAAAATACTTAAAATACCAAACATCTTGGGTCTTGTGTAAAATCTTTGTTCCAGCATGAGTTTAAAAATCTTTGCTTATGGTGTTAAAAGAACTCACTCCGGTTCAGGGAAACACAAAGCAACAACCGAATATAAAAAAGAAAAAAAAACTCAACACAGAAATCTACTTCCATTTGTTAGATCATTCGATCCGGAACAAGGCTTTAATAAAGTCACTTTTTCAAGAGGGAGGACAAGGCTTTTAACTTAGTCAAGAAGGGAGACAGCGCCTTTAAAGATCACTTTATCAAAAAGCGAGACAAGGCTTTAAAAATGACTTAAGAAGAGCGACAAGGCTTTGCTCTTTGTTACTTTGTTCCCTTCTACGACTAACCATCGACTCTCTCTTTTTTTTCTTTTTTTTTTTCTTTTTTGTAGACCCACGGTTCCACGAATACAACGTCGACGTCACTGCATTGTAACCATTCGTAGCGAGTCAATGGCTGGCAGTTCTACCAAATCAGTTTTTCGCTTCTCGGCGATCGAATAACGCTGGTGTGATTTTCACTTGCGCCTTTTTTTTTTTATTAAGAGACAGCAAGCGTCAGTGAGCTCGAAGATCTGCCAGTGACAGGCAGCAGACACATTTGTGATCGTTTGTCACGAACCTCACAACCTGTCGAGCAGGACGCCAGGTCTGTTTGGCTGCTTGTCTAGTTTACATTACAACCGACAACGTATGATTGGAGAGAAACACCACCCTGTCGCTGAGTTTTAATGTGTCAGTTCAATCTTCTTCATGGCAGCGATTTGTACCAAAAAGTCTGTAAGGTAGGATCATACTTTCTTCTTAGAAGTTTTTGAAGAAGGGCTGGAGCTGAATGAGACTGTTTATCGAGTCAGCACCCATCGTTCACTCAGCTCACGTGTCTCCGACCTCGAAAATGGCAGGCTACCCGCTCCCCACCACCATCACCACCACTCCTCAGACAGATGAATGAGCTTCTAAATAAGTTCATTTATAGAATATATCATTATCTTATCATATTTATTTTGCCTCGCTTCCTCGCTTCAAGATTTTAAAAGTTATTATGTGTGTGCGTGGGTGCGCGTGTGTGTGTGCGTGCGTGCGTGTGTGTTTGTGTGTGTGTGTGTGTGTGTGTGTGTGTGTGTGTGTGTGTGTGTGTGTTTCGAGGTTGTTGATACCCAAGTTGTTACAAACGGGTGTCACTGAATTACACTTACTGGGGACACGTGTGCATTCTTTCAAGAACAAAACGATCTCCTCTTTGGCTGTGCAAGTCGCTATATAATAATTTCCTGAACGAAGAACTTTCGACATGACAACACGAAACACGGCCTTCCGTCCGACTCTTGATGTTTCCATCGACGTATCAGTATTTCTCAAATCCTACATCGACGCAGTCTGTTGTGTCCATCTTCTTTGAGCTGCTCAGTCGTCTGCTTTTATGTTGTCAGGCTGGATTACTGTAAGTCTGCGTCTACCTAAGAGTCTGACTACTGGACAAAGTTCAAAGGGCTCAGAACAATGTCACTCGCACTTGTCTTCCGAAGGCCAACAGCGGACCGTGCAACAGCTTTCTTCCGCGAGCTTCACTGGGGGGCCAGTGCAAACTGACACTGAGTATAACTCTCATCACCACCCATGCTGCTCTTGTCTTCACGGCCTCACCTCATCACACCTGTTGCCACCTGTTTGGTGGACGCTTCTTCTCTTTTTTGCAGGCCCCATGGACTGTTCAGATTTCTCTGCCCCTTTCTTTTCCAACTACGTTGGAAGCCTTCAAACCCGGCCTCAGATCCCCCCCCCCTCTGTAAGAAATATCTTGTGTAATCAAGAGAACTGTTTCGCTCACTCTTCATATCTTCATCCATGCAAGTCCGTGATGTTGTCTCTTTGCTGACGCTTGTGTTTCTGGTGCCCAGCGGAACATGTGTCAAACAGAACGTTCTCGAATAAGAGCGGGATACGACTATGAATATGTTTGTTCTTTCTCGGCTTGATTACTGCAACTCCTTGCTTGCCGGCTGCCGTGCATACCTTCTTCACACACTCCAGAGAGTACAGAACTCCGCTGCACGTCTGGTGCTTAGAGCAAGGAAACGGGACCATGTCACACCTCTCCTTCGTTTTCTACACTGGCTACCCATCCGTTCTCGCATTCAGTACAAACTGTCTGTGCTGTGTTTTAATTTCTTTGCAGGCTCCTGTCCTGACTATTTCTCTGAACTTCTCATCCCTTACATCCCGGCCAGACAACTCCGCTCTTCCTCTGATGACCGTATCCTAACTGTTCCTGTCACCAGAACTACAACATATGGTCACAGGATTTTTACTTACTGTGCAGCGAAACAATGGAACTCTCTCCCTTTACATACCCGCCATCTACCCACCATTGAATCCTTTAGATGTGCAGTGAAGACACACTTCTTCCCTCAACATTACTCCTAACAACAGTCCACACAATGCTCCTCCTTTTTCACACCCTTTCTCACTTTCCACTTAATTTTATTGCGACTTCCTTGCTGGTCTTTCTTTTGCAAAATCGTGATACTCTCAGTCCTCGTTACTTGGTTCTTCTCTGCCTTTTCTGTATTTGTCTTTATTCATCATCGGTAATGTTGTTTATCCTTCAGTATTGCATATGTTGTTTGTTTGTTCTTCTGTCCCTCGTATGTTGCGGGGCCATGTCTCGTTCTTAGTCTCAAGCACTAAAAGCATGCTCCTTAGGAGTGTGAGTATGTGCTATACAAATTGTGCGTTGTTATTATTATTGTCACGTGCCTGCGATTATTTTGTCCATTTTCTTGTTTCCTTCCCGCACTCTACTGGCCTGTCGTAGGTGTACGCGGGGGGATGGGGGGGGGGAAACGCGTTCGTAGGGGTCCAGGGCTGCGGATGAAAGTTTGCGTGAGTCAGGCGAATGTTTTGTTTGCAGACTGATGATGTATGTCAGTTAGTTTGAGTATGGTCCCTGTGTGCGGGAGGTAGATTTCTGCTTTTGTTCTGTTCCTGTCTGGGTAGCGGCGCATGTGGCGCGCACCTGTGATTCTGATTGAAAGTGCACGAGCGTGTGAGTCCTTAACTGAGAGCGGGACTGGGAGGGGAGACTTTTGTTTTACTTTTAACCTTTTGTTGATGGGGATTTTTCAAAGTTTTCCTCCGCAGGCTTTGTGTCTTCGTCTGCATCTGCGTCTTAGTTTTCCCCTGCATCTTCATCTCCCTCTTCACCTCCCGTGTCTTGAAAACTGTCATATCCCTTCTCTACACTCCTGACGCCGTCTTAAAACATCTTATTCGTCGGATCATCTCCTTCATCAGCCTCAATCGCCAACGCGTGGGCACGTGACCTAGCTATGTCCTCGGAGGGGGGGGGGGCGACCAAGCTCTCCTGCCCACGTGACTAGCGGGCTGCTCAGATGTTGGCCGTGTGGAGGATCCCCGTTGTGTGTGCCGGTGTCACGATCTCGCCTTTTGCACAAGAGACCATTTTGCCTCGTGACAGCGCGCAGACACAGGGGTCAACAAATTAACGAGTGGGGTTTGATCTTTGCGAATTGTGATACTGATCTGAGCATTTTGTCTTTGCTAACCATCGTTAAATTCTGGTTCGCTGTAATCTAGTTTTAGCAAATCGGAATTTTCATTCGGTTATTGTGAGGTGTTATTTCATCGTCAACTGTGGTGTTCTCTCTGTTGTAGTAGTTCGTATATTTTCGTGTAACACTTATAATCGATGTTGTGTTTTCTATTGGATTATAATTATTTTCCTGCATGTTGTACGTTCATTCGTTAATTTGTGGACCACTGCGCCTGCGCGCTGTCAGAAGGCAAAAGGGTCTCTTGGGCAAAACGCGAGATCGTGACAGCGGACAGACGGGAGGAGGAAGGTGGTTACAGGACAGGGCAAGCCATGGTGTGACTGTGAACACTCCACTGACAATTTGCTCCCCCATTGTTACACCACAGTGTGTGCGGGTGTTGTGTCCCCTGCTTCACCCCTCCCCTTTACTGTTTTTTTCTCTCTCTCTCTCCCCCACTCTCTTTTTTGTGTGTCTCTCTCCCCCGTGCACGGGGCAGGTGTTTTGTGTGCATGTGTGTGGGCATGTATAGGTGTATATAGTTTTTTTTATTTACCTCACCGTGTGTAATAAACTTGTCTGTACGGTCTGTACCGTTCCTCCGTCTTTGTTTTTGGTCTGCGCTCATCAGTGGTTCGATAGGCACGTGGTGTCCCACCTCTGGCCGAGCGAGTGGTTTATGATGGTGGCGGCTGAGTGAGTGGCTGCGTTTGTGCATCCGGCGACGCCGGGGGTGTGACCGCGACAATTATTATTATCATCATTATTTCGACACACTTTCCAAGACGCCACTCAGGTACACGTCCCGCGAGGTCACTCAATGGGTCAATAACAGTCCTACCCAGGGAAAGAACATGTCGTTCAGGCGTTACAATTTAGTGCACAGTTCTGTGTTTAAATCCCACTCGACCGTCACGAGACATAATCTCCTCAACATAGCGATAATGCTGACATATTCTGTTAGTTTTGACCCCGACACGGTGGAGAAAGTAGTCCACTAACTATAGCGCATTAATCCTGTTGCAAAAAGTTTAATGTGCGTCACAAATTTATGACGTCATCTACGCGCAGACGGTCGTGACGTCAGCTGAAGCTAATGGCTACCCAGCAGACGGGATTTTGGTGACCTTCACATCCTCAGGGTCTCCATAATCATACCGACTGATAGGAGTAATGGCATCCAGTAAGTACTGAGTAGACAGCATTTGGTCTATTGTGACAAACAGACGGACGTTTGGTGACCTTCACATCCTCACCGTCTCCATAATCGTACCGACTGGTAGGAGTAATGGCATTCAGTAAATACTGAGTGGACAGCTGACGCTAGACAGTATTAATACAGGTATAGACCACACTTGATGAGAAAAACAATGGAACTATAGCTATATATATATATATCTTTATTGAAATGACCCCGTTTTCGTTTTACTTGCGGTCATGTGCTTTATTAGACTAGGTTTTCCTCATCTAACAGAAAATAAATTCTTAATTATCAAATTACTTTAATTGAAATTTGTTTTGTTGTTTGTTTGTTCGTCCATCGGGGGCCGATGATGACCATGACTTCACACAAAAAGGAGAAGTTAATGGTGGTGGTGATGGGTGCGGAGGTAGCTGGTGAGCCCAATGCGGGCCCTGAAGAGTCTCCCCCATGGGACAGACGTGTGATGACGTGGGGTTGTCAGGGAGGACACTTTGGCCGTTCGTGCTGCGCGTCTCTCTTCTGCTGCCGTGACGCGTCTGGCCTCAGCTACACAGGCTCCCTGGGTGAGGGCGCTGCACCAGGATGGACGGTCGAGGGCGAGAGCCTCCCAGCTGCCAGCATTGATGCTAAGGTCTCTGAGGGTGGCTTTGAGGTTGTCCTTGTATTGCTTTTTCTGCCCTCCAGCTGTGCGCTTTCCCTGGCACAGCTCTCCATAGAACAGTTGCTGTGGCAGACGACTGTCGGGCATACGGACGACATGTCCGGCCCATCTGGCCTGTGATTTCAGCAGAAGTGCGTGGATGCGGGGAATGCAAGCCCGCCTCAGGACTTCTGTGTCGGGGATCCTATCTTGCCATCCGATGTGTAGCAGGCGGTGGAGGCAGCTTCTATAGAACTGGTTGAGCTGCTTGGCATGTCTGGCGTAGAGGGTGCAGATCTCGCTGGCGTAGAGAAGGATGGGGAGGACTACTGCAGTGTAGACGTTTAGCTTGGTGTGGAGGTTGAGACCGCTTCGCTTACGGGCGTTTCTGAGCAGTCTGTCATAGGCAGCACTCGCTTTAGCCATTCTCTTGTTGACCTCCGCATCGAGTTTTGCTGAGTTTTAAAGAGTACTACCCAGGTAGGTGAAATGCTCAAATGCTTTAAGATGGCACCCCTTGATTTTGATGTGTGGATGCTGGTAAGGCTTGTCGGGGGCAGGCTGTAGCATGACTTCGGTCTTTGTATTGCTGATGGTCAGACCGAAGTCTTCGCATGCTACTGACAGGCGGTCCACCTCCGCCTGCATCTTATGCTCAGTGCTGGCGTTTAGGGCGCAATCACCAGCGAACAGTAAGTTTCTGATTGATCTTGCTTTAGCTCTGGTCATTTTCTGTCCGTTCTTTATCTGATCGTCAGACTCTCGGCTATCGTGAAACGCATCTGTCATCATGGCCGAGAAGACCATACTGAAGAGCGTTGGGGCAAGTACGCAGCCCTGCTTGACGCCATTTGCGACGGGGAAGGTTTTGGATTCCTCTCCATTGTCGAGTACTGTGACCATCATTCTGTCGTGGAACTGCCGACAAAACCTAGTGAACTTGGGTGGGCACCCGACATCGCAGGAGTGGCGGTTGCCCTTTCTTGTGTACATATGTGGACTGTGGTGGCATCCTTAAATTGCTGGGGGACCTCGCATTGATTCCACATTGACTGGATGAGCAGGGTCATCCGCTGTAGCAGGACCTGACCGCCTGCTTTGTAAAGCTCTGCAGGGACGCCATCTGATCCTGGGGGCTTACCCTTTGCCATCTGCTTGACAGCCTTCGTGACTTTGGCTTCTGTGGGTGGCATGTCAAGGTCATAGTTTGTCCCCACCTGGGGCAAGCGGGCAGTGGCTTCGTCATTAGTGGAAGATGGGCGGTTGAGGACACTGTCGAAGTGCTCTGCTCATCACTCCAGGATGTATTGTTCCTCAGCTTTATTTAATATAATTGCCTTTAAATTCTACTTATCAGGCTGGCAAGCCATTACTTTTGAAACTGATGTCACACTAACATTGTTAATCAGATGGAACACACGGGTGCAAACATGGTACTTCTGGAAATAATTAGATGGCACGGGTGATTTAGAGATACAAATACATTTGAGCTTAAGTAGAATAACAATAGCTTGAAGTTGATAGTATATACATGTATGATACTCACATATAAAGTTTTCCCACGTAAATGTTGCTGTCATTACTGATATAGTCAGGTACTTCTTTCCTTTTTTTCAGGTTCTCAGAACTGAAAGGGGAAACAGAAACCCAGAAACAGAAGGAGAACTTATTAGCGGTTGCACCATCCATGCCCATTCAGACCTGTTCAGCTTCTGTCAGTACAACACAGAAAACTATTCCTGCTTCAGGGAAGGACATTAGAAGTTTAGATGCAGATGTGAGTGCAGAAGTTTCAACCTCTGGTTTATTGATAAACCAGATGGAAGGCTTCAAAGTGAAAACATATTTAATTTGTTATAACTAAATAGCAAAGCCTTGAAGGAGATTAATAAATATTCAAGACATGCAGCAGGAACTAAAAAATTAGACCAGAGATCATTGCGATCCTTCTAGACCATAAGAATCAACTGGCCTACAGAACTGCTGTAATACAACATGCTTAAAAAGTATTTCAATCACTCTTCATCCCTCACATCTTGAATAATATAAGAAACTGATGCTTTTCATCATTTTGGCAAGATGACAGCAGCATGAAAGAACAAACGGCTGTTTTCTATCTATCATGCATTCTCTGTCACCCTTCCTTCTATCTTTCCTGTTGAGAAACTGGAAGCTTGCCCAAAACACAATAGTCCCAGGGTTGCTATTTACTGAAAACTCTATGCATGACCTTCTTCCGAACTTATGCCCAGCTGACATAAGCCAAGCAATAAATGTTCTTATTTTCTACAGTTAAATGGTGATCCTACACAATTTGTTCAGAAGACAGAGAGGGACAGTCAGAGGGCACCTTGCACCTCGTTGTACCAGACAACACCAGACGTGGGGCTGATGACAACACCACAGTCACTACATCACCAGGCTTTGCCATCACATCTGCCGTCGTCCCCATCTCCAGCAATTAAAATTCAAGAAGTTACAGTAGGACAAACTGACACAATGAGCCACCTGACAGGAATGGACGGCTATGGCGCAGTGAACAGCACGTCGCTCTCAAGAACACAGGAGAAAGAGGAGTTACAGCGACTGAATGAACGCTTTGCATCCTATGTGCAGCGAGTACGGCAGCAGTCAGACCACAGCAACCAGATAGACGCTACAGCTCTTCTGAGATCCACCAAAACGCTGGATGATGAAATTTACAACATTAGAAATATATATGAGATGGAACTGGAAAAGCTAAGGTGAGTCTTGTCTTTGCTGTAATTTGTAAGAGGTACCAACACTGTGTCCACCTCTGTCAGACACTACTGTAAAATAAGTATAAGGAACAAAAATTAAATATAAATAAGCTGGCAGCTTCGCTGCATGCATGCTTGAATACATCTGCATGAACATCCGTCCTAGTTTTGAGATAATCGTGAAATAAATAAAAAATAATAAATTAATTTATATAGCATCATATTTTAGCGCCATGGGCAAGCTGATTGTTTATACAGAATGACACATCACAATAAATAAGAGAATAGAATGCCAGGCTTGTTGTTCTCAAGATGACATCCTGTTCTTAGACCAAGATGTTGTTGGGCCTCTGTTTAGATCTACAGATTGTGCAGTCACTGGTCAAAAGCAGAACAAATCGATCAGAGAGTGGCGGTATACACATGACCACCAAGTAGAAAACACTTGCATTGAAGTGTTAAAACATAGGAATGTTTGGCGACGATGCCATATCCATGGCAGTGAGGACTTGTACAAACAAAGAAACTGTTTTTGTTGTCATCATTCGTCATTCGTCCCTTGACTGGAATCTCTGGATGTGGCATCTGCTTACAGGGTTGGCTGCCTTGCCGTGATATCGCTTTAGTTGCTAGTAAACATCAATTCACAACCACCACCACCACCCCTTGACTGGTACGTACTGTCGTTGGGGGTGGGTTACACATGGATAGACTCGGCAGCTGACAGGCCCTCCACTCACACCTATTGTGGGCGATAGGGAGCAGTTCCCGTACAGGACGACCAGTCCACTTCTTCACATTTGTGATCCAGTTCTTCCTCTGGCCACCGCGGCCTTGACTACCCTCTAAGGTGCCTTGAAGGACAGTCTTCAAGATGTCGTGCCGGGTCACATTGCTAAACCAGACCAGCTTATGCCACTTGAATGTTGAAAGTAGAGGTTCGTGCTGTCCTACGAGTGTGGCAGCCATGCTTTGTACAAAATCATTGGTTTTATGTTCTCTGTACAAGATCTGGAACAGCCTCCTCGTCAGGCACTTGTTCTCGAATGCCTGCATTCTCCTCTCCGTATCGGCAAACAGAGTCCACGTTTCACATCCGTAAAGCAGGATCGGTACTACGAGGATTTGTACAGATTGTACTTATAGTAGTAACCCTGATGTTATGGCTGCGCCGGACTTTGTCCAGTCTAGTTATTGCGGCTGTTGCTGCTGTCATCCTGATGCTGATATCTGTCGTGGTCGTGCGTCTGTCCTTGGAGAGGGTGGCTTACCTCTTCCAGCCGTACCCCATTGATGGAGATGTCTGCTTTGCTGTTGCCATTGACCATGACTTTGCTCTTATCAGAGCTGGTCTCCATTCCTCATGCGTGTGTGCTGCCTGTCAGTCTGCTGGTAAGATCTAAATGTCGTCTGCAGAGCCTAAGCTGCAATTCCGCCTCCTACCGATGGAAATGTAAGTGTGGTGGTCGTGGAGGGCTTCACGCACGATGCTCTGCAAGAGGCCAGAGAAAGAACTGGCTTACGAATGTCAAAGACTGGACTGGTCGTCCTGTACAGGACCTGCTGACTATCGCCCACAATAGACAAGAGTGGTGGCCCTGTCAGCTGCAGCGTCTATCCACGTGATCCACCCAACGCCTGGTGCTCGGCAAGGGACGACTGACTGACTTACTCTCCAAGAAAATGTTAAATAACACAGGTGATAGGAGGCATCTTTGACGTACGCCTACTGTCGTGCGAAAGTGGACGCCTATTAATTATAGTTATCCAGCAGCAAATAATGTGCTCGTTGAGCTATTATTCAGCGCTTCAGTGACTTGGAGGAGGCCTCTAACTTTTCGCATCACATCATTGTCATAGCCCCTCATGCCAGACTCTGTCGAAATCCTTTTTTAAATTCTTTATGAAGTTGTGAAAGAGGTCTCGTTGGTGCTGTAAATGCTTCTCTTTCAGGATGCAACAGTTTAATCAACATACTTTCAGCATGACTTTGCTTGGATGCCTGACAAGCGGTTTATGGTTCTGTACGTCTGGCACTGTTTGATGTTTTCTTTTTTTGGCAGGGTTATGTCAAATGACTGCCTCATTCTTTTGACTGTTCATTGCATTCCCAGACTCTTTTGACCTATTACCATAGGACTGGTAGGTCTGCAGTTTCGCAGGTTCAAGTCTGGTTGTTTTCAAAGATGTCAGCGTCATTCTTCGCCTGGAAGTTGTACAGGTCTTTACAACATTCAGTCCGTTGGTTGAGTAGACCACTGCTTCTGTGAGAAGGCAGCCATTGTTGGTTTGTGTTGGCCTATCTTGATAAGGATCCCACAACAGACAGATGCAAACAGAGCTGTGGCCTCAGGGAAGAGAGCCTCTGAGGTACCAAAGGGAACTTAGAAACGACAGCGTTCTTCGTCACAAAATAAAATATTAAAGTTTAATAAGCATGGTCCCTGTTACACTAAAGAAAGAGGTGAGGGTCCTTACTAGAGCAGATTTTGCTAGGCCTTTTTACTGTCCCCCCATGCCATTCCCTCCTCTATGGTCCAGTATTGTGCATGTGCATTGCCTTATTAGCACAGGCTAAAGGTTCTCATTGGCTGCAGCCTTCAGTCACATTAGAAGTTAAACTTTAGGTCAGTCCACATGTTGAAAACAATTTAATTAAAAATTCTTTATGGAGTTTTTTTGTAACAAACTATTTTTAAGTAGTCAGAAGCTTTTTCAAGTTTATGTTTGACTTTGTGCAGGCTTTAATATTACATAGTTGTAGCGCATTATGACAGAGTTGCTACTAATGTTAACACTGTGATTTTAAACTCATTTAAAGTTGTGGGATGAGTGAGTTTTCTTGTACTTTTCTCAATGAAGAGAAAGGTTCAGAAGTATTTGAGAACATAGTTAATGATGCTCCTACCTTATGAAGGGATCGAAACCTCTAGTTGTTGAAGACAGAAAGTGTATGGCATGTTGATAGGAAAGAGCAAGAAAACATTCAGAAGGACAAGGCAGCTCTACAGGTGCAGGAGAGCAAATACCTAAAGTCTCTAACAGACGTTCAGGACAGGTAAGAACTTGATGGGTTACTTTGATTCTACCCTTTCTGGTGCAATGGCACAAATGTTGCAGATAACTGTACAACTACGTACATTGCTATTGCTGCTCTTTTTTCCTTGTGTGAATTTTGGAAGAAGTTGTGAAGATATCTCCTCCTGCTGGGTAGTGAAAACAGCTGAAATCAAGACAAATCAAATGCAACTTCTTGAATCGATTGGGTTCAGACCACTTTCTGTATGTCAACATTGTATATTCTGAAATATGATTTTTAAATATGACACTTAAAAGTAAACAAATTGTAGAGACAAATTCTAGAAGTTAGGGACAGAGCCTGGAACATTTGAGTGAGTACATGTATTATCTTTTCACAGATTTCTCAGAAACGAAACTGGTTTTGTTTTTAATGTGCCTTTTACGTGGGTGTTGTATTTTGTGAAATTTTTATTAAAATTCAATTAGGTTGACTGTGGAAATAGAGAGGAATCGCAAACTGATAGATGAGATCAGTAACTACCAGCTGAAGATGGGGAGCATGGAGGCAGAGATCCAGGAAATGAGGATCAGCTCCAGTAGACCTCAGGAAGAAATTGAACGACTGAAGAGAAATACTGAAAACCAGCTACGTGAAGCTGACACATGGAGACGAAGGTCAGTATGGGAGAAGTAGTAGTTTTCTTGCCCAGTCTCACCACAATACTAAACAGTCATGGGTTTTAGTTGGTTCACGCCAGTTGATGGTTCTGGCTTAGATAAACTTCTCCGCAGGGTAATGCTCCTACCTCTGCAACTTTCTCCGAATAGCCCTTGTCCCTTGCCGCTCCAACCTCTTTTTGCTCCTACCCCGAATGTAGCCTTCCCTCTTGCAATAAGCCTCCCACCACCTGTCTCCCTCTCTCTGGAAAAACCAGGGGGTATGGGGTCACTTGCTAGGAAAAACCAGAGGACATGGGATCACTGGCTAGGAAAAAACCAGGGGACCTGGCGTTGCTAGCTAGGAAAAAACCAGAGGGAGGGTTCAAAGTCCCCTACCCATCTCCCTAAAAAACAGAGGGAGGTCAAGGGATTGCTCCAAGACAGCTCCTGCATGAGTGTGTGTGTGTGTGTGACCAGCTACCCTCTACCACACACAGCTTCTTTACAAACTTCAGAAATTACAGAACTCTAGTGCCCGTTTAGTGCTCAAAGTAAAAAAATAAACAAAACAAAACCTCCTTCTTGTTGTCAGCACCGCTTGCATTCACTACACGCTGTCTGTGCTCTGCTTTGCTTGAAGGTACTAGTCCTGCCTATTTCTCCAACTTCTTTTCCTCTTCATTGATTTCTCTCCATATTAGTCTGTCCTACCACTATCTTTTGATTAATTTGTCCTTCCTATATGCCTTTGTCGATTTCTTTATATTGTGACTGTTACTTCTCTGTTACTTCTTTTGTGCTTCATGCTTAGTGTTGTCCATCGATCTTGCCATTCCTTTATGTACTAGTTTCTCTTTTTTATTAAGCACTGAGTGCCTGTTTCTATGTGAGTGTAATTATATGCTAGATAAATTAAACATTTATTATTGTTAATATCATTATTATTCTTTCAGTTTCAATGAATTGACATGTCAGGCATGGTTTCATTTATGGGAACTTCTTTTACTTTCTGTTTTATGAGTGACACTCTGATGCATACCAGTACTGGGGTTAAGGGAGAAGGAAGTCGGTATTTGTATTGCAAGTATTATATAGCTGTGGAAGATTACTTACTAAACAATCAAAATAAAACCCATTACCATTACCATTGAAAAAAACTTCCCATCTGTAATCAGTGCTTATTTCAGAAGTGATGCAACATGGAGGTCAATATTTGCAAGAGAATCCACGGTATCTGCAAAATGATGCTGATACCCACATAAAAAGCTTGAAATACTATTGCTCCCCTCCCCCTCCAAAAAAAAAAACAAAAAAAAAACACTGAATTTTTAAAAATCCATTTTCATGAATTTTTATGAGGGGTGTTTTTGTGATATCTTGTCAGACTGTGACCCGGCATATGCATAGCTTTTAGATGTGATGTTAAGGCTTTGTCATGTAATTTTGAAATAATGAAATCATAATTATCTTTGTACTGTCTGCTTATCTCTGTTAAATCAGAGCCAGTGAACATGCAATAACCTTTACCAGTTTCCTTTATCAGTCATGTCTATTTTTATACTTGAATAGCAATACTTCTGATGCAGGGAGAAGAGGTTTGTTCTACAGTTTGTACTGTATGTTTTTTTAAACAGATATGAGCATGAATTAATTCTTAACCGAGAGGCAGAATCCAAAATCAAGCAGTTGAAGCAGAAGTTGGATTTCGACGAGAAAGTAAATGACCAGCGTGTGGCAGAGCTTCAGTCTCGTGTGGAATCAGCAGCAGCAACCATTCTTTGCCTGGAGGAAAAACTTCAATATGTGAGCTTAACAGATGTCTCTGTCCCAGATCTTCTGAAGCAGGTTCAGCATTCAGCTGAAGCAGAACTGAAAAGGTTTCAAAATGAGTCAGAGGAAGAGTATAAGAGAAATGTGAGTTGAGGCAGGCACTGGAACTGCCAGCATTACCTTTCTCACTTCCCCTTGTCTGCCACAACTTTTCCTTTTACTTCTGGTGTCAGTACCATTCATGTGGCTCTTTCTCGTTACACCAAAGACATTGTCTTTATCTGGGTGCCTAGCCGACCAGCCTGCCAAGCCTTCTGGCCATTCTGTGCTGTAGGAGGAGGTCATTCTTTCGTAAGCTTAGGACACACTGCATGATGCCATGCATTCCTACTTGTTAAGAAGCAAACCATCTCCAGTTTGTCTTTGGTGTTAGAGACATTTATGATTACTTATCCCAGCCTCCAGAGGGTTCATCAGAAACTTTTTTTTTTAGCTGGATCACAGTTTTCTTTGTTTAGATCAATCCAACAGAAAGTATTTTTTCATTTCTAAAAACTGGAAATTTTTAGAATCAAACTGAGGATTTCTCATCTATTTAGAGCGTATATTTTAAAAGTGGTCCTGCATTTTTATGGACATACATATCTGTTTACCTCTGCTATGCATTTATCGATTGTATTAATATATCATCAGACAACCTTGTCTTCATAGTTCAAGGAAACATTAAAAGAACTTGTTTTTGCTGCAATATGGCCTCCACTGTTGACTTGGCATAAAACAATAAGAAAAGAGTTTCTGCATTGAAACTTGCTAGATTTTCTTTCTTATCTCTTTTTGGATGATTCCTCCTGTTTAAGGTTTATTTACCGCTTTGTACACCTGGACCTTGTCATTTTTGTTAGCTGACAGTACTAAAGACTCGGATAGACAGCGATGCCGCAACTATAGAACACCTAGAGACAGAAAAGATTCATCTGCAAGGGAGCATTGCAGAATTACAAGCCAGGACAAGAAACCTGGAGGGACAGGTGAGTTTGCTGTTTTTTTGTTTCTGTTACATCTTTTACTTGCTGTCTTTTTGCTGCTGCTACATTTTGTGTTTTGCTGTTTTTGTGATGTTGATGTTTATATGCATGTTCATTGTTTGACTGTGTTAGAGTAAGGCAGTACCCTAGTAACCATTTGCATAGGCTTGCTAAGTGGGGCTGGAAACTGTGGTGGAAGGTCTAGTGTGGAAGAGGGGAGCCTCACCATTCACCCCACCCCCACTGTCAAGTTTGGACAGCCCTGGCACAAGATCTATAATAAAAGTTTGTGTTGTTGCGTTTGTTTGTATTGAACTTGTGTTGCAAGAATGCGTGGAGTTTGCTGGTAACAGCGCACAGGTTGAAAATAGCAATATCCCTTCCCCATGATACATCTTCTCTATTGTACATGCAGTACACGTTACTGTACTTTTACATATGGGTTACAGATTCTAGGCACAGCACAGATATGGACAATAAGCATGCAGTTTGATTTTTCTGTGTCCATGATCTTGTCCACATGCTATGATCTTGCTCCAGGTGGCCAACCTTCAACATCAAAAGCAAGCACTAGAAAATATTTTAGCAACAGAGCGTTCCAGAGCAGCAGAGAGTTCTCAGAATCTGGAAAGGAAGCTGCGTGAGGTGCAGGACCTCCTCTTCAACAAAATGAAAGAAGTCAGCACTGCTCGGGAGCAGAACATACCACTGAAATGTGAGATTGATACCTTCAAAGCCTTACTGGAAGAAGAAGAGAAGCGGTAAGATGCTGTCAGTTTGCTTACAAGAGTTGCATTTGAGTCTCTTACACACGATGATGTAGATGATCTCAACAATCTATACTGAGGCCAGTTTTTCAAATTCACAAAGCCTGTAAAGAACATTGCTTTAATTTCTGCTTTTTAAACCAGATGAGCAAAATTTGAAAGCACTGTTGAGATTGTAGCTACTATATCTTGTGGAAATGTCTTCTGTTAAAAACTATATAACAATGCAAAGTTAGTGGTAAGAGATTTGTAGAAACAGAGTTAGCTCACAGTGATCAGCTTCTTTTCAGGCAAAATATCTGCCTTAGGTCGCCAACTTCTTTGTTGACTTTACCAGACAAACCGACTTTTAGGGAACTTAAGGTCTGCTGTTTAGCCAAACTAATTATTTCCCTTGGTCGGTGAGGTTAGTGGCCCTGCTCGCTACTGACTCAGATGAACCCAGGTACATTTGCTCCAGATAGCTAGAAAAGGCTGTGCAAAAAAAAAGAAAAGAAAAAAAGCTCAGCATTCATTTCATCAGCCTCAACCCTTGGGAAGTCATTCATGTCAGGCCGTCTAGAAAGTATCAACAAAATTTTAAAGGAAAATTTGATTTTTGGCAATTTTAAAAAAGTAGCTTTCCCAAACTGAAAAAAATGTCCCAAAATACAATGTTAAATGAGGTTTTGATCATTAAATTTAGTAGAAGTTAATTGTTTTACCTTTAGGCAATAGCATGTTTTGTTCTCTTAGAAAATCCTCATCACTGTATTTCAAAAATGTATTTCTGAAGAAGGGTCACAGAGAAAACTTGATTTGTGTGTTAAACAAAAATTTCCAGTTATCAGGTAACTTAAGTACACATTAATCATCCTAAAGTGAATGAAGATTATCCAGAGTGGAAAAGACTCACAAGCTACATAGTCATTCTGATGACTTTGCTGCACCAACATGTAAGAAAGTATATAGAACATCGCTTTTCGTGGCATTACATGGTTCACCACAAGGGAATTCCCCTTTTATAATTGTCTTTGCAAATGAAAAGAAAAAATATAATAAAACCTGGCAAATTTGTCAGGTGTGTCAGCTGCAGTAGGCATGGCACAAGAGGCAGCAAGTTAATACAGTACCTCTGTGTTACGGTAATAAAATAATAAAATAAAACACGTGTGAGGCCATCATATTCTTTGGTTAGTATTGTCTGGAGGATTTCCACTCTCAGCATCCAGTAGACTGAATGCTTCTGGTGGCTTGTCATCCATATTAGGTCTGGTAGGACAGTAAGTAGTTCCAAGAACATAGATCACAGCAAAGAGGATCCTCTTTGGCTCACAGAATTGCCTTTTGAGATGTTTGAAACAGAATCTCAGATTATTTGTAGGAGTATCAATAAAATTTGTTTCTTTTAATTATAGAAGGCATTAAATAAACAGAAAAATCAATGTACTGTATCTCCAAAGCTGGAATGTCCAGTAACATAATTTTATTCATTAGCACATTATCTCCAAAGCTGAGATATCTAGTAACATATATTCATTAACCCATTTGCTGGTCATTACTGTGGCATGAATTGCAAGGTCCTGAAGTCTTGTGTCAGGGAACATGCAGTTCTCACTAGATGTGGCACTTGTCTTGAGGGCTGAAAGTCAGGGCTTTTCTCCTGGGAACTCTTCTGTTTACCAAATAACCTAACAATTCAAGCTTCAATAGACTATTTGCTTTATAGTTCAAAATTTGTAACATTCCAAATTACAATGTGAAGCAATCAAGAAGAGGGAGATGCCTTTGTTAGTGATTAGATATGAACTGCTGGTGATTATGAACTGCTGTTTTGCATGCTCACTCCTCACCTAGTACAGTGCACATTTCACCCTTCCATGTGACTATGAACTGCTATTTGAATAAAATGTTAGTCTGAACATTGATGCTGTATATTAAATGCCTCTCCCTTTATAGGTTGAAAATACCCTTGACTTTTACCAAGACCTTACCAACTCCAGCAGTGTCTGCTTCATCTTTTCCTGCTGCTTCAAATATACTACCATACAACAGTGCGAATCTGGCAAGCCTGGGCAACAGTGCAAATCTGGCAAGCCTGGGCAACAATGTAAATCTGGCAAGCCTGGGCAACAATGTAAATCTGGCAAGCCTGGGCAACAATGTAAATTTGGCAAGCCTGGGCAACAATGTAAATATGGCAAGCCTGGGAAACTCTACACCTTCCTCAGCTTTTCCTGCCACTTCATATGTACCGCCCTACACCAACACAAATGCAAATACCCTGAGCAACTCTACATCCACCACAACAGCAGCTGCAGGACCCAGTGTAAACATCGACTCTGGAGTTTTCATCCCACCAGTATCAGACTCCAGCCTTCCTGAGGCTCTTCAGGCTGCACCCTATCCCACCTACATGTTTGGGTCCATGTTTAACAAATATCCAGATGATGATGTCCTTGACCCCCATGTCTTTGGCTACGGCACTGCACAACCTGTGATCAAGTGAGTGGCTTTATTTTAGTTCAATAACTCAGCTGAACATTCTACTTTCTGTAATTTAATCATGAACTGTTGAAATACTTCATTCCATGACCAGAAGCATTTTTGACATTTCATTTGTGTGTCCTATTCGATGTGCGACCTGCTTAGGTAGTCAGTGACCCGAGGTGAGGTATTCATTCGACCCTATTGTAGTGTAGATGTCAGTGACTCAAGTGTGAGGACAGGGACTTGAGGCCTTGGTAGGAAGCATTGTTACTAGGGGCAGAGCGGACAAACAAGACAAATGAGCAAGGAGCTTAGAAAAGGATTAGTCAGTCAGTGAGTTAGTCAATGAGTCAGTGAGTGAGTGAGTAAGTCCGTCAGTCAGTCAGTCAGTTCATCCGAGAGCCAGAGAAATAGTGTTTACGTGTAAAGACCGAGTTGTGTGTTATGATACTAGACTCTGGAATTTCAGGCTCTCAGTTTTTGTTTATATTGCCATCTTGCCTTGCACTGGCTCTTTGGCATTGTCAGTTCTGGTATTCTTGGGCTGCACAGGATGTTGGGATATTACAGATGGAAGAGCTGAGAGTATGGCATGATAGTCAATTGAGTGAAAAACAGTAACTGATCAAAAGGAAGACATCAAACCCTTTACTGAAGTAACAGGTTGTTAATCTCTCATTTATTTCTGGCAGAGAAACTGGTGAAACCATAAAGGAGAATTTTGTCAAATTCTCTGACACTCATCTTAGTGGGCCAGTATAGCTTTAGATGAATTTATTGCCTGGTGAAATGACAATAATTATATTACAACTTAACGTGAGTAAAGGTAAAAGAGATGAGCTTTCAGTTCCTTCAGAATCATCCACTAAGTCCCATTACTGTCATCGGTGACCAGGAGGTGGAAGTTGTTGACACATTTAAGTACCTGGGCAGCATCTTTAACAAGCGACATCACTGGGATACCAACACTCAGGCTGTCATAAAGAAGGCTCAACAGCACCTCTTCCTTCTCCTGAAGCTAAAAATTTTCTCAGTCTTCTAAGGATGTCTTCAGCTGTTTATAGAACCTTATATAGAGAGTATACTGTCCTTCTCATTCATCTGTTTTTTTTTCAACAATTTACTAGTGAAGGACAAGAGCAGCTTGAAATGTGTTGTATACACCTGCTCCAAAGTTATCAGGAAAGCCCAGAGTGACCTTCAGACTCTGTGTAACAGGCAGACAGTTCTACGGGATGAGAGGCATGTCCTCTTGGGAGAGTTCCATCAACTTGGACCACCGATTCTGTGTATCTGCATGCAGGATCAACAGACTGAGACTCTCCATTGTTTTAGCCATGCAACTTCTGGATACTTCTGTGTGAATGAATGTAGATCATATATGTGACTCTGAATCATGATTGTATAAGGGTCTGGTGGAGCAGATTCATATGTGTGATCGTATTGTTGATCATTGTGCTGAGTGGTTCTAACCTTTGCTTTCCTGTTCAGCTGCTTCTAATTGTCCTTTGGGATAAATAAAGTTGTGACTTACCTAACATGTTTTTTCCCCTGTTTTCTGTACTGACCATTTTCAGTCTACTGTCTGCTACATCAGATTACATTTCCGTCTCCTGTCTGCTGTGTGAGACTACTGTTAATTTTTCTATCTGCTGCATCTGACTATAGTTCATTTACTTTGTCTGAAATGCAGGTTCTTTCAAAGACAAATTAAATTATCCTTGTGTTATACCTTATTTTTTTTAAATGGCAATTTTTTATTTTAAGTTCTTTTACATTTGCAGAAAGAAATTTTTTCCCTTGCTCACTTTTATGGCACAAATATGTTGTGTACTTTTTCAGGCAATAGACTTAGGGCGGTCTGACGGCACAACCGTTAGCACCTGTCACCAATACAATGAAGGTTGGCTGTCCTGGGTTCAGCTCTCATCTCGGGCACACTGTTCTTTCTCTGCATGTAGCATCATTTTGCATGGTTGGCTGCCTTGCCGTTATATAGCCTTAGTTGCTGGCTCTGCATAAAACACCAATCCCCCCATCAGGCAATAGACTTCAAGGGAGACAATAATTGCAGCATAACTTTTTGCGGGTCTCAGTATTTAAAACCATATTTTCATTGTCAACAGCTATGTGTATGAATCATCTCCGAGCCTTAACAGACTGGAAGCTGAGCCACCTCTTCACCATACAAATTCAGATCGTGTCAAGTCTGCTCCAGGTAAGAACTGCACAAACCTTAATGATCAGGCAGTATTTTATTTTATGTTGCGATTTTAATACAAACCTACTCAGACCACAAAGTGCTTTATGCATGCGTCAGTCTTGAAACAGTTGCTGGTATGACATATTACCCAGGTCTGTCAGGCAGCAGTCTCTTGTAGTGGTCACTGACTGCCTGAGTAGGAGACATACAAGATACACACAAATAAACATTTTATTTGTCAATGAAAATTCAGCAGTAAGCTTTAATGTTAAATTCTTGGGGTTTCTTCTCTTGTCAGCTGGGCGCAAACACAATCTAAACTTGGTGTCCACTTCCTTGGGTCAAGGCCATGACTACTTTGATGAGATGTTCCATGATCTTGAGCAGGACACCTTGACAACCAGTGTGCGTCCCAAGACCAGTCCAGCACCTTCAACGTACAATGACTACAGGGTGTCGACAACAAGGTTGGTCATGGCCTAAGGCAGAGCAAGGCTATTCTGGCAGAACATATAACTCATAACTTCTTTTGACAAATTTCAGTTTAGTTACAGATATAAATCTTGAATTTTGTACAGATCAAATTATGTACAGATCAACCTTGTGTGGTAGAGGGTGGCTTAGAGGCCAGTATCACAATCAGTGCTGTCTTCCATTGTGGCCAGGCACCCTTTATACATTAACCCTTCTGGCAAATATCAAAGGGGAGGGAGACCTGACATGACACGTCAGAGAAGTCAGACACACATAAGAAAATTCAGAGAGACAAGTCACAGAGAGAGAAAGGCTTGTGGAGGGCTAGACGTTGCAGCATTGCTGACAGATCACTGTCTCAGCCAGCAGCCCAGCCCAGGACTTTGTGTTAAGTTTGCCTAGAGTTTGCCCTGTTAGGCAGTGAAAGCAACAGTTGCTGCAGGCAGCCAGCAAGTGGTCACCATAAAAAAGAATACTAATAAACCTACAGCTATGTGTTAAGGGAGGTTTTGCCAGAATCCTGCCAATGTTAAAAATTGAATTATGCTGCAATATACCAAAACTTGTATGTACGGCAACAAAAGGTCAACCCTCTGGCAGTGCATGAGGTACCTTCGCGGGCTGGATGTGGCCCGTGGGCCGTAGGTTGGGCGAACCTGTTGTAAAGTGTGCGCGAGTGTGTGTCATGTTGAGGACTTAAAATGTGCAACTTTGGTGTAATTTTATACATTTATGGTTATAGTGTGTGTCAGTTTTATGGTATAGTGGTATAGCAAGATGCCATGTTCACCTGGGAAGTAGCAGCTGAACAGTATTGTGTTATTTATGGTTATAGTGTGTGTGTGTGTGTGTGTGTGTGTGTGTGTGTGTGTGTGTGTGTGTGTGTAAGCTTTATGGTATAGCAAGAAGCCATCCTCACTTTGGAAGCAGCAGCAGGCATTGAGACAAGCGTTATGTTATTTATTTCTTGTCAAAGAATTATAACTTGGAGAGTGTCCCTGGGCATGAAGAGCCCAAGAAAGAATTAAATGATTTATTTCAAAGACGATGTCAGTCTGTGTGGGTGACACTGATTACAACCAGCTTTTATAAATTATGCCACTGTCCACATACACTGAAGTCCTTATGTAATCCCACAGTGCTCTCTGTCCTATAAACAAAATGCAGACAATTTCTAATATTTTCTTTCCAACTTAAATTTATCTTTTTCTTTTTTGTTCTTGTTAAATGCTAGTGTAAACGGATCACCTACAGCACGACACACACTTTACAAGGAGAGAGCTTACCACATAGTTGTAGGTTTCTTAGTATTCTTTATTATGGCGACCGCTTGCCAGCTGCCTGCATCAACTGTTGCTTCCACTGCCTGACAGGGCAAACTCTAGACAAACTCACAGAAACTCTATGCACTTGTATACTTTGTATACTTTTAAATACCTTGGTTTTTGGAGGAAGGGGAGGTTCTCAATGGGACAGGAAGCAGCTGCTGGTGGTTTTGATGTCTGATGTTTGGTGTTTGATGGTATATGATGAAGATTACTAGAGTCATTCTTAAGGATGGCGTGTTGTATTGGAATGCTTTCAGGAGATCAATTTAAGTTTTATTTTAGCTTCAGATCTCACTGAACTGATCAACTACTTGTGAGTCATAAATTTATTGCACCCATTTTAGAATCTGTCTGACTTTGTACCTTTCTGTTCTCTGTCAGATCTTACAGCCATTACTGCTCTCTGTCAAAGCTTAGTTCACACTGACTCAGTTTTCAGGTTTTTGTTCACTGCAAGATCTCCCATTCACTCAGTTTTCAGGCTACTTTTTACTGTGAGATCTCCCACTAACTCAGTTTTCAGGTTACTCTTTACTGTGAGATCTCACATTCATGGTTCACCTTTAAATTCAGTCAGTCACAGTTCGATCTGTTCACGGTCATATCTTTTGTTCTTTTTTTATATTCGTATTTCGTTTGCTTGTTTGTGATAACCAATTACTTCTATTGTGTGAAAGATCTCACGATTATATGTTCACTGTCAGATGCCACAGATCCTGTTCATCATCACATCTTGTAATTGACATAAATGTCCTCTGAAGTGATCGAGAATTGTCTTTTTCTTTCTCTGTATAGCTGTCAGTTATTTCGGAAATAATACACTCTGTTCAGTAAATAAGGCAGAAACAAATGGTAGGAGCTCCTTCAGTCATTGAAGAAAAATACTGTTTTTGTATGTGTGGTAGACCTTTAAGAATGAAGTGTATTAAATTGTTTATTCTAGACAGAATTAAAGATATGGTACATTATTTGTGTTTAAAGTATTATATCATCACTTACTAGGTAATAGCAGATACAGTGTGCAGGTGCTTGTATGCACTGTAACTTGATTATTTTGTAAGGTCGTTGATAGAAGTTTTACATGGCTTGTGCTGGGATTCTATGAACTGACTTACTTGAAACAGTTTTTTTCTAACAGTGCCACTGGGGATATCAAGATCTATGAGGTCTGTCCAGATGGCACTTACATCTCTCTCTATAATGATGGTGTGGAGGTAGGTTTAACAATTTGTTTTTTTTTCTGTTGAAGCATGCTTGAAATCTGATCTTATTTATCACATAGCTCTATGTGCTTTTTCCCACCCAGTCATTTTTGGTCAGACTTTTGTCAGAGTGTTTTGTCAGTCTGTCAAAAGCTCATATTCTTAAAGGCTCATCTTCTAACTGGAAACATATCTACAGTTGATAGGACATATAAAAATCAAAAAAAGCGTAGAGTAAATTATCCTGTTTCTGGCTAAGTTTTGAAATCTACTGGATTGTTGGGCTGTCTTCAGGAGGTAGAGATAGGTGGCTACATGATACAACAGAATGTGGGAGGCCACCCGGTGTCAGTCTACCGTTTTCCACCACGCACCAAGTTCACTCCTTACTCCACCATCACCGTGTATGCTGGTTCCAGTAACAACAAGCAGCACAGTCCACCCACTAGCTTTGTCTGGAAGGAGCAGCAAAAATGGGGCACAGGCCCCGAGTGCACTACCATTCTTTGCCGACCAAATGGACAGGTTTGTTGATCACCTCTAAACTGCTGTCTTGACAGGGGAAGGCCTTTGTTAAAACCTCAGTGTGTTTTGTGACCTTGTTGAAGTTGTGACAAAATCTAAGAAGCTGTGAATTCAGTGTCACTGAACCTTCAGTTTTTGCTTTGCCTCTCCACAGTTTGACAGCAGCATAAAGACCTAACGAATAAGGTAACAGTACATCTGTATCAGTTGGTAGGAGCCTTGGAAATGTCTAGGTTTATTTTTTAGCCGCTGTCTGTGTTCATGCATATGCATTTGTATAATGTGGGTTTGTGTACATACTGCATGCTTATGTCTGTGTGTGTTACAAAACTCTCTGGTCATTAAGTCTCAAGACCATTTCACACCAGTCATATCGCCCCACCTATCTCCATTTTGTCCCAAGACCAAAACATCAAATTGTCCCAGGCCTAAAAGACAAATCGATCACCAATGACACAAATAGCTATTAACATCAATATTACCAAAAGAGCCATACAATCTAGATTCAAACAATCTATAGTTACGCAAGCTCGGCTGCCTATTTTAAACAGAACCATGCGAATAAATTTAGCCACCTTTTTACTAAACACACATTGCCACTTGCCAATAGGCGTGCAGAGAATGTATCTTAAAATGGCGAATAAACATGATTTTTCTCTTCAAACACTCATTTAAATTTAAGATTTTGTCATCATTTTATTGTGAACTTGTATTTTGACTCTTTTGCCTATTATTATTCTATGCAGAGATGTTGCTGATCAGGCCATGGATGATTTGACTTGGTCTTGGGATGAAATGGTCTTACTTAATTGTCATGTTTGTATCATGTGTCATTTTTATGCTTACAGGCTATTGCCTGGACAACAGCTGCTCACCGAATTAACTGGGATAGTTTCCAAGAGATGCCAAAAGAACGTAACAATGATGGTGTCAAAGGTGAGAGGCTAAGGTTGTGAACAGCAGCCTGTAAATTTGAACAATCGCCCCGAAAAATTACAAGATGATTTTATTATTTTATGCCTGATGATGTACAGGCATTGAGAAAATATGTTTAAAACTGCCAAAGATAATTTAAATTTATATGCATATTTAATAATTTGGAAACATTTCTAGTTGCTGAGGAATGAAAGTAAAAGTATCAAATAAAAAGAAAACTTTTCTATGGCATATACAGTATGAGTATTTTGTTTGTGCAGTTTCTTGACCATTTCATCTTCTTTCTTTATGACCTTTAGCTCCTGCTTTGTCTCTTGTTAACTTCTTAATTGTTTTCGGTCTGTGTAACCTATGCACTCGGCTTTCTTGATGTTTTGTTTGCCTTGGGACAGCTGACAGTGACAGATGTGAAAATGGTGAAGATGATGAGTGTGCCAGCCTGACGGAGACAATGTTGAATGGCTGCAACACAAGGCCAGAACCAGTTTGTCTCAGACGGTGAGCTTTGAAGTCTCTTATCTGTCATGTCATCTGATTTAATGCAGACAGTCGTTTATAATGTAGCACAGTGCACTGAACAGATGTATCAGCTGGTAAATTATTGCCAATGTAATTTTGTTTTGTGTCACATACTGATTGCTTTTGGTTTTCATCTCTCTTAACAATGTTTTTTATTAGTAGTATCATTGGAAAATGAGTATGTCTCAGGATTAGCACCTATTTGGATAACTGAGAAAAGTGTTTTTCACCAGGAAAGTGTTATATGTGTAGACCGGGGCAAACTAGTGAGTGTGTAAGATGGGGAGAAGACACTTAATTCCACGCCAGCAAACAGGAAATGATCGGAAAACAGCATTGTATTCTTACTTCTCTATTATAACATCAGCAGGAACACAGGGAAAGGCAAAACGACAGGGAATGAAAGAACAATAAGGAGAACAAAAGGAAAAAAAGAACATAGAGCTCGTTCCAGGAAATCTGTGTGGATTGCCCTCTCAGCTTTGCACACTATGTTACTGTTGCTTGTGTTTCTTTGCTGTAGTCTTTCATGCACACTACATTTAGCTTTCCTCCCAGACAACAAAAATTCATTTGGGGAAATGTACTCTACAAATTCATTTATTATTATTATTGATATAATGCATGTCTACACAGAGAGAAACAGCAACCCCCGTCTCTTGTGGCCAAGAAACATCCGCATGGCACCAGTGTGTCTTCACCCATTCATCCACACGCAGGTCAGCCTCGCGCCCAAAGCACCAGCAGGTCAAATCCTGCACCAGGTAAGACAGGGGCCACAGATACTTGTAGCATGAACCACAAAGTCTCAGGCATTTGGTAGGACAGGACAACTAAGATTCTTGTGAAGTGCAGAGTTCAACACAGCCAGCCAGTCAGTCAGTCAGCCAGCCATGGCCATCCAGGCAGCCAGCATGTAATATTTTCTGGCAAAATATTTAAATCTTTTGCACATTTTATTTTATTTATCACCCCTTGTGTTTTAGTGTTAGTGTTAATTACATTCAGCTAAAAACTTACATCCTCCAAAAAACTGTCATATTCTCTGTCTTGGAGGGATAATATTCCAGAACAAAACACAAAAGAGCAGCAAAAATTACTCTTGTCCTCATTTCTTATCCTCACTGTTTATACAAGTGGAGCCTCTCAATGATGCCATTCCATCAAAACATGAGATGCTCGCACCCACACACACCCATGTAAATCACATGCCATTTGCCCACTTTTTTCATTTCTTGTTCCCTTTACATCCAACTGATTAAAAAAAAAGGGTTGTGATAGTCAGTTAAAGAGGTACAGGGGTACTGAATGTAGTAATTATCTGTCAATTAAAAGCTACAAGGATACTGGGTGCAGCCATGACACATAGATTAGTGCTGCAGGTACTGTTCTGCTTAGGCTTTGTTAAATAGTTTAACAGCTTGATGACATAGCAAACCCCTTTGATTTCTGCCACGTTAAACTGTTTTGTAGCTAAAGTTAATAGAGGGTCGTCTTGTACTGCATTGACTATTAAATTGCTCTTCAGTGTTTCCAAATGGTCTAGACAGGGCCAGAAACCTGCAAAGCCCTTTGACTGGTTCTAGATGGCTGTCATTATCTTTAAAAATAGAGATGAACTGGTTGTTTGACTGACGAATCATTTCAGTTCTGCCTACCAGAAAGTGACGAAGTAGATTAATATTTTTATGCTTGCATGTTCAGGGCAGCCATACACTGGGTCCTTAGCACAGAGAACTGGCAGCGCCTCCACCAGAAAGTATGTGTCTGGAGTGAGCAGTGCAAACCCTAGCAAGAACAGACGTTTCAATGCTAAATCAGTAAGCAGTCAACTCTTTTTTTCTCCCTCACGTCAGTAGCCCACACTCTGTCGTGCACACAGCCCATATTATAAGCAGTTAGCCTTTTGTTGCATACCATAACAGCACAGAAAGCCTAAAAGAAAGGACACTGAACACAAAGTTCATGTGTATCAGCCTCTCCATCATCAGCCTGATACAAAATGTGTTCAGTCAGGTCATAAAGTCATAGCAGAGTACTCTTCTGTTAAACACAGAAAGAAAATATTTCTGCAGTTTTATCTCAGTTCCTTCTAAAATGAGGATCCATTAAAAATATTCTGGTTATATTTTAGTTTTATTGATATTTGTGCTGTAGATTGACAATGTTGGCACATACAGTGCTCATGTAGATTAGAAGAATCTGGTCAAAAGGGAAGAGAATGTGTGCAAGAAACCTTCAGGGATGGTCTGAACAGAGGGAGGGGGCGGCAGGCATGAAAGAAAGAATAAATAAACTGAACCCCAGCTTGTATCACAGAGATCAGCGACACCTGACACAATTTGCTGCATCTCTTGCTCATTCTCCAGAATGACACCAGTCATTGCATTAAAGACATCAGGTGATGTCATTGGTCACCAGGCACAGAGAATGCTGGACACCCTAGCACCAGCAAGCTTTCATGCAGAGTTAGCTAACAAATAAGCATAAAAACTCTACATCATATGATTATGTAGAAAATGTAACATTTTTATGTTTTTTGCCCTTTTACCCTTTAATGATCATTACTGCCAGTACATTTTGAGTTCTTTGTTGGCAGTGAATTTTGGTGTCGTTCATTTGCATAAATGAATGCATGTGTGTGTATGTGAGAGAGAGAGAGTGCGTGTGTGTGAGAGAGAGAGAGAAAAGGTTTCCTACCTTGAATTTCTTGCAAGCACAACACATAACAAACAAACAACAAATAGCTAGACTTAACAAATTATTAAGCTTTGGGATCTGGGCAGTTTGAATCCTTTTTTTCAGTTTATTTCATATTACACCACATGGCAATACTTTTTTTTTACATAACAATTACAGTGAGTAAAGATCATACACACATATGCACAATTACATAAAAATATTAATTAGTTTTACTAACTATTAATGTTCAAAATACTAAAAGTGTCTCATTCACTATAGAGGGCAGTTTGAATCCTTGTATCTGACCTATTAAAGGCAAAATTATACATCTGACCAATTAAAGTTTTTTAAAATAGTAAAGTTCACACATGCCTGGCATCACTAACACACACACACACACACACATGTACATGCACACACACACACGTACATGCACACACACACACACACACACACACAGTGCTTTAACAACTTACTGCTTTTTCATGGATGGTCCCTAAAGTTGTTGATTCAGCATTCACTAAGGACATTTACACACCATGTATCTCTTGCTTGCAGAAAGAGAACTTCCTCAACTATCTTCTTACTGACACTTCCCTGCAGTGAACATGTCTGCTTTCTCCCATGTCAGCCAGGTCAGGGCATGTCTGTGTTTTTCAGAGGCTCTGATACTTGCCAGCCATGTACAACTCTGGTTTACTTAATTCCAAACATCTTCTCAGTTCTGAACTGGACAGAAAAATTAAAAATGTTTTGAGAGGAAGAGCGCAAGTTATTTTGCATCATACCACCAGTGACACAAACATGAAGCACTACACTTTCACCAAGTTGATGCTGCTTTTGCCTGGCTTGATAGACATGCTTATACTAACTCTGATGATTTGTGCATAGAATGTGGTGACTTCTTCTGTCAGATTTAGAGATGATAATTTAGAGGATACGTTTTCTTTGCTTAAAACAATATTCTTTGTTCTTAGAATATTGCCAGATGATGTATGAAGATGACCCTACTTGTTTGCTTTGTCCATAGCTGGGTGAGGAAAGCCTGATATTCAGCCATGCTGAAAACAGTTGGGTTGGGGGGGGGTGTTTGGGAGAGGGGGACTGTCTTCAATTTGAAGCTGCTGTTATTATTTCAATGTAGCTTGTAGAGAGCTAACAGCTTGATTAATGGACTGTAGCTAGTAGAGAGCTAGCAGCTTAAATTAATGGACAAGTAGTGTGGTACCCATGTCCCAGCCATGTATGTGATATGCATGTGTCAGCCATATTTTACATGAAGGAAAAATGCTTCTACAAAAATTTATATTTGACTATGCAAGTAAGAACTAGCTCCTACCAGAAATCAAATCACATCCATTCTCTGTGCATTTACTTGACATAGTGCCTGCTGACACAAATCAGTAGGAGTGGATGCACTTCCATCAGATAGTGTAGACACTGTTCAGTAAATAAAGTAAAGAAAGCAGGTTTGCATTCAAAGGTCATTACAAGATATTTTTTCTCCTCAAATTGGAGTGAATAGTTTGCCTTCCATTTTTGAAGCCTGAGGCTAGAAACATCACCCTGCACAAAAAAGAGCTGAGAATCATGACACTGTGAAGGGAGCTGGATTGCCAAGGTTCCAGCCAAAGGAAACTCTAGGATCTTAGTTAATTACAAATGCCTGTAGACATGTGTGATCTAACCTTGTTAGAAATAATTAGGAATATCTGTGGACATTTATAACCTCACTGTTTTAAGATCCTTTTATTCCTGGTGATGTTATTCATTTATTATTATTATTATCTTGAGTAATTATCTTGATAATGGAAGGTGGTTGAGTCCTCAGAATTGGGGAAATAGTATCTTGCACTGGGCCCAGTCCACTTATTGTTAAAACATTGCAGTGTGTTAGACCTTTAGGGAATGAAGTAGAGAAATTACTTTTAGAACTGCTTTTTTGCCTTTATTTAGATAAGGCCCTTTGGTGACCAATGATGATCACAAAATGTTTTTATCAAGTCCAATGATAATCACAAAAGGTTTTTATTAAGTGCAAGTTAGACAAAGAAAAGAGTAGGAACCGAAGCAGCACCAGTGTGTCAGGATGCTGGTCAGTCGGTCACAGTATGGCACCTACACAAACTCTCTCAGTGGCACTGAACAAAGAAGATGATGAACAAATATTCACTGTGGTAGATAAATATGAAAGATATAAAACAGTGAAGGAAACACATCCACTGGCAATATTCCTAACACAAGATTTCTTGCTGAGGAGACTTTTCTTGCTATCAACCTTACAGGTGGTTTTGCTTATGACTCAGAGGGCTGATACTCTGGAGAACTCTGCTCTTATATTTACTGATGCCAGTATTGTGAATCAGAATGAATGTACAGTGAGAGGAGTGTAGGGAAAGTAATCAGTTTTAGATGACTTGTTTGATATTAGCATATGTTCCAATCATACTCAGCAATACAACAGCGAAACACACAGACATTAGCATGTGCCCATCATATACAGCAATGAAATTGATTGATAGTGTGACACTGAGTCCTTTGTTCATTGACTTGCATTGTAGGCAGGGCCAAGCCATCGAGGGCCACCCACCCCTTTTCTATCCCCTCTTCAGCAGGAGTTTCACCAGATTGTCAGCTCACGAGGCTCAGCACTAGTTGGCTTCTCAGCTTAGGTGTGTGTTGTGTCTCTTTGATTATGTCATTCTCCTTCATATTTAATGACTTTTCATGATGTTTGTGTAGTGGGCACCTGGGCTCCGGGACAGTTTAACACACATTGTTAAATGACAAGGTAACTGTATCATGTGGAACAGTTCAAATAGTGTGAAATGAATGGTATTTCAGTTCATAATGTTGTGGGCTTTGCAGTTCAAGTGGTGTTAAGTGCATGATAATTCAGTTTATGTTGTATGGTTTGCATTTCAAGCATTTGTTGAAAATAAATATTTAATGATTACTCACTGTTTATTTTATTCATTTTACTTTTGCTATGCCAGTCATCAAGCATGAACAATTATTTTGTCTAAATAATAATGATTGGATGATTCATGTGTATTGTTAAAACAATTAATTAAAAAAGTTCTAGTAAACAAACTTGTTACACTACATGGTTTGTCTTGAAATTAAAAAGGACAACAGAAACATATTCTTTTGTGTGGAGGTAGAATTACATAATCTTTCAACATGAAATTGTTCTATATTCATTTAAGTTAATATGTGCATGGTTTTATCTATGTGGATATGTTAGATGGTATTGAATAATACAAATGTTCAGTGGCGTAGGATACTCAGCTTTGGGAGGGGGGGGGGAACAAACTTGATGCTGACTGTGAATGATGTTCACATTCTTGCCTCTTCAGTATCTGTCTTGAGGGGCAGCTGCATGCTTTGCCCCCCCACCCTTCCTCTGTTCCTACACTGCTGTTATATCTGAGTTATTTGTTGCTGTGTTTCAAATATATTGTTACTGATGTTTATATCTACATACCTAATGTTAAGAAATGCTTAACACTAATTGGTTGTCATTCATATTGTAACAGATGTTGCAAATATTATTAAAACTTACTGGTAAAAGTGTTACAAGGAATATTTTTTTAAATTACAAAAAGAGTTGTTTTAGATTCCATGGTCATGCGAGACCTTTGTTTTGTGATAATGAGGTGAAAAGGTCATTTGTGAACTAGGCTTTTGCAATATATTACAGAGATTACAAAGTCTTGTGACCTAGGCTTCTGTGAAATATACAGAGATGTAAAGGCCCCAGATTCCTTGCTTGAGATCTATAAAGAGAGCTCTTTATGAGAAAAGGTAATGGGTCCCTTAAACTAGAGGCCATATGGGCAATAAATCTGTCTCAGGCATGGCACCAGGAAGCTGGAGTCCTACCCTTGTCCTCGGCCATCTTGACCCTTTACCCATTCCTGCAAAACGTCTGCTGGTTGGATGACAAGGGGTTGTGCTTCAGAACAACCTTCTGCTCTGCAGCTGAGCACGCTATATAACCACTATGCAATGTTGCCTCCCTTTTAAAGATGTTGCCTAATCAGAACCTTTTCTTTTTCTTTAGCTTTGTTTTAGTGACTGGTTGGCCAATTATATATTTGATCTATTCTGTACTTTTGTAGGGGTGGCAAATATTTGATCTGCTCTTTATTTTCCTTTTAGCAGGACAGGCTGGGCGAGGCCTCGGAGGCACCCAGTCCCTTTATGAAACCTCAGATGCGGCTTGAGACTGGGATTCAGCAACTACAGTCACAACATCACACAGACTTCCTTCCTCCCATGCCCCGGCCTCCCCTCTTTTCTACTTGGTGAGCTTCTGCAGCACACAGCTATCGTCTGTGCACCAGGCAGGGCTGGTTTATTTTCAGGGGATGGCAAATTGTGAATGTAAGAAGGCATGAAAGGTGGCAAAAGTTGAGGAAGATGTAATGAACATATTTAATGAAATTTTATGTCGTTTCTTTCATGACAGTTCTTTCAGACAAACTTTTCAGATAAACTTTTTCAAAGCCAGCTGTGCACAGAAGATAATTGGCATCTTCAAATCTCAGGATGACTTTTTTATGAGAAGGCAAATGTAGTCGTGCATATCAAGATGTCTTAGTTTCTTGAGGCAAATATTTCTCTTCCACCTGTCGTGGTCTGATGAGTATGATGAGCACTGGGTGCAGTGCACAAGTGTTTGTATTTCCCAGCAGCTGGCTGCACAGGTTTAAGGCCTCTTGTATGGAACAGAAATATTAACACTCATACAGCCGAGCCAGGATGCTAATGGGTGAGGTCACAAAATGGCTGGTAATGAACAGAAGTTAAGAAGCTGCACAGAAACAGCTACTGGGCGACAACCAGTCTTGACAGTTAATATGAAAAGTACTGGTACTAGTGTATAAGGACCGAGTATTGGACAAGATATTTAACAGGCCTTGCAAGTTTTATATAGAGGTAATGATGGTTCTGCACAAACTAGTATCAGTTATTATTATTGTTGCCGTCATTAAAGCAATCTTTCTGAGTCTTTACTGGACCTAAGAAAAAAATAGCTTTACTCTTATGGAGGTGTACATGTGATAACTGCTAATCTGCCAAACAACGCAAGAGTGAAAGGTGAGATGTGTAATAACTCCTAATAATTCTGATAACCATTCTTTGGATGACATCCGTTTCCTGCCAAAAGCCAAAGATCAAATGTACAGTGTCTTGCCTAAGAATAGCTCATGACTGTGATAATTTCAGCATAGCATTTTAGCTATTAGATATTCTGGTTGATTTTTGAAACCTTTTTAATGTACTATAAGCCTTGACCGTTTATGAACGACACATTGTTTTTAGTCCTTTTATTCACAAATCTAAACCAAAGTCTTCATAAGCACACGTTATTTACACTTTATTCCACTACTATATTAGGCTAGAATTGTTTTTGATTATAACTCTGTGACAAAAAATATAATTTTCATGTTTGCTTTTTAAGATTATCATGCTATCTATTGTATATATAAAACTGATGCAAAGCTCTTGCTAACACCTAAACTTAGTCTTGTACAACACTAATGCACATTTGGCTTGCCCTGAGCAGAGAGGAAATGTAGATGTTGGTTAATGTCTATATAAAGTACATGAAAAGCTATTTTAAGTGCCTTCAAATTGCTGTCCTAGCATACACAGAAAATAAACAGAACTGAAGCTGCCCATACAACTCCCAAGGGGGAGAAGAAGGAAAGCACTAGAGTGGTTTGGGAACTCATAAGCTTAGGCCTTTTGCTTCATTTATTTAGAATACTTGATAATCAGGTTCTGTGTCTTCAACTCTTTCTTGACATTAGGCCTTTTACAACTAGTCTGTCCACAGTCGTTTAGATAGAATACTTGATAATCGTGTTTTGTAACCTCAGCTCTTTCATTATATTATGCACATGCACATGCCTAGCCCTAGATCACTATAACAGTAAAGCATTTGGAACATACAACAGATTACATCTTTGGTGTGTCTGCATTGAGCGGTGTAATGGTGTGTGTGCTTTATGTTTCATGCTTCAGTTAAACAGTTGCTCACATTTGCTTAAAGTTTATTATCATTCAGAGAGAATGGAAGAGTTCAAATATCATCCACAACTTTAAATTTAACAGAGATAAACAAGAAAATACCAGTTTCCTAATGGAAGATGGTTTGTTGGAGTGTGTAAATTAGTAACACAGAAGTTCAATCAGTAGTACAGGTACAAGCAACCAGGCTTATTAAACTTGTGCATGTCAGATTGCAACTAGTTTGCAAATATACATTTTTGTTATAGGGTGGGAAGGTGGGGAGTGGTGTTTTACACGGAGTCAGCAACTAAGGCTATGTCATGGCAAGGCAGCCAGGCCTGTTAACGGACGCTACATGCAGAGAAAGAACAACGTGCCTGAAACAAGAGCTGAACCCAGGGCAGCCAACCCTCACTGTCTTGGTGACAGGCGCTAACCATTGCGCCACCAGACCGCCCTTATAAGGTGGGGAAGAACGGGGTTATTTGTGTGGATTTTTCTCACTATGGTATAAGAATCAATACAGGAAATCCATAACTAGCCAGTTTTAGAAAACTATATCTCCACACAACCTATGGCGTCTGAGCAAGAATGGTGCTGGCCTCATGGAATATCTTGCCATGGGTAGCTGCTCTCTTCCATCATCTTTGTTATCTAAGCTGGCACACCTCCCACAAAGATTTGTACAGTATGGAAGCACCCTCCACTTTGTCATATCCCAGCTGCTGAATCTTCACAACAGGCATAGTTGTACACGTTAACAAGCTTTCAAGACCTCATCGCTGTATAGGTTCTCTGCCTTACCTACACACCAGCAGTTTTGTGAAAGTGCATTTGACTGGCCCAGGGCAAGAGCAAGACTTCTCCAGGGCAAAATGTAGAACTCAAGGAATAGTCTTTTTTTTTGGTTGTTTCCAAAGTCAAAAAGTGATCTCCATTCTCCAGGGGCACTATTTCATATTTCTTTACCGTTTAGAATCTTTGTCACTGCTTTATAATTATGGCTCTGGGGTTGAAAAAAACATCTGCAGGGTCTGGAGACCAGTTTACAATTTTGGAAACGAGACATTTGTTTCCTGTGTTTCTCCAAGGCAAAGACTTAACCTCACTTCATTACTACCACCCCAGGAGACTAACCTGCTAGTAATGAGCTGTTGTGGAGCCTGTTAGGGTCCGGCTTAATGGTGACGCTTGCAAAACCTCCTTGTCCTCCAACCTGCTTTGGCAATGAGACAGTTCATTGTTTCTCCCACATCAGCATGGACTAGTCTTACAAGGACAAAGATAAGGAAGTTTGTAAAAGTGCATGTTTGCATGCGCACACAAAAATGCGTACATTCATTTTAGATTTTTTTCCCAACTTTATTGCACTCAAAATGCTGTGAGATGCAGAGTTATGACTAAGCTTAACCTCTTTCAATTTTAAGCTATCAGCTACCAAACAGTGTACAGCCTAATATATTCATTATGCCATGAAAGTTAAGAATACACACATATGAAGATACCCTTGAAATTGCAAGAGACTTCATCCATGACAGTGAAAGAAACTTTCATCACCTTCTTGTGCATTCCCCAAACTTCTTCCACACATAAAAAATTGTTAACATTTCATCAGAAAGACACCTGGTTGAATGAATAAAGGCAAGCCGTCTGTCGGCATTGCAGCTTCAGAAACAGTGACAAACAGTTTCTATCAAAATGGTAGCCATCAATATAAATGGTTATGACACAAACATTAAGGTAAGCTAGATGAATATTATAAGCAATGATTAGGTAACAAAACTTCAGAAGGTACCCATGCATAGTTGAAAATGGTTTTAAATTACAATACTTAAAAAATGCACAAAGTTAATTTCAAGATTATTTCACATAAAATTCATCAAAGATAAAAAAGTCACTTCTGCTTAGTGCCATCCATGTCAATGCAAACAACGGAATGCAAAAAATAAAAAAAAGAGATATAATGCCAGCACCCTCACTAAACAGTGTGAAAGGATGTGCTTTCTTCCCACAATGCTGTGTCACAGGGGGAAAAGTTCTGAACATGATGATAATAATAATAAAACACCACTGCTTTCATGAGTTTAGAGTAATCTGCATTTGCTGGGACCATAAGGAAAACAATGCTTATGCTTCAGTAAGAATGGACTAGGCAAAAATCACTTTCTGATAAACAATTTTAACATTTAAAAACAAGCTATAAATTTTAGAAAACAAGTGGAGTAAACGATGAAAATAATGTTACTGTAATTACAGCTTGCTTGTAACAGGTGCTTTGCAGTTTGAGGACACATTCAAAATCCAGCACAACCATAACATATCATGTCCGTTCACCCTGTGAAAATTATGGTCTGCTGCGACAGGACGGTCCACAATAGCTTCATGGTCCATGACATGTCTTCAATGACAAACACTTCCACACAACAATATATACACTCCAAATTTCATCTGAGATTTTTTAAAACCTCAACCTTTCTTCTTTAAACTGGAAATGATAAATCAGAGACAATTTTTTTATAAATATTTTTTGAAAAAAAAAAAACTCAATTAAAAACTGAAATACCTTTTATCAGTTGTCTAAGATGTATGTCCAGCCCACTATACTCATCATCAACCACAAAGTAAGAACTGTAAATTAATACTTAAGATTTTGTTTAAGTTTAAATAAGCCTAAAATGCAAAACCCTGCTTAGAATTTGATAAGCCTAACATGCAAACCCTGCTTAAAATTTGATAAGTACTTATTTGTTAATGGACACTGCACAAGAAATATGGCTTAATGATGACCTCCACTTTCTCAATAATCACTAACACACTTGCAGTCAGTAAGTACTACACGGTATTTTTATTAGTATACCTATGTGCAAAGAAGAAATCACTCTTTGTTCTGTGACTGCAGAGAATGATTGCAGCCAATAATTCTGGTAGCCACATAGATGAACTGGTTGAGTCAAGAATTTCTTCTTCTGGGTGGTAAATAAGCATGATAATACACTTTCAATCACTGCCAGGTAAACTAGACTAGAACTTCCTGCTTGAGGCCTCACTGTTAGCTTGCGTAGGAAGTAGAGTCATTGCTGGGCCTTCTTGATAAGAGCTATCACTTTGTTGTCCCAGCTAAACTCGTTCAGCAGACTAGCTGCAGAAGTCGACCACCATCTCCTTAAATAACACTCAGCTGTAGACGGTCATCACTGTACCACACTACCAGCTGATCAGTGTCCTAGTGAAGAAGTCAGGGGATTGAAGGTGGAGGATTAAGTGAAGATTTAGGGAGAGAGAGCATTGTCAACTGACCAAATGGCCTGGGAGGCAAATTGAAGAGAGTCCAGTTTGCTGCACAGATGTCTGAGAACCGGTCATTCAAGAACTTTTATCACAACATGTCATGGGTCTGAAGTCATTGAGTAATGTTATTGTTATCATTGTCTTGTCAGTGCAGGCGAGACAGCCTTGTAGCTTATCTGCAGCCTCCTGGTTCCAGCACCTGATGGTCCTCACCTGTGGTTTGGCCAACTTGTGATCAGAGTAGAAGGAACAGCTCATCTTTCAGCTACAGACTGTGCATTCAAGAAAAAAATGGCAGGCAGTGGGGGTCAACCAAAGAGGTTGTGAATGCAGACCAGCAAACCGGTTTGCTTATCACTGGCGCTTGGTCATGTTTGGCTACCCACATGGTGCAGATGGCAACTGGAGAAGTATGTCAAGTGAAACTGGAATAGAATATTGTCAGCAGTGGCTTTCTCAACTATACACTGGTACATACTTGATTTTCTCAAACAAAGAACAGTATAATCAGGTCAGTCATCATCTCACTCTTTCTACCCAGTGCCATCTTGTTCTCTTCCCTAAGTGTAGCTGCTTAACTTGTTTTTATGTAAAGTAATATATATATACACACATCTATTGATATGCACACACATACTCCAGCCTCTGCATTTAGGTCTTAAGATATCACAATAGCTGCATTCCTGAAGCAAAAACAGAAACAAAACTTTATAGACTCAATACACATATTCCTCTCATGACATAATACAGGCAAGATAACCAAAGATACCAAAACAAAATTGATGACCAGAACACCACTGATTAAGCAGACCACAGAACTGACCAGTCAATTGGAACAGGACTTTTTGAAATGGCAGGCTAACAGTGTTGTTGTATTACAAGATCAAATAGCTTTGTAATGAATGGCTCATCATGGTTTAGAGATGAGGAGAGACAAAACTCCTGACTCTTAAAGGCCTTAACTGAGTGTGGTGCCAAAGCATCACATCTCCAAAGCTCCACAGTTCCATGCTTTTATAAAATTCTTGTGAATAGTTTGTCACACGTTTGTTTGAAGAAACAGGCAAAAGCATTTAAAACTTGCTGTCAAGGGAACTATATCTTTCAGGATGTCTACCGATGAAATACTTTAGCCTGTCATCTACTAATGCATGCATTTTTTATATTTTGGATAAACCTGTTCTATTCCAAAAACCAAGAACAGAACTTTGGAGTCTTCTAAAAACATCCTGGTATGATACAAAGAAAATGGTTGTGCAGGTCTAAAGAGCTATATATTCAGAGAATGAAGTAGAAAATGTAGCATTTCTCCCTCTCTCATAACCTGCACCAGTCCGTGCCACTACAGCCTCAAACTATTCTCTCACCCATCCATCATGTCCTCATGCCCAAAAGGATCAAAGATTTCTTGCACAGCTCTGTTTCTCATATATCTTGATTTGTATTTAGGTTCCTGTGCACTTCAGGCAAGGGTATCGCTCCTACTGGTCTGGATAGTGATAATAAAATCACTTTATTTTAATGGTCTTAATGTTGTTAGCCCCATCCAATAAGATTGCTAGTTTAACTAAGATTTGTGCAAATAAATTCGTACTTTGCTCACCATGTTGACTAAATGATTCACTCCTAAACTAGTTTTTTTCTCCCTGTGACCATCACAGTTGACTTTGCCAAACATAGTCTAACATTTGACAATATCTGCCTTTTAAGAATGGCCTTTAAAAGCATCTGAATGATAATTGGCCAAGTAATGGAAAAGATGGAAGGAGTGTAAGAACTGATACATCATCAGATGTTTGATGATAATGGTTACCTATCACAAATAGTCAGCACATCTTTATATAATACAGTCCAGTCAGTTGGGCTTTGTTTCATCTAGATGATTCTATATGGTTACTTTTTTCTACCTCAACTGCTTACAACAATTTATGTAATCTTTTTTCTTAGATAACTGTTAAGGTAGACAATGCATCATACCATTTATAACTGTCAACAAACATATAACTGCAGAACTTCAAATGAATTCATGACATAAAACAGCTGTATCTAACAATGTAGCAACAAATAATACACAAAAAAGTAATGTCTTCTTAAGTCAAACCAAAACATTCACACTAAAACTGACTAGAAAACAGTGACACATTTCTAAAGATATGAATTATACAGCACAGACATCGCTATTCACATTCACTAAATACTTACATGGGTATAAAATTAGTCACAAACAAACTTCTCTATTACTCTCAACTTCATTTAAAATGATACATTTCAAACTTCATCATCTGTATTTTGTGGTACACTCAGTAAATATTGCACATAGGGAGAAATTTATAGGCTATAAATAAACTGCATGAAAAATCACACACTTTATCTCTGTTCATGGATGGAACATATAGTTAAAAATGACAAAATGTGTCAAATGGCACAAATATTTAATACTAGAATGTCTGAATGTGTCACCTGGCATAAATTATATCTTTGATGCAAATCTGCAAATCCTGTTCCAAAATTTATCGTGAGTTAAAGATCTGTGATGACAAACTGCTACTATCTGACTATTATTTGCTTCTGTTTTACTCCTCACCACTGCCTGTAAAATAGATAAAAACATAGGACAGTATCTCCCAGATAGGACTCCATGTGCAAAGACACCAAAAACTATTGTGCTTGCTTTTCTTTTTTATTTGCAGTAGCCCAAACACACATATTTGTCTAGATGCCTAAGGCTATGTTTACGTACTTGATCGACCCTTTAATATGGGGGAACAGAGCCTTGTAAGCTAAACAGTTCCAATGAGTCTCAACAAAGCTAAGCATATAATAAAACCTCCTACAAACAGTCTTAACTCTTTCCTTACAGTTCTCACCCGCGAATGCAAATGTCTTCATAGCTCTATAGCTCAATTGCGTCGATACACCAATAATGAATGAGTTACAAACAGTAAAGGCAGACTGTGCTGCAGTGCTTTTGTAGTACAGCAGAACTAGAAAAGAGATACATACCCAAAAGTTCTTAGAAAACTGGTGTCTGCTGTAAAGTGTTCTGTCCTTGAGAACTGTACCTTTCATTCCTTTTGACAAATGCCCTTGCTCTTAGATAACTCAGAAGGAAGTTTTGTGACACAGGAAGACCGGCCAGGAAGCTTGGATGATCTACTTAAAGGTCAACTTCAAAATTGGAAAGATAACTTTGATTTTACAGACTAAACGTGCCTCCAACAGCATAGCTTGTGTACATGGCAACCCAAACAACTATCTTCTACACAATCAAAACTTTCAAGACACACTAATCTGATTAGCCAAAACATGATATGAAAATACATCAAGTCTTCCAAGGACAACATATTTATCTCTAAAACAATTTAATGTACTTTGTACAGAAACATAAACATTTTAAAGCAAATATTTGGTCTACAAATAAAGTTACAATTTAAAGGTCTTCATGACTAATACAACATACATTTGAGCACAAAATGGTCCCGGATTCTCCAGTTCTTGCAAGCTATGAAATACCTGAATCAAGATGAGGCTTGGAATTGATGTCTACTGTACTTCCTGCAAGCCTGACTGCATGTGTACCTCACCCTTCTGTCCTTACTATGAACATTTTGATGACTTCCATAAATGAAACATTAGGTTAATGGCTCTCCAGTACGATCGACTAGACCCACTAAGTACCCCTTCACTTCTGTCTCGTAGTCTGTGGAGTCTGGCTTTTCTGTCAGAATCCAAGTGTCATCAGCTCCCCTCACTTTTTTACGACACAGCGGACAGTTGCTTTGCCGACGTTCACTTCAAACAAACAGCATCATATTACATATTAGTGGCATGTCTTGCAATTAACATTTTTGTGCAAAGAAAGTAGACTAAATGGGTCTAATGAATGCAAAATGAAACCCACATTGAAATCATAACTTGCTTACATGCAAATACGTGCATCAGGAGACTGAATGGACAAATGGTTCATTGCAGCAGGTCTGGGGCAGATTAGTCACTAGTACAGAGCAGCAGTTTTTGTGGAGGTAATGTCTTGTATATTTTCTTGCTGATATAAATGTGGACTGATACAGTCAGGAAGATCATGATGAACCCAATATATGAACTTGGCCTCTGAGTTAATATTGACAGACCATTTTGTTACTCCTTGAACAAAGATCGCCAGGTCGGATAATGCAAAGATATCAAAGAGTCATTATCAGTGTGGAAAAAAAGAAGTGAAAAATATTGGTTTGACAAACATCACTTTAAAAAAATATAAAAAGAGTAAGAGAAAAGTTACTATCAGCTAGTAAAACCTTTAACATAGCTCTTTAAAAAAATTATTAAATTGTTGATTTTAGGCAGATATGTTTAGTGACTACCTAAAGTTTGAAAGGGGTGATATCATGAGACTTGCAATCGTGCTAGCATTTGCACAATATTTTTCCTTGACTCATTCTACAGAGAAAATATAGATGGAATTTGATTCCAACCTGGTCCAAGAGTCAATGCAGATCTCACAGAAGTTGTGGCCACAAGCCAAGATAACTTCTGCTTTACGCTCCATGCATATACAGCATTCATTCTCCTCATCTACAACTGTCCCACCTGATGTGAACCTGACAACGAAAGACAAGGCCTTGTTTTCTGTATTAGCATAGCACATGGATTATACTGAAAATGTTTCTATAGGCAAAACAAACCTTTGTAACTGTTCTAAAATATAAGATCATACCATATACAAATTATCTGCCAAATGACATTGCACGAGGAAAAAATTATAATGATGACTGCCATTTTCTAACAAAATCTTTTTAAACTGGTGGATTTTTATCCCACACTGCTGGTCCTGCATGCTTTTTCTTCTTGCATTATTAATTTTTTTATTTACCTGTTTTAAGTTGTTTTTTTTTGCATCCCTTGTTGCCTTGTACTGCTTACAAGGAATAGGAAGGTTTAAGTCTTCTTCTTCTTCTTCACATGGAATGGAGGGATAGTATCAAGCAACATTTTAAGTGTAAGGAACACTACTAAGGGGACATAAAATAATCCAGTGAAAATTATCCATGAGCTGCTCACTCATTGAAGATGGCTGAGGAAGATATTTCCTCTGGACATGAATGCTGGAGAGTGGAGAGACTTCCAAGTTGCTCCACAATTTCACGGTATATCACAGCATACTGGCGCAGCGTCAGAGCCCGACAAGAATCCACCCGTTGTGTTTGGGCATTCACCTGCCAAAAGTGGACATCATCATGTTGATAAAACCAAGTACATTCGCTGTCCAACAATGAATGGTCTTTTGTGGCACTAGCAAAGAAATCTGAGAGGAAGAAAACACTACATCTTGCTGATCATGGGGACTGGGCTGATGGTGGTGGCCTAATGACTAAAGCACCTGTCACTACAACATTGAGGATCGGGTGTCATGGATTTGTAGCTTGTCTCGAACACACCTCTCTCTGAACGTGACACCTGTTACCTGTTCACAGGGTTGAGCCTCTGTGTGTGTGTGTGTGTAGAAGATACAGAAACTGAATAGCTATGGTTTGAATGATGGTCAGTGAATGTGTAAGATGCATTTCATGCCTACTTACAAGTGTGTGATTGTGTGACTTCAGGCATGTAAACATCTTGAGCCTGGATTTGTTGGTGGGGTAAGGTGCTCTATAAATTAGTATTACTATTATTATAGATCAAGCAGCAATCAGTCTTGATTACTCACAATCCCATTTCTTACAGATTTATGCTTCTGCATAATGAATCTTAACAACTTACAGAAAAATTACTGAAAGTACAGAACTCCACTGCATGTCTAGTGCTAAGAGCCACGAAACAGGACCATGCCACCCCTCTCCTTTGTTTTCTACACTGGCTACCCGTCCGTTCTCGCATTCAGTACAGACTGTGCTGTGCTGTGTTTTAATTTCTTTGCAGGCTCCTGTCCTGACTATTTCTCTGAACTTCTCATCCCTTACATCCCGGCCAGACAACACCGCTCTTCCTCTGATGAACGTATCCTAACTGTTCCTGTCACCAGAACAACAACATATGATCACAGGATTTTCGGCTATTGTGCAGCAAAACAATGAAACTCTCTCCCTTTCTGTATCCGCCACCTTCCTACAACTGAATCCTTCAAATCTGCACTGAAAACGCACCTCTTCCTTGAGCATTACTCCTAACATATTCCACACAATGCTCGTCCTTTTTACCCTCCCTCCTTCCGCTCTTGCTACTTGTCTCCCCATCTTTCTCTGTAGAATCACTATATTCTCTGTTCCTGTTACTTGGTGCTTTTTTGTGTTTTCTGTTTGTCATCAGTACTGTCGTTTATTCTTCCGTCCCTCGTGCTCTATCCATGTAGTCCATGTCTCTTCCCCGTTTTAAGTGCTAAGAGCATGCTCTCTGTGAGTGTATATATTCGCTATAAAAAATCTTCATTATTATTATTAAATATGCTCATCAGGTGTACATCAGTATGTTCATCAACTGTACCAGGTGACACGATATGGCATGACAGTAGATACATGGCTACCTTTCCTTCCAATCCATGGTTAGATACCTGTCTAGAAAGAGTGGTACGAAAAAAGACTTTTGAAAATTTACAAACCCCCACCCACCCCCCCAAAAAAACCATATATCATTTATTAAAAATATTTTTGTAAAGTACATCCATTTTCTTTTTTTAACTAGTAAGAAATCTTATTGTTATATCCTAAGTGCAAGGTGTACCTTGTAACATCGTATCCTAACAGTGACTTTCCACAAGAAAGTGGTGTCTGTCCCTTTCTTCACAATAAACCTCAGTTGCTTTCCTCGGCTGTCACAGAATGTGCTGGTTCTGTAGATTACACAGGAAAGACAATGTACTACACTGGACTGCCTTTCAAAAGTCTTAAGTCTTTGGTTATCCTTGATGAATCTAGGTTTAAAAAAATTCATGAAGCAAAGAATTAAGCAAATTGTTCTTACACTATCAAAACCTATAAATAAGGATTAATTGCATAGTTTATGAATGGCTTCAATATAAATCCTAGTTACTTAGATGTTGTCCTTTTCTAAGTTTATTGTGTCATCCACAAGAAAATTTACATGTGGTAACTATTTAATGATGCACTCCAGAAAGCCCAGCTGGCATCTGAGGAAATGATCACTGATAATGCCTAAATGCAGTCACAAGAAGAAAAGGTGAGAAATAAATAGAAAGACGGCCCTGAACAGCAACAGCACTTGCAAACACAGTTAAACTGTTTTGCACAATAAGACAATCAAATACTCACATATTGTTGATCTCATCAATTGACCTCAAGAACTCTGGGTAAGTCAGTGTGGCAACTATACTCAGCACATCCAAGTGAGCTTGCAGTTTCTGCATGGGCTGAATGTTCAGCTCTTCACCCGTGCTTGTTGCCTGGCCCATCTCAGACTACAGCTGGTCAGTGCTAACAAAAAGCACCCAAAACTGAGAAAATAAACTTAGCTACAAACCAGTTCAGAATTTACTTAATTAGGCTAGGGGATATTTATAACTACTCCCTCTTTAGTTCGTTGTAATAAAATGCTACAGGCTCATGCCAGTAACAGTGTCACAATGTTATGTTAGTATACATCTAATACTATATCAATATATATGTACATATACATATCAATGTACATAAATGCTATTATTAAACATTTTTCTGTATTCATTTGTATCAAGAAACTGTAGTGCCTCACCCCTACATGCATATGAACCATTATTACAGCCAACACACTCAGTTTTCAAAAGAACCAACTCCTCCACCACCACACCAATCATTTTTGACAGTCACAGCTATCCTACTAATAACCAACCATCAGAATGTCTTTAACACCTTCTGTTGCACAGGCTATTGATTAAAAAAGGTGATATAAGCTTAGTGACTGCTTCATCTATTTTGCATAAGACTAAGAACTTAGTAACATTAGCATTGATGTGCATGAACGCGTGCGTGTGTATGTGTGTGCAAGATTCAGTACTCAAAAGCACTGATGCAATAGCCAATATCAGAATGATTCCTTTAAATAATATTTGCTACCTTTGCTATGTACAGTAACATTATGTCTCACTTACATGATAACATATATTTGCAGTACCAGAATGGTTTATTTACACAATAGCTGATGTGTTAAACTTCTCTTTTGGATTCCACAGTTTGGAATTCATAGCTTGCAGGCATTCAATGTAGGTCTATCTATACTTTTCCGCCAAAATATTTTTCATAAGAGGCAGACTTGAAAACACAATGAGTGATGTGATTTTATTTTAATGAAATTATATTTTTTAGGCCTGATAAAAAACTGACCTATCTTGCCAACAAATGTGGATTGGAAAGGGTGGGGAGTTGGAGAAAGTCTATCAACCATCTACACTGAGTGGCTGAATCTACTCCTCATGACAATGACAAGCAGATTCTGTCTTAAAAAAAGGGGGGGGGGAGTCTAAAACCGTTGTTTTGAGAAAGATTGTCTTCGCTCTGACTAGGGCAGCGCAGCAGGTTCATACTAAAAAAGTGTCTCGCGTTTTGACTCACGACCGCTGGCACTTTTGTTGATACACTGCTTTTGTCATGCCTACTTCCGGTGTTAGTAGTTATTTTGACTGTTACCAAACGATCGAACTTTCGATTACTATTGTGCATAATAGGTCGACCATCGAGTAAAATAATTTATGTCATTCAACTTGCCGCATATGATTCTTCATAGTTACACTGACTTTGAAAACTCCGTTTAGTCAAACTTAAACTGCAAGCATAGATCGATATCAAGCAGCAATACATATAGGTTGTAAAATATATAAAGTAGAAAATGCAAAGTTCATGAATCAACCCGAATCAATGTCAATAAATGACCCAATTAATAAATATTTACTTATTTTAATGTTACCCATGTCGTTATGACATAGTAGCTGCCTAGTCTCTTACAAAATTCAGGCGCGAACTTTGTAAAACTCACTTACATGTTTCTTCCAATGTCAGGCCAAAGAAATGGAAGAATTCTTTAATCAGAATATGAAGGCGACCATTTTAGCTACTTTCTGGAAAATGTACATGAAAACGACTGCGTAACAAGCAAGCCCACTGCTTCCGGACATCTTTAAAGGGAGATAACATTCTGCGCTTGTTTTGGGGTTGTCAGGGTTATGAAACAAAGCGTCTATTCTTTAAGTTTTCACAAGCACGAATCTTGCTCTTCTTGTCTTATTTTAGGATTTATTTTAATGCTTATTTTTTATTTCAGGCTTCTAATTATTGGAAGCACTGGTTTAGAAATGCGCAAAATATTTGTACATAGTTACGTTTCCCTTACTACATTTATCGTCTGCTTTACGGTTCCATGTGAAGCTACCATTAATGAAGACGTGCCATGAAGTTTCTTCAGATGATGATGTTATGATGATTTTTTTGAGTATAAACATTTACATATTTGAACTCCTCGCTGTTTGGGCAGAGCGAGTTAGACGACAATCTTCTGTTTGTCAATTACTCTCTTGTAGGTCACCGTGCACTACGTCATCGTTTGCTGTGTACACATTGGTGAATCAGGGTGGTCGAGTTAACTGTGACAGGAGACCAGCTCTTCAAATCGAAAAGAACATTTGCTGTTGCCACTTTTTCCATTTTTAAGGTAATATCTTATTATTTACGATTTAGTTCACAACATTTTGGTCCCTGTAATAGCCTAGGAAAATAAGGAGTGGAATGTCCCTTCTGTAAAATGTCACCTGTACCAGTATCGTCACAGCTATTTCCTGTCCTAGTGCGATCACTGCATGTCTGTCTCAGTCCTGTATTGTACAGTGTATGCGATAGCTAGATGTATCCCACACTTCACTTTTTTGCGTGATTCACAAAGTTTACTTTATGAGGATATGAATAATATCGTTTTTAACTGATGCCCAGGTAGTGTAAATTTCACTTGATCCAAGCACGGATCAGGTACAAATATATGTCCGTGATCTAAAGATTGTTACGGCCTTATGCAGCCTTTATGAAAATTATCATGTCCACCTTTAAATGCATTGTTGCTTTTCTGTTAATGAAATAATGTAGAAATTTTAATTTAGCAGAATTTGTTTTTATCGATATAATTTCGTAAGTTTCATGTAGCGTACCCAAATATATTTGCCACACCTGTTCTTGCCTTTAGTCAGTTTGTCGCAGCATACATTTCGCGACAATGACCAACTCTGAGGCTAGTGTTAGTGCGCGTGTATGCAAGGAAAAGGTAACGGTGAGTTGGGTGGGAAATTTGTACAAAAAAGTTTTTTTGGAGATAATTCTAGACTTTTTTCAGACCCTTGCATGTAGTCTTGCAGACTATTTCCAATTCATTTGAGTCGTACAAGCCATTACAAATCTGTTTAGAAACTGAAAAGGTCAGAAGTGCACAGGCTTTATTTGGAATGGAATAGACAAAAAAGAGTAGAACTGAATAGAAAATAATAGTAATGAGATCAGAAGGAAGTGGTCTTGCTAAGGAATGCAGGGATTATTTTGATAATAGTAATGAGATCAGAATGGTCTTTCTAAGGAGTATAGAGATTATTTGAAAATAGTAATGAGATCAGAAGGAAGCAGTCTTGATAAAAGATATAAGGACAGGATAACAGTAATGAGGTCACAAGGAAGTGGTCTTGCTAAGGGGTATAGGCATTATTTGGATATGTCAGTGCATCTTTTGGTTGGTGGACAGGGCATGCAGTACAAGGTTTGAACAGTGCAAAAAAGACTGAAAAATATATTTGTAATGCCAAAGGCTGCAAAAGACTATTATAATAATTTTGAAACCTCCCCCTGATGGAGTGCTCATGACATTTACAAATCACACACACACAGAGGCTTACATGCATACACACTTTCATACTCATTTGACTTTTACAATCAGTTTTGTAGATCTTCACAATACTAGAAATTTAGTCTTTATTTCTTATGGGTGCATGCTTAAAAAAAACCCAGAGTGCACAAAGTTCCTGTGGCCTTGATGCCCAGCCAACCTCTGTATTGTTGGCAGGCAGGGGCAAAGAAGAGGCTTCCAGTTGAGCAGGCATTTTGATCTCTCCTGGCCAGGTCATACTGACCCTCTTTCTGATCAGGTCAAACTGACCTTTTTACTGATTGCTTCTTGAGAAGATCTTCAATCACTTCTGTGTATCTGTGTGTTTTTTCTTTTTTCATATGACACAATACTGTTTTGTTTCAATGCTAAATAATTTTAGAGAAAGCGAGAGAGGTGTGTGTGTTTAAATCTGAGGATGCCTTTACCAGAGGAACCAACATTGTTAGTTTGGTCAGTTAGTATTTTTGGTTTGAATTTGGATTTGGGTTAGGAATCCTACCGTAAGTCTTTTTCATCATTTATTCTCCTCTCATATCATTATTGAAGCTATTTATGTGATACTTGGAACAGTGTCTGAGAAAGTAAAATATCAGAATAAAAGCATTGGTTAGGAAGTGACAAGTTCACAAGCATATCAAATGATGGTTCATGAAGAGAGAAACTGGACATAACATGCCAAAGTATGAGAAATGTTGTGGAGTGGTGTATGCTTTGGTCAACTGTAGTGTAATTTGTGGATTATTGGCATCAAACTTTTGTGGATGAAAGTATTTTAGTATAATCCTCAAAGGATTTTTATGTATGTTTCCCAGTTTAATCAGGTATCAAATTCTATTGTAAAGTAATGTACAAAAGAAAACTTTTCATTATGTTGAATGTCTTGTGTGTGCACACATGTGGATGCATGCACATCAGCTTGAAAGATTGTGAGTCAAGTTGTATGGATCTAAAGATGATTCACTGCATCACAGCAGCCTCAGGGTCTCTGCTCTCAGATAAGACCCAACTTTGCTCAATCATTTTCACACTTGCCTTAGCAAATGGCGAGGTGTTGGCTGGTATTGGGTGGTTTTGACTGGTGTAGAGAAGGTTGAGGGTATCATTTCCATACTAGTGACCTAGCATTTGGTGCACATTTGTCACACCTGTAGATGAAGTTATGCACAAGATTGTGTGGGCTGGTTGAGGCTACCACTACCTTACTAGTGATCTATCATTTGTTGCATATTCAGCAGTTCCCACCTGCACTTCTCTGTAGAAACTTTGCTTCCTCTTTCATATCACCTCTAGTTTTCTTCCCTGTATTTTTACTGTTAGAATGTGATATCATATGGCATTAGATTACAGGTACAAGTGGCTTTAAGATTTTTTCCTCCCATGATAGCTCATGATATGACTTGCTACAGAACTGAGATAAATCATATTAGGTTGGACATTAGACCCTGGAGATATCTAGTATTTTAACTTATTGTAATATAACACTGAGCTCTTTAGAAAGTCAAATTTGAGTGAGAAGAGGATGCTGTTGGTATTCAAGTAATTTAGCGGAAAGCAGAGATGATTATTTCTGGTCTGCAATAGCATGGTAAAGAGGAAACCAAATGTATAGGCTTGCAGAGAGGTATTAGTGGCCTGATAGTAAGTGAGCCAAACACGTAGGCATGATGTTAGGTATTGGTGGCATGTTTGCACACACACAGGATCAAGATCTTACAGGCATATATGCTCACAGTACTGCTAAAAATTAAAACAATCCATGCAGTGAGTTTTTCCTCTTGGATAAAATTAGGCCTCTTGTGGTTGTATGATCAAGCATCCTTGTTATACATTTCAATGAGGTATATATATATATACACATTTCAATATCACCAGCTATAATTTGCTGACAAAAGACTGGCTGGGTGACTTGAACGAATGGACTGTCTGGACCATACCTTTCCAGACTTGCTTACCTACAACATCGCAAGAAAGGTCTCGGTGGCAAGTCTTGATGCTGCATCCATTCGTCCATCCATTCACCCATCAATCCACCCAGTCTTCCATATAGTTTTTTTAGATGATTGCATCAAACAGGCAGACACTGGTGCACTGTTTCCGTGGTTGGCAATGGATATCACCATTTGATATGATTCGTCTTTTCTGTGGATGTTGATGTATAATATGATGCCTCTGGTTGGTGTTGCTCTGGTCGGGTAGCTATAGATCAACTGTACTAGTTTATCTTCAGTGATGTTTTACCTTTTCCCCCCTGGATTCAACCTCAGAGTTTGATGAAGTCCTTTCCATGGAACAGATGCAGGAGTTAACAGACTTAAAGGACAAACTGAGTGCAGCATTTTTTCTTTATGATCGGGTTAAGTTCGTTTTAAAATAATAATTCCCAAAATATGAGTACATAATTATGCTTAATTTTAAAGATATAATCCTTCAAACATCGGCCTTCTCACCTGCAACTAGGAAAGCAGGAAAAAATTACTCTCCTATACTGAAGAGTTCTCTTACGCGCCCTGAGTATTTGTAACAGCGAGTGTGGATGTCTTCAAGTCAAATGAAGAAACATCGCTCAGGTTGTCGTCTTGAAAAAGCGATTTTTTTTAGCCCAAAAAATGAAACAGCTGAATTTGGAATGCAGTCCTACAGATTGGAACTTTATTTAGAAGCTTTGAATGAAGTTAAAAAATAATTAAATGGCCCAAACTGAATTCATTTTACAGACTTCAAAATTTAATGGACAACAATCACGGTCATTGCAGTCTATGTTGTATTATTACTGATTGTCTGTTACTAAGTGAGTTAATTTTTCCCACGTGTATTATTGTTAATAAAATGTAAACATGTTTTAAAAGTGTTTGTCTAAGAGAAATTCCTGTAATTTTTTTATTTGATGGTTTCAAGAATTGCATTTTTATTTTATAGTTACAACTGACTGCTGATAAAGATTTGTTTACAATTAAAACTATAATGATAGTTTGAAACGTTAATCGATGTAAAAACTTATTTCTTCCTCATTTAGCTGCATGCAAAATTTTCTATTTACTTACTGATACTCGCACGTGTTCCCGTCTAAGCTCCTTATAATATGTTTATCATCCTCAATTTTTTTTCTTTTTTTAGCTGTTTCGAGCACATCAATGGTACCGTCATAGTGTCAGTTGTTGTTAGCATTATGCTGATAAAGATATGACTGATGATGTGTTTGTGACTGTCACACGATGTTACTTGTAGACCACACGGTGTAGAAACTGTCGATGTTGTATATCTGGTGCTTGATCTACCAGCAGTCGTAGTTGGTTGTAACATCTTGTGCTGTTGTACAGTAAGCACTGCTGTAGCAATAACATTTCTTCGGTTTACTGAAAGTCCAAGACTTGCTTGCACTGTATAAGTGACTGGATAACAATCCATTTTGAAATGTTTTAAGCAAATTCTTGAGTGCGGTGTGGGGACCAAGTTTGCATGGCACGTTTGAACAAAGCAGAGACCTGTATATATATGTATACACTCCACAGTGTGTGCATGCATGTGTGTGTACATGCTGTGTATGTTTTTAGTTGCTGTTCACATATCAAGGTACATTGGGTGCTTACCCTAAAAATGTGTGCTTGTGCGTTCAGCTTTGGTGCAAGGGAGGGGGGGAGCATGTTACAATAAATGTGTTTATTCTTATTATTAGAGCTGGTGACATATACAGAGTCCATGACACAGACAGTCACCCTGTCTCAGGTTTTCAGACTCTCTTATTTTCTTATTTGCATCCCTGCCAGGTTAAAAAAATATTTCTTGCAGAACTGAGAGGGCTGGGATGGGTGTGAGTGCAAAAGCTATAAATAATGCCCATAAGCTACAGTATTTCAGTTACGGTCTTAAGTTGCTGACAAGATTTCTCTGGACATAGCTCATACACACATGATATAGTCATGTGAGGTTCAGACACCACGCCCTCCCAACTGTTACTGGTGTTCACGGATGTCTGAGTAAGGCACAGGATACTCCAGCGTGCATATCAAAGAGCGGGTGGGGATAAGATGGATTGCTGTGTTGGACTTACCAGCACATAAAAAGATAAGGAGACGGCGAGGTATGCATGAATTACAGCCGCTCCCTATCTTGACAATTACTTTTGTCAGGAAAAACTAGCACTGACCCAATTCTTCACTTCTTGTGGTCAGTCTGCTGGTCTGCGGTATGCAGTTAGGTCACACATCCAGTCTATAAAAAATAGGTAGGCTACATGTCCGACTGCATCACACAGCTAGGTCACAGGGCTCGTCCGGAGCACGTTGCTAGGTCACAGGCCCCGTCCGGAGCACGTTGCTAGGTCACAGGCCCGTACGGAGGACGTAACTCGGTCACAGGCCCGTACGGAGGACGTAGCTCGGTCCCAGGCCCGTACGGATGACGTAACTCGGTCACAGGCCCGTACGGAGGACGTAGCTCGGTCACAGGCCCGTCCGGAGGACGTAACTCGGTCACAGGCCCGTACATATAGCTAGGTCACAGGCCCGTACGGAGCACGTATATATAGCTAGGTCACAGGCCCGTACGGAGCACGTATATATAGCTAGGTCACAGGCCCGTACGGAGCACGTATATATAGCTAGGTCACAGGCCCATACGGAGCACGTACATATAGCTAGGTCACAGGCCCGTACGGAGCACGTAGATATAGCTAGGTCACAGGCCCGTACGGAGCACGTAGATATAGCTAGGTCACAGGCCCGTACGGAGCACGTACATATAGCTAGGTCACAGGCCCGTACGGAGCACGTACATATAGCTAGGTCACAGGCCCATACGGAGCACGTACATATAGCTAGGTCACAGGCCCGTACGGAGCACGTAGATATAGCTAGGTCACAGGCCCGTACGGAGCACGTACATATAGCTAGGTCACAGGCCCGTACGGAGCACGTACATATAGCTAGGTCACAGGCCCGTACGGAGCTCGTACATATAGCTAGGTCACAGGCCCGTACGGAGCACGTACATATAGCTAGGTCACAGGCCCGTACGGAGCACGTACATATAGCTAGGTCACAGGCCCGTACGGAGCACGTACATATAGCTAGGTCACAGGCCCGTACGGAGCACGTACATATAGCTAGGTCACAGGCCCGTACGGAGCACGTACATATAGCTAGGTCACAGGCCCGTACGGAGCACGTACATATAGCTAGGTCACAGGCCCGTACGGAGCACGTACATATAGCTAGGTCACAGGCCCGTACGGAGCACGTACATATAGCTAGGTCACAGGCCCGTAGGGAGCACGTAGATATAGCTAGGTCACAGGCCCGTACGGAGCACGTACATATAGCTAGGTCACAGGCCCGTACGGAGCACGTAGCTAGGTCACAGCGCCGGACTGTAGACCACTGAGGACACTTGTTATGTCAGAACAGCGAGGAGGTTGAGTGAGGGCCACGCTTATGGACTGAAACAATAGGAGACAACTCCACTCATTGTTGTCCCAGACTTTTTTTTTGTCTGCCCTTTGACCTTTCCTGCTGGAATGTTAGGTCGTGTGGAGGTCGAGCGGCGAAAGTCGGGCTGGGGGCTGGGGGGGTATGCAAGGCATCCGAAGCTCTCTCGTCTGCACACCATCATCTGATTACCCCGCACCGTGCTCTCCACCCCCCCCCCTCATTCACCTCCCGACCGTGTGTCGTCTCCCTTCGTGCGAGCGCCGTCACTGTTATTATAGATAATTATTTTAATGGATGACTGGTGGGTGGGTGGGGGGACTTTCTGAAAAATAAAGACACGTGTTGCGGTGTGAGAATTTTGTCGTATTTTAAACAGCAGTTGATAATAAGGGGAATCAGAAAATGATTTGATACTGAGAATGATGAAGAGAGAAGAGCAGTGATACAGTTCATTGCAAAGGTCAGTGAGGTCAGTTGTTTGATGGCAAGAGTCACTTAGAGTCACGTATATAGTCACTAAGAGTCACTTAGAGTCACGTATATAGTCACTAAGAGTCACTTAGACTAAGAGTGTTAAGGGTCAGTGACAGTCTTTTGGGTCAGTGGAGTTATTGCAGATGCCTTCCTTATGGTGCGATGGTATAATCAGCAAAGTCTGCAGGAAGTGTTTATAGTGATATGTGTGTTGTGGTGGTAAGGGGGTGGGCGTTATGCATATCCAGCATCGCCGGTAGACGTGTGTGTGTGTGTGTGTGTTTGAGAGAGAGGGGTTAGGGGTCTTAGATTGCAGTTTCCGTGCACTTGAAGACGCTGACCACTGTTGCTAGATTTCACGATTCTAATTTTTTTTGACTACCCCTTTAGTTGATGGTGCGTGTAGCGGTCTGGGGTCGGTAACCAAGCTCCCGTTAGTCGACGGACTTGGGGGACTATTATATAATCTTTAATAAGGCAGATCTGCGCAGTGACGTCCCTAGGACCCCCGTGCCCCCCCCATTCCCCTATACTAGCCTACTCCCGAGGTACGAGCACCACAGTCCTCATCGGTGCTGCCACGGAAGAGGAGGGCGAGCAACATTTACACAGGAGAGTGCAGTGAAGGGCTGGCGGTACAGCCAACTCACCCGGCGTGTGGCCCCTCACATGGGGCGGAGAGCAGCGCAGCTGGCGAATAGTTTTCACTTCCAATAGTTTCCTCTCTCTCTCTTAGTTATCCTCCCCCCCCCCCCGACACTGCGGCAAGCAAGCGATAGTGGGGTGGCCAGTGAGCGAAGACACTAACAGGTACTGGGATTTCTCCAAACATTTCTTTTTAAGACGTTTTGTTTGTTTTTTTTTAAAAGTAATTTGCATAATTTATGCTAATTGTATGCCGAGTCTAGCCTAATGATATTGGTAAGACGACTTTGTGAGACGTGTGTCGTATGGTGTGGGCTGCTGTGATGTCTTCGCTTGCTCGCATGTTGTCGGATAGATGAGCGTGGACAACATGGGCTTGAGGAGAGGGGTGTCTGAGCACACAGTCAGCTGTCAGATGCCGGGGCGCTCGCGGAATGTGTCGCGGGAGGGGGGGGGCAGTAGTTTTGACATGCTTTGGTTCGGCCAGCCGATGGTTTTTGTTCTCTTTCTCTCACACACACACACACTCACTGCATGCAAAATGCCATTAAAGGTGAGTTACCTGCGCAGGTGGTAGTCGTGTCATCTACCAGGCACCCAGTAACCTAGTCTAGGGCAGGTCAGCGTTGTATCTCACCTTATGTTGACACACTGCTTCACCTGATGTCGCTGGTAAGAAGGGAAACAGGCGCAAGTTGTCTTTCCCAGGACACTACAGACATTCAAGGCATCCGCAGCTTGTGATCCGGAAGGGATTGATGGAGTTATTAATAGGTTGATGACAGCACGAGACACGTGTAGTGGTTGTGTCATAAGTCGGCTTTTATATAATAATCATTTTATGACGTCATCCACTGTAGCCGTTGTGACGTCTGCCTTCCTTTATACCGGTCTCGTGCATGTTGCGCGTGTGACATGTCACTACATGTGTCATATGAAGTGTCGGAGTGGGCCTTGTGTGATATGTCGGTCAGAGATGTCAGTCACTACATATGCCATATGAAGTGTCAGAGTGGGCCTTGTGGCATGTCGGTCATAGATGTCACTACATATGTCATCATATGAACTGTCAGAGTGGGCCTTGTGTGGCATGTCGGTCACAGATGTCACTACATGTGTCATATGAACTGTCAGAGTGGGCCTTGTGTGACATGTTGGTCATAGATGTCAGCACACGTGTCGTAAGAAATGTCAGAGTGGGCCTTGTGTGACATGTGGGTTGAATCCCAAGTGAGGATGGTTGCTGTTATCTGTGCAGACTCATCAGTTATCCGATTGCATGTATTTGCGGGAGTGGGGGGGGACATTATGACCAGCAGATCGAAGATGAGCACACAGACGAGCACGATGTCTGGTTTAGGCACACAAACGCATCTCTGGAGACACCGACACCGCCATGGCTGATAAACCTGGAGAACGGCTGCCCCACAAAACTCAACAACTCGGAAACACTGGCCGTTGTGTACTTGATACATTTACAAAACCAACAAACATAGCGATAGACATAATAGTACCTTGATAACTCTTTCTTGTTCTCACACCTGCTGGACAAGGTTCATCTGCTCTAATAGATACCTGTAGCAGTATGTTCATCTGCACTCCTCCATACCTTTGGGCACCACCCTCTGTTGGCCAGCTTCTCAGGTCGTCAGACAAGGCGACGTGCATGTGGCTGATGGCTGATGGCTGATGAAGTATTTTGTGGGAAATGTTATCGCCTCCCGGCTGCAGAGTGAGCTTATCTGTATGGATTCGGCGAAGTTGAGTTTTTGTTGTTGGTAAAGATGTGTAGACTATGTGGGTTAGTCTCTCTTGTTGGTAGAGATGTGTAGACTATGTGGGTTAGTCTCTCTTGTTGGTAGAGATGTGTAGACTATGTGGGTTAGTCTCTCTTGTTGGTAGAGATGTGTAGACTATGTGGGTTAGTCTCTCTTGTTGGTAGAGATGTGTAGACTATGTGGGTTAGTCTCTCTTGTTGGTAGAGATGTGTAGACTATGTGGGTTAGTCTCTCTTGTTGGTAGAGATGTGTAGACTATGTGGGTTAGTCTCTCTTGTTGGTAGAGATGTGTAGACTATGTGGGTTAGTCTCTCTTGTTGGTAGAGATGTGTAGACTATGTGGGTTAGTCTCTCTTGTTGGTAGAGATGTGTAGACTATGTGGGTTAGTCTCTCTTGTTGGTAGAGATGTGTAGACTATGTGGGTTAGTCTCTCTTGTTGGTAGAGATGTGTAGACTATGTGGGTTAGTCTCTCTTGTTGGTAGAGATGTGTACACTATGTGGGTTAGTCTCTCTTGTTGGTAGAGATGTGTAGACTATGTGGGTTAATCTCACTTGTTGGTAGAGATGTGTAGACTATGTGGGTTAGTCTCTCTTGTTGGTAGAGATGTGTACACTATGTGGGTTAGTCTCTCTTGTTGGTAGAGATGTGTAGACTATGTGGGTTAGTCTCACTTGTTGCAAGCCTCGGCTCCACTTTGTAGTTAATGACTGTGTGATAACCTTAACCCTATCCCCAAACCCCGATAAGACAGACCACATGCAGTGCCTGCACCTCCAAACAACATGTTGCACCAAGGTAGTTAACCTTTTAGTCACATGACATGTCATACTACAGGCAGGTGACGAGTTAACCCTTAGGGTGAACACTGTGGGTCCTTGGCTGTACCGAATATATAGTTATCATTAAGGCCGTGATACGGATAAATAGGCACCGGCGTGTGACTATTTTTTGCAAAGTGTTCACATGACGGTTCTATGCAGACTTTGCCAGACTTGTCACACCTGCAGCTGTATTTATCCTGTAAGAAGAGTGTTTATTGTACACACTATGGTTCTGTTCGCAGTGCCAAATAGTTTTCTTACGATCTTTGCACACCGTGCAAGGAGGCGAGAGGTGACACTACAGAGTATACATGGCAGACGTGACACTGTGTAGGTGTGACAGCTTACAGGTGTATATAGATAGGTGTATGTAAGCTTCAATACAATGTCATCATAGAACTGCAGCAGTGAGTAGATTATGTGTAGTGTCGATACCACCCGTAGATGTATTTGTTAGAAGTTGCCCAATTAGCATACACTGACATTTTCTGATTCCACAGAAAATCATGACTGTCGATGCCAGATGACATCACATTAGCCCAGAGGCAAGACACTTAGCACGCCTCATCTAAAGCTCACCTGTCACAGCTTTATTGCTGTTCCTGGCAGAATACTGTCACGCACGGGTAACTTGCTCACAGTGATACATGCGTACGTGCACGCGCACGTGTGTATGTCTGTGTGATGCGCGTTGGTATGTGTGTTGGTAGTACGAGTTAGATGTAGTTTGATGAAAAGACCGACATAAAGATACACAGCTTTATTGGCTTCGAGCCGCTTCTGATAGCGAAGTATTACCACAGCGTGAAACATAATACAGAGTTTGTGGAGTGTCATCTTAGTGCGAGATAAAACACTGCTGTCAACAACCAGGTGGATGAGGCACGCGGTGTGGGGGGGGGGGTGAGAGGGCCACGTTTAATGCAGAGCACGGCTATAGTTAACAATGTGGGGGCGGGGGGGGGCAGTCCGGCTAGTTGAAAACGTGGAGGTGATAGGGCTACGAATAGAGGGGGGCGGTAGGCTTTGTGACCGTGGGGGGCTCCCGGAAGTGTAGTTATTAAAACACTCGCTTGTCACCATTGCAGTCAGTGTCGCGTGCTGGGCCCCCGGGGCCGAGAGCCGTAAGTGTAGTAGGCTATATACCGTAGATACCGTTGACATACCACAAAAATCTATTGCGGGGCCCCCTTCATGCGTGGGGCCTGGGGGCGGTTACCCCAGTTGCCACCCCGAAAGGCTGCCTCTGCACCCAACACGCTGACCTTTGCTTGCTTGCTTTGGCGGAAAAGTGCTTCCACCTACAGGCTACAGGCGATTTTGCACGTTGACTAAAGATGTACGGAGGTGGTGGTGGTGGGTGGGGGCGACCGGAGATCCAGCGAACCTCCGACGGCCAGCCCTGGCAACAGGTGTCACAAAGTAGGATGATAAGGCTACTGCCTGACGCTCAAGGCGGCACACCGTGGGTAATATGGTCACCATCGGAGCCCGGCCCACACTTACACCTGGGCACGTGCATTCGCTTCTGACGTCATCATTGGGCCGACGACGTCGCTGCAAGAGCGCACCAAAAGAACAGAGATGTCCAGGGCACAGTTTTGTTGTTAATCGTCGACATTTAGAAGATCGATGGCATGTCGCCAATATTGCCATAGATTGCTGTCGGGGTGGAGATGTGTGTGTGTGTGTGTGTGCTATGTGTGTGTGTGTGTTGGGGGGATGGAACTGTGTGACAGAGGTAACTTCCTGTGCCGTGAGGTAGATCTGTCAGGACTAGAGGTCGGCACGCATGTTTTTCCCCTTCTTACCCAGCTCTCAAAAGGAAGGAGTGAGATGACCGCCGCCCAGCTCCGAAACTGGCGATGTAGGAAGACTGGTGGAGAGCGTGGAGTGAGCTTGGCGGCAGTCATGAGGAAGACTGGTGGAGTGAGCTGGGCGGCAGTCATGAGGAAGACTGGTGGAGTGAGCTGGGCGGCAGTCATGAGGAAGACTGGTGGAGTGAGCTGGGCGGCAGTCATGAGGAAGACTGGTGGAGTGAGCGGGGCGGCAGTCATGAGGAAGACTGGTGGAGTGAGCGGGGCGGCAGTCATGAGGAAGACTGGTGGAGTGAGCTGGGCGGCAGTCATGAGGAAGACTGGTGGAGAGCGTGGAATGAGCTGGGTCATGAGGAAGACTGGTGGAGAGCGTGGAGTGAGCTGGGCGGCAGTCATGAGGAAGACTGGTGGAGAGCGTGGAGTGAGCTGGGCGGCAGTCATGAGGAAGACTGGTGGAGAGCGTGGAATGAGCTGGGTGGCAGTCATGAGGAAGACTGGTGGAGAGCGTGGAATGAGCTGGGTGGCAGTCATGAGGAAGACTGGTGGAGAGCGTGGAGTGAGCTGGGCGGCAGTCATGAGGAAGACTGGTGGAGAGCATGGAGTGAGCTGCGTTCACGGTCTCAGTTTGTCATAATGTACAGGAGCCTGTAGATAAACCTCGTCAACCTTTCGTACGTGGGACTACTTTTGTGACAGACTTAAGCCATTTCATCAGCATCATAGCTTAATCAGTGTTATATTCCCCCATCCCCTTTCACCAAAACAAAACAAAATCCCCAGTAAACTTGAGAGACTTGGTTGAGCCAGACTCTGAGAGTAAGTACAATCATGCTACACTGTTACTGAAGACATTGCACTGGCTGCCCACACTGCCACGTGTTTAGAACAAACTGTCGCTGATCCATCACATAGCTTTTTTTTTTACAGCTCCCCCCCCCGCCCCGTCCTCCCTCAAGCAACTTCAGTCTGCCTCTAATCACTCCACTAAATGTGACGGTGATTAGAGGAAAGTACATTCCACTGTTTACGGGCAGCCTATGACATGGTCCGCTGGTCTAAACATTTCATACATTAATTATACTTTAAACAAATTAAAGCAACAAAGACTTGCCTGTTCCAGAAATTTGTTGACTACCTTTCATATTTTATTTTTTTTCTTACCTACTGTGCTGTGAGTTTTTGCTGATAGTGTCCGTACCGAGTTCACTCATACTGTATTTGTGCTTAGGTGTGCGTGTCTGATTAAGAGTGTGTGTGTGTCTGATTGTGCGTGCGCGTACCTGGGTATATATATATATATGTGGGTGCATTCTTGCGTGCCTGAATGTGTTTTTCACACGTGCATGGAAAGTAACTCCTAAATTAGGCCTTTATCTGCCCAGACGATAAGAAATGTAAGGGGAGCTTGAGCTCTGATCCGGGCGGCACCAGGTCGTCTGTAGGTCGCTTGGTCCGGGCACGTGCACACAGACGCAAGCCCTTAGAGCAGGGAAGATTTGGACCCAGCTTCAGTGAAGTGGCACATTTTGTTTCCCTCCCTTTTGCTTTCAGCCAGTGAGTGATGTTTGCTGTTGCAATCAGCAGAGTTTGCCGAGTGCATGTTCACAAGGCAGACTGCGCCTCTTTTCGTCATCAAAGATGAGACATTTTCGTGTGCATTTGAGCAAGTGTGTGTTTCGAGGAGAGGAGGGTGATGGGTGTACATAGTTATAATCTACGATTATCAGAAACCCCGTTAGTTGGAGACAAAAGAAGACAATCGCTTTCATAATCTCTTTCGAATTTACATTTGGTACATTCATGTTTTCTTTCTTTATTTCAACCTTTATTCCCTATCTTTTATCTGTTAAGTTTTGATGTTTATTTATTTGTTAAACGTTTTACTATCCTTTTACATATTTCAGTATTAATACAGATGATTCTAACTCATGTTTACAAGAACATTACTTCTGGCTTAGTAGTTAAGTAGTCTGTCATACTTTCTGATTGTATAAAATGTGCTAATGTAATATTGTTTCATGTTTTTTCATTGCTAATTGTGTTGTCTTTCTACCCCGTTCTAATTTTAACTGATATGTGCTTAATAATAATAAGTGAGAATTTATATAGTATAATATCTCAAACTCATTGTGCTGAACAAACTCATGAAACAGCCAAAAGATGTAGAAGGAAGAACAATGCAGACTTGCTGCGTTCTGGCAGTAAAGGACCATCACTGCAGATTTAATGGTAACAACTCCAGAGAATAAGGGTTAGTGACATCAGGAGAATACTGAGAACATATTGAGAAATCTTGCGAATATTAAGAAATGTTATCATGTGCAAAAAGGTGAATGCCACTTCAGTTTATTCTGCAACTCGAGGTCACTGCCAAAGTGAGTGAAGCACGGCAGAGGGGAATCCACCCAATATATCCAAACAGTTTGCACATCAAAATAACATTAAATACAGTCCAGCTGCAAAGCAGAAAAGAGAAGAAAATGCAGCAGAAGGACACATAAACATGAAGGTCCAACACTTTTATTCAAATCAAAGCATGACCACAACACGGAAACAAAAGGAGAGCCTCTCCTCTCAGCCTGTTAGTCACAAGGACAGGCTTAAAGTTTCTTAAAGTTTCTTTCCCATTTCTATTGGCCTGCGGCTTTATTTATAGAGCAAAGGTAAGTCATTATGACTGTATCCTCACTGTTCCTGTCACCAGAACAACAACATATGGTCACAGGACTTTTGGTTACTGTGCAGCAAAACAATGGAACTCTCTTCCTTTCCATATCCGCCACCTTCCTACAATTGAATCTTTCAAATCTGCACTGAAAACTCACCTCTTTCTTGAGCATTACTCCTAACATAGTTCACACAATGCTCGTCCTTCTTACCCTCCCCCCTTTCTGCTCTTGCTACTTGTCTCCCCATCTTTCTCTGCAGAATCACTATATTTTCTATGTTCTGTTACTTGCTGTCTTTTTGTGTTTTCTATCTTTGTTTTCTGTTTGTCATCAGTGTTCTATCCATGTAGTCCATGTCTCTTCCTTGTTTTAAGCGCTAAGAGCATGCTCTCTATGAGTGTGAATATGTGCTATAAACATCTTCATTATTATTATTATCCCAGGTAAATCAATTCCAAGCATCTTTTCTCCACAGTTAAAATGTGGCATCAAGACTGCAAATGCTGCTTTACCTCTGGGACCATAATTATAAATCAGTGGCAAAGATTCCTTGGGGTAAAGTACCATAAACAATATCCCGTGTGGTCTGAACAGTGTATTGTAACTACACAGGAAGATGTTTTTCCATGAATATCCCATTTTACCCACAGACAATGACTTACTCTTGCTTCCTGGATATAGTCCCCGCTGTTTGTCACAGGAAGCATATTTAGTAGTGCACATCATAAGATTGCTAACAAAGTAGAATCTTTCATCACAGCACTAACTGTCCTTTCCTTTTCAGTTTTTTTCAGCCAACACATGAGAAGACATCTGTGAAACCCTGCCATGGCCTATTGCTGTCACGACCAGTCAAGCTTGTGAATCATGCATCATGAGGAAGTGTCGTCTCAAAACTGGGACCTGCCACCAACTGCTATGTTTCTTGTTTCCACAGCTGATGTGACACTGCATGCAGTTGCCTTACACAATTCCAGATTTTTTGCAGAAAGCTCAAGCAACTGTCCTTAAGGCAAAGAAAGTGCTAGGTTATGGATAAATTTAGTGTAGGTGTTGTGATTATGCTGTGTATCTTTATTCAGTGCTTTCTCTGTGGAAGGAAGTAGCAGAGCTTCTGTGTTTTTGTGAGGATAAAATGTCCTTATGCAGTGAGTCCATGCTAGGGTCAGGCTGTGACTCAAAGCATCAGCGTGGCAGTGGGATTTTCAGAATGCAGGCTTCCTTAGGATAAAGTGTAGGCTGATATGGAGCTCAAGGTATGGGTGGACGGCATCCAGAGAGTGGTGTGTGGTGCCACCTTGGATACCACTTGTCAGGATGTGGTAGTTGCCCTTGCTCATGCCATGGGCCGCACAGGCCGCTTCACGCTGATAGAGAAATGGCGAGACATTGACCGTCCACTGGCCCCTGCTGAGTGCCCACTTCGAGTCCTTCATAAGTGGGGGGAGTATGCACCCCAGGTGAAATTTCTGTTGTGTCAGGCTGATTTGGATCAGAAACAACAGCCATCCAAAGAAAAGACTTCCGCCCTTGTGGAAAATCGACCTTTTTTTACACCCAAGTCACTGTCCCTTCATGGAGCAGCATCGGACATGTCTGTGAAACGTGCTTTGACATTCAGTGGTGTGCATGGCACCTCTGCTTCACTCTCATCTTCGCAATCAAATGCCTTGGCACCAACCACAAAGTTGCGCAAAACTCATCTGGGACCAGTCCCTATTGGCAGCGACAAGCATTCATCATCTTTGCTGCAGTCATCCACACATTCATCACCAAGACATCCCGCGTTGCTGGGAAAGGGCAGCCATGAGCAGCAGTACAAAGAAGCAGCACCACCAAAACAGGCACAGCGACATCCAGTGGCCCCCCCACGCAAACGATTATCACCTGTACTACAACAAGAGCAGAATGCTACGATGGTGCCACACGATTCTTCAGATTCACTCCCTTTATCTTCCTTTTCCTCTTCCTCAGCTCTTCAGAATTTTGTGAACAGCAGGGTACGGTCTTCTTCATCAGAGAGTTCCCAGCAGTGTCAATCATCTGAGTCAAATTCCCCTGTAAACAGTTTCAGACAATCACATGTTCATTCTAGCTCTGGTCTACAGTCTCAAGGAGTACAGCACTCACATGGCTACCCACCTGATCTGAAGCAGGTTGAAGAATGTTTGAACCAGTCAAGTCCTTCACCTCCACTTTTACCTTCATCATTGCCACCCAGTGTCACTGGTAGTGACCCATCATCAAGCCCCAGGCTGTTGTCCCTCAGGCCACCTGACTTGATGCAGGACCACAAAAAGTCCATGACAGATGTAGAGACTTCAGTCACAGGCAGGGATCATTCTCATCAAGCTAGTTTGGAGATTGAGGAGTATGACCTGGACAGCAACTTCCCAGACACATACAAGGACTCTGGTGGTAATGAGTGGCCTGCAGTGACTGTAGAGTATCGACTGGAGGATGGGTTCGGGCCAGGTGGCGCTCATATGGATAACGAACGTGCCAAGCTGGTCAGACTTGTTGACATGCAGCAAGAACGCATGAAGACACAGGAGTCACAGATTGATCTCATTAACACAGGTATAGTCATCATTGACAATATAAACCTCAATAATCTATGTAAGGTTGCTATTAACACAGGTATAGTCATCATTGACAATATAAACCTCAATAATCTATGTAAGGTTGCTATTAACATAGGTATCATCATCACTGACAAATATAAACATTAGTAATATGTAAGGTTGCTATTAACACAGATAAGATGATTATTAACACAAGTAAAAGTTCATTTGAGCCTGAACACCACTATGGTGGTCATTATAAATATTGGTAGTAAGTTCTTTAACACAGGTATGGCTTGAAAAAAAAAGGTTAGTCCCATGATCTTGTGAGTACAGAGGGTAGTAGATTTTAAGTCGTTCACTGCTTTTAGGGCACATGGAAGGCTGAGCTTAACCCTTTTCTTCTGATGCAGTGGCATAGGAACCGGGTGGGGGTGGGGGGTAAGGGGGGCTGCCGCCCCCTCAAAAAAGATTCTGAGGAGGCAAGAATGTGAAGGTTGTTTACTGTCAGCATGAAGTTTGTCCCTCCCCCAAAGCTGAGCATCTTCCTAAGCCACTGTGATGTCGTTTACTTTCCATGGGACTGGTGATGGGAAAGTGCCAAAAGTTGCCTGTCACTATGACAGAGAGAACTGGTATTGTGGGTTAATATCTCTGCTCTGAATGTTACAGAGCTGACCATCTATGGTTTTCTCTGAGTACTCCAGTTTCCTCCACCCTGTGTGTGTGTGTGGGGGGGGGGGTAGGTGTGTGCAAGAGACAAGCTATGATTTGAATGATGGTGAATGAATTTGTAAGATGCTGTTGTATATCATATTTAGCAACATAAATTGCTTGTGTAATATGATGCTATGTGTAATATAGACTTACATTTTTAATAGACTGTGGACTTGGGTCATGTGATTCAGCAAGTCCCAGAACTGGTACTACAAAAGACCAGTCACATCTATTTTAGTTTGTGCATGTACTATGGCTGATTGATCCAAAATGATCAAACTCTAGCTGGTGTTATAGTTTGTGCATGTCTTATTGCTGACAAAATAATACAACTCTAGCTATAAGTAAACAAATTTCATAGGAACTTCAGTTTATTGGACCTTCACTGATGTTTATCTCTAAAATTTAATGTACATCAGAGAGATTCAGTATTGTTTATGCATATAACTTAAATAGAGGTGCATGTGGTTTTGGGTGTATTGCTTTGCTTATTTTAGACTTAAGAGTAAGGCTAGAAAAAGTGAGAGGCTATCCACTATAGCAGAATATATAGTTACATGCAGTCTTTAGTTGCTTGGTTGATTTAGTAGTAAAATGCTTCCGTGTTGAGGTGATTTCATACTATGGGAGAAGGAGGGGGAAGAAACCAGAGTACCCAGAGAAACCCTCAAGGCCCAGCCCTGTCACAGACAGAGGGTGTCTTGAGATGAGATCTGAACCCAGAGCCTCTCACTGCAGTGGTGACAAGCGAGTGTTTTAATCATTACAATACAAGGCACCCCTGTGCAGTCTTTAACATAATATATGTCTAAATATATAATGTTTATAGTAATTTATATCTGCCAGTGGTAGTCATGATAAAAGTGCATGCATGGAATTGCATTTGTTTCAACAAATATAGAGTAAAGCTTTCCCTACTGTGACCTCTTAGACATGTCCTCCCAAATTTTCACAGATGTGTTTCGCTATATAAACCTCATTTCTATTATGACTATCGCCCTAACGCAACTTACAACTGACAGTTTGTACGCCATTAACAACTGTTTTGCTTAAGTCATTTGCTGAAAAATACCATTTTTGAGCTGTTAGTTTGATTTTTTTGGTTGCGATGAATTTTTTTCCCCCATTCCCCTGACCCCCATTTCGTCCAACACTGATACTAGTTTTTTGTCTGCCATTTTTAATTGTTACTTTAGACATCTGTTCTACAACTAAGCCACCTGATAGTCGCCAAGAGACTTTTCTCTACAAGCACTGATGTTCCATCTAATGCTAAAAATTTGAAAGCAGACCTTTTTGAAATCATACTCAACTGCCTTTATATCAGACTCATTAAAAAATATGCATTTTGTATGTGGTGCTGATGTGACGTTTACATGTGATATGCCAGCTGAATGACTCTGTTCACTATAAAAAGTTCCAAAAAACATGCAGTTACTGAAAAGAAGAGTATAGGAGAGGTGCTCACCCATTTGATTTTTCCCTGAATTCCCACCAGATCTCTTCATTTTCGTTTATAATCTATTAAAACCTTTTATTTTCATATACGATATGGATTTGGGGCACAGAATGTGGAACATGAATCCTTGTGCCTGACACTCGACACTTTGACACTTTGAAGAGTGGTTCTCCTATAAATCTTTAACCAAGCGCAACAGTAGGGGAATCAGTAAACATGACCAAGCTAAAGTAAAGTTTGTGGAATGAAAGCAAACTGGTCTGCTCCCCTACTATAACCCCTCTCAAATACAACCTGATTTTGGTTAATTTTTAGCAAGTCTTAATGAGAAGGTTTTGCTGTATTTGTGCTTTGCTGTGAGATTCTGGTTACCACTTACTTGAAGGGAGGCAACACTTGCGATAGGTGTCATACAATTGTTGTAGACCTTGAAATGGGTAGATCATTTTCATGCTATGTATAGTGCACATAGTTTAATTTCATAATCTGCAAAATTAACTTTGAGAATTTTATGAGGTATTTGGCGTGCAACACATATCATCAGGAGGTCATTGGCCTGCGGCCTAGAGGGTGGACACTATGTGGAGGAGGTGACGTAAATTTTGCCCTGAAGATTTTAAATGCTGGATTGAGAGGGGTTTAGTACAGATTTAGCTCTGACTTTTTTTTTTAAAAGAGAGGAACCCTTCATATTATTATGAATACTGGTAATAACTTATATATATAATAAGTACATGAACATGAACATCAGACCCAAACTCTGACAGTTCATTACAACTATGCAGTATGCAGCAGGCTGATATGCCATCACATGAACAAGAAAAATAAACTGCCTGGCTTTTTGGTTTCAGAAATTACCTCCCTTGAGGAGCGTGAACGAGAGTATGAGGAGAAGCTGCAGGACATTTTGGTGGAGCTGCTGCAGCTGGAGAATGTGGAGCGGGATCTTGAACCTGAGCTGTCTAGGCTGGAGAATGTGGAGTGGGATAATGTCTTGGATGGTGAAAACAAATGTGAGCAGGATTTAAAACGTCAGATTACTGACTGTCAAGCCCAGATTGATGTCTACCAAGAGAAAATTGAGCAGCTCCAGCAAAGAGAGAGGGATCTCACTGAAGAGATTGAAGCAGAGAAAGTGAGAATCCAGCATGAAGAAGACACCTTGAAGGCAGAGGAAGCAAGAGCTCAAGAAGAGGCTGACACCCTGGGCACCGAGGTGGACAGCCTTCAGGGGCAGCTGCAGGAGTTGCACAAGACAGCCGGAGAAAGAGAAGTGGCGTTTAGGGAACTAGAGGCTGCTGTGAAATCTGCAGAGATTGACTTGCAAGAGAGACAATGTCAGTTGCTTGAGCTGGAGCAGGAACTGAAGGAGGAGAACTTGAAAGCATTATCTTCAAATCCTTCCAAAGATGATCTTCAGCGACAGGAGAGTGGAGAAAGTAAGTAACAATGTGAACCACTGAACCAAGTTCTCTTACAACTCTGCCATGTTGTCACAGATCTTATTATTTTGAAGATATTGTGCATTTTTATTCATACATTTTCCTTCTACAAAAAGTGCAGTGAGACATCTCTACGTTTGGAGTTGCATAGTTCGAAACTTATGCTTAGGATATGAAGAATAGTTAAAATTTACAGAGTAGCATTAAGAAAATGTAGTTTACAGTGCAAAATTAGGTCTGTAGGGTGGAATACAGGCTTCAGAGCAAACAATATATGTTAAACAGCGCATATTAGGCTTTGTGAATGTCTGTAAAAGCACACAGAGGGAGAAGACTTTGTATCCAGATAACAAAATGAAATTTAAAAAGATTTCTGGTATGTGTTCTTGCTTGTCAAATAATGGCCTTTGTAGTCATACAAGTTTTGTTGTGCAAATTAAAATTTTCAATCTATTTATAATAAGTTTTACATTAATCAGAAATGATTTGTAATCACTTTGTTTTTCTCCTTCCTCCAGCAATTCTGAAGATCCTTGAAGGCCGACTTTCTCCACGACTACCGGCTGCTTCAGGTACCATGCCAGATAATGCTACCTTGCCACCTTTTATCTCTGCTTTAGCCCCCAAAAACCCGAGTGGTGTCTGGGTTTGATGACTCATAAAACTTGGATTCATCACTTAAATATAGTGGACCTCCTTAATCTGATGTTTGATTTGAGGACCGGAAAACTTGCTCACACCGTGTCACTTCTAACTGCAGCCGGCTTCAAAAATCTGAATGCATTTTGAGTTAGATGGCTCAGAAAATTTGGTTGTGCAACCTTTAAACTGCTTGTGCCCTTGAACCTGAGTAGAACTGAGGACTGATGATTCAAACAAATCTTTTTTATCTTGTCATTGGTCTCCAGAGAGCTGGGATAGATTTTGGTCATAACTCAGTCAGGTGTCTGGGTAGGACTTCTACCTGCTGCCTGGTTTTATGACTAGTGCCAGTGTTTCACCCAGACTCGATTGCATACTTTGGTACCAGAACTGGGCTCTGCTTTGTAAAATAATATTTTGAGGTATGGAGCTTGTCGGGCCAAAGCTGACACAGACTTGGAATGATCTAGAATGGTGTCACACTTTCCATGAAACCTGTTTCAAAGATACATGCTAGATATATTGACATTGTCACAAATTCATGATCTTGTTCATTTATAGAGTAAATTGTGGAATGGCTGACAGTGTGTCACAAATTTAATAAACTCATGCATTCCTATGATGTATACATCAGGTGCTGCCATTCTCTGACACAGAAGACAAATGAACAACAGATAACAGTAATGCTAGTGCTCATGCTGATGACTCTCTTGCCAAACATTTTGATGTGATCTTAAATAAAAGCACACACACACACACACTTCCCTATCTGTAGGACAAAAACATGAGAAATCAGATAATTAGTTTGAAAACAGTCACCCAGTATCAAACCTGTTAGTGCTGTGTTCTGTCCATTACCTGTACACAAATGTCACATCCAGGACACATATAGCAACTCAAAACACAAAAAAGTTCAGAAATAAAGAGTAGTTTTAGATCAAATCTGTATCTTGATGGCTAATTTAGAACATGTTTGCAAGCTGCTGTATGGTACAAAATGCCATTGTTGCTTAGGTGATGTGTTTTTTTAATTGTACAATGGGATGGTCTGAGTCTGTTAAGATCCAGTAAATGTGGAAAGTGCTTGGTGTGAAAAGCAAGCCTACAGAAAATATTAGCATTGTCACGGGATACTTTATTTGATCTTATCTGTGATCTGAGGCTCATGCAGCAGTTCTTTGTTTCATTTTCTTCTGGATCTTAATTATACACTTAGCTTTATATTTTATAAAAAAAATTGCCTTTGCTTATTTTGAACATTCCTCAGTTGATGTTTTTTGAGCTTGTTGGGAAACTGGATTCCACAGAACCAAAAACAAATAAAAATGTTAAGCTCATTACATCTTCATGAAAAGTTAGGTGAAGATTATTAACCAGTGGTCAAATGTTCCCTGAGCAGCCATGTATTTCTTTTCCTTGCAATGCTTCTATCAATTATTCTGTCAAAAGTCTCAAGGTCAGACGGCAAACTTAGGGTGGATCATGTGTTATTTATTTGTGGTCATTATTTCTCCTCTTTGTCTCAATACACAATTTTTGAGCCATTTTTTTTTTATTAATGTGAATTGTTCTGGTCAAAAGTGTATATTACTGCACAGTTAACCTGGACAAAGGTGCATAGCTGCCAAAATTTGTACAAAAAAGACATGGTGCGCACATATTTTCTACGGGTTAGATAAACTTTTGAGGTTATAGATTTTCTTAGAAAGATGCCTAACTGATTATTTCATAACTTATTATCTCACCATCTCTTATCTTGACAAACCTGCCTCTTGGCACACATTGTGGTAAAACGAATTCATGCCTATGTGGATCATATATCTTCTTTCTCTTCACCCTTGCTTTATGCTAAAGATGCGTATTGGATGGTGGTAAGGTAATCAACTGATACTGCATGTATGCTGCACTTTAAGCCAGATGATAATAAGATGAATTTATAGAGTGCAGTTCCCTGTGGGAGGTGAGCTCATTGTACTGTGCATGAAGGACAACGAAGAAACACAAGCACTAGAAAACTGAGGGCACCGTGGCAAACACGAAGAGCATGGAGAAAGACGAGGAATTGTGATGTGAGTAGGACATTGTGCTGGATTGTGAAAGGTATTTCTTACAAAAAAGTGGATTTTGAGGCTGGACTTGAAAGCTTGCAACATAGACACAGTTTGAATGGAAAGGGGCAGAGAAAAAGAGAGTGTCTGCCAGATTTCTCATCTGATGGGTGGCGCAGAGAAGTCAGCATATGTGTACATATTAGTAAAAGCATTTGTCATTAACTTTTTTCTGACATTTGGGCTTGAAACGAACAAGGCATCATAATTTCACTGTTAGGTAAATCATCTGAACCTTTAGATAGTTGTACAAGGTTTTCTTTCAAGTACAGAGGTGAAAATTAAGCAACGAAAAATTCTTATTATGAACACTTGTGATATTTTTACTTATGGACACATTTGAGTTGACAAAAAAGGTTAAAGGTTGAGATCTGTTGAGAACAGGAAAAAAAGTTTGATTTGATCTGTACACTCCAAATGAGACTTTTCATCAATATTTGTGTGTTTTGTAAAAACAACTGCAAAAGGTATATTTTTTTATTTTGCTTCCTTTATTCATATTTACCTCTGTCAACATGAACCAATCAATATCTGTCAAGTTTCATATAAAACTCTTGTGTCATCCTGCTGCTGTGTACAGTCGCCTGTGCAAGTGCCTTACCAGAAGTTGTGAAACAAGATTCCACATCTATGTTAAGTGACAATCCAACCGAGCCTTATTCTTCTTACTTTTTGGCACTCATTTTGTTTTATTCCTGCAAAGCTGTGCATAGATGGTGGCAGGAGAGACAGGATGAACATGCATGAAAATGTCCTTGTTTGTCAGACACTTGACTACCCACATAGTATTAAATGAAGGAAATAAGAAAAGAACACAAAGGAAGTGAAACAGTGTACAGAAAAAACAATTAATAAAAGGAACACACATATGGTAAGTTGAATTCAACTTCTGGTCACCTTTCTTAGTGTCAGCTTGCTTGTGCAAAGGTGTACTTCAAGGAAACACTTTTTCATGCTTCTGAAAGTGGACCCTTACACCCACAGCCACATGACTTGATATGTTCAGTGCACATCTGAAACTGGTATATGTGATGTGATTTATCTGAGTTGTGCGACTATTCAGCTCTCATGTGTATTTATGAGAAACATTCTTGATTGAAGAGATAACATAGCCTATATTTCTAACCCACATACCCCAAACTCTGCTACATCTAGCAGAGGACAGACCAGGGTGGAGAGTTCCTATGACCATCTAGGGGAAGAAAGGGAACGGACTAGACTACAGTATTTATAATGTCATATAAAAAAACAAATTCATATATTTTGTCATCTTTATTGTTTGAAAGATTATAAAAGAAGTTGTTTATGGAAATTGTTGCTTTACTTATTGACAAGTAGCAGAAACATAAAGTATAAAACATCCCAGATTGGAAAATAGTACTTAATGCTTAGGCATTTCACAACTAGCCAAATTATACAACTGTTGCATCCTTTTTAAAAGCCAAACATTTAGCTTATGGCAGGACAGAATGGTTCATCCTGAGGGAGGAAGGGAGTTAAGGAGCACATGCAAGGCAGGCAGCCTTAGTGGTCATTGGTCTAGCTTAGTGGTCATTCATCTACCCTATTAGTCCTTGGTCAACCTTAGTGGTCATTCATCTACCCTATTAGTCATTGGTCAACCTTAGTGGTCATTGGTCAACCTTAGTGGTCATTCATCTACCCTATTAGTCCTTGGTCAACCTTAGTGATCATTCATCTACCCTATTAGTCATTGGTCAACCTTAGTGGTCATTGGTCACTAACTGTTTCCATCTGGCCCGACAAGTACCCTCACCTCTCCCTGCCTGATGGAATCTATTCTTTCTTGCCAGACAGTGAAAGTTAGGCCTTTAACTGAACGAATAAAAGAGCAATTCTGAAAAATGTGAAAACTGTGCTCTTCAGTCTTTTCTTTTAAAAAAATCCACGTTACTTGCCATGTGTTTGTTTTTTTTCCTCAAAATACAATGAGACAACAAAGGACTCTGTTCACTGACTCACCATATCAATAGCTGTTCAAAATGAAAAAAGAACAAACAAAAACATGCGTGATAGACATCCTATGTCTTTATGTAATCAGTGGTCTTAATTTTTTGCCAGGAGCGTCAAGCAGCTATCTCTTCAGACAATTTGTGCTTCATCGTGCCATGGCTTACTTCAAGATGTAGTGGAGTAGTAGAGTGTCTTGGTGTAAGCAAGTCATGTTGTGGTTGCCTTTGCATGATATGAGTGATCAGTACTTGGATTCCCTTACACATGTGGCATTTACAGCCTACCTCAGAACAAGCACCTGTCAGTTTTCAGCTTAATTCACATGCTTTACTGTGACTTCCTTCTCACTGTTGAGACGTGCTACAGAAATTACCTTTATATAAACACTAATATTTTATCAGAGGTTTTTTTTTTTTGTGTTGGAAGAGGGGAGGGGGGCGCTTGATAACAGAAGTATTTTATGATTAAGTGATTGGTGAAGAAGCATTGTATGATTGATAGAAGTATTGTGTGATTGGATGATTAGTAACAGAAGTATTGTGTGATTGGATGAATAGCAACAGAAGTATTGTGTGATTATATGGTTGTTAATGAACACAGTGTGATTGAATAATTTGATTACTGTGAGAACTGTAAGCACATTGATGCTCTAGCTGGGTGTAAGTCTAGTGTAGTTATTCTTGCTGCAGCTTGTTAATAAGATAATAAGATGGTCTTGTGGTTCATTTGTACTGACAGTGCTTAGTAAGCCAGATTTATTGGTTTTGGCAACCGAATGTTTCTTCAAATATCAGCAAGGGTTAGATGGATGTGGTGATGTTGTTTCTTTGAAGAAGACATCACACAAGAGAGTCCTACACCACTTCTGTTTTGTAGGCGGAGTAGTGGGCGGGGGGGAGGCTAATTAACAGTTGTATCAGTGTGATCACCTGAGTGAACATCTGGCTGGTGAGAAGGAGAAGGTGACAAAACAGTCATAAAAATTTGATTTTGACTGGAAACTTCCTAATGTAGCATTTATCTGTAAAAAAAAAAAAGAGACATACCAATATAAAACAATTTTTTTCCTAGTGTCCATAAGGATATATGGATTTATACAACACGTCATCACTTTTAGTAGTATGAGCTGCTATCCTACATTTGTATACAAATAAGATTTGTTGAATGGGAGCTGTCATGTATGTTAACAGGTGTACATGTGTGCATGTACATCTGCAAAGGAACATGAAAACTTTGACTCTTTTTAAAAAAAAAATCACCACTAAATTTTCATGAGAGCAGATACAAAGATGTATGAGTGGACAGCATATTGTACTGTACATACTAGGTAACCAATGGATGCGCCAAAGCAAGAAATGATTTAGAAATGTGAAAGCACAAAGCATGTGAGAGTGGTGGTGTGTTAGAGCATGCAGTGGAGCACACTTCTTGATGTGTGCATGCCCATTTGCAGAAGATATCGTGTGTTAACACAATAGGGAACTTAAACTTAATAGTAAGCTTATGAAGCTTGGTGAGGTATGATGCTAAGTGTCATATGAATCTAGCAATGACAGAATACTCAATAGAATGTTGCATGAAATCTGTAACTGTGCAACGTCAAATGTTAATACAGTGTACACCAGGCATACTCTGTTACTGGAACTGAGATACACAGAGACTGGATGTTGTTGAAATGAGACTGGATTGTGCGGTGCTCAGTGACTGGATGTGGGTGTTGAGAGACTGGATGGTGAAGTACAGTGACTGAATGGTAAGTGCACTTTGACTATAATAAATTGGTGCTGAGGGATGGCGAGATGTAGTAAGTGAATATAAAATTTGTGTTCCTTGAATGTGTGTTGATTTAGTAATGAAATGCTGAAGTACTGTGACTAGATCCCAGTGTTATTAGATGGTGATATACACTTTGCAGCTGTTGTTTATTGTGAATGTTGAAAGTACATATTAGTGCTTGTACAATAAGGAGCCTGCTTGAAGTCAATATGCTTATAAGCAGAGGAGTGCACTGCACTGCTATAGACATTGTGATTGGATATGATTGACAAAATGACATTAAAAGTTTAGAAGAATGTCAGTGACTGCTGACACCAAAGTACGTTGACCTTATGGTGTTGATTTCAGTTGATAAACATTTATGTATCAAATTTTCATCCACCGATCCATATTTAGGTTTCTTTATCCTTACTAGTGAGTTTTGTGGAGTTTTTTGACATTTTATTGTTAAATTGATTTTTAAAGGAGGTTCCCAGCTCATTTACAGACTTTGTTATACCCAGCAAGATGCACATGGTCTCCATGGTGTCCATTCTGCTGGGTGCTGTCCGCGCAATGTGTGCCATTATGCAACTTGCTGAAGGTTCTGTTTCTATGACAAGGTTCCCAGCACTGTCAAAGTCTGTTGTTTTCACCAGTTTCAAAGTTATTGACGTGCAGTGACACATTTTGTTGTAGTGCCAGTATTCTTTTTGAGGTCTGCAAAATTTTAAGTGACACCAGCAGCTCTTTGAGCCAGGATTTGGGTAGCACTGGCAAGATTCGTTCTGAAGACCACCAAGAGGTGACGCTGGCAACTCTCTAGGCCAGGATTTAAGTAGCACTTGGAAGATACTCTCACTATTTTGGATAAGTTTTCAAGCGGCACCCACTTAGTTCTTCCTGTTTCAGTATTATGGGAAAGATTTTCTGGCATGCTGCACTGCGCAACAAAGATTACAGTACATGTCTTTTTTTGTGAGGAAACGAAGATTTTGCTGCCATGGCTTTGTGCAGTCAGTAATCGAAACACATTGCAACTTTTGCCTGATTAATTAACACGGTACAATAAAATGTTATTGTCTCATGAGAGAAATTCGTGTACCCATTGGGTTAGTGTTGTCCTTATGTGACAGTTCTGCTGTATCGTGATAGTCCCGTTATATGGCATTCCTGACATGATACTTCCGTTATATAACGTGCTCCTTATGTGATAAATCCGTTATATCAAATGTTCGTGTTCCTTACATGATAATAATCTCTTGTGGCCATGCTCCTAACGCTGTTACTTGTCATATTTTGATGGTACCTTTTATCATACAGCATTTACACATTGTTGATATGCATTTCGAGCCGTCTTCTCGCCGAAGGTCGCATTGCTGACTGTAATCAAGACTTTCTTTCCGCCAGTGATTTTTTTCAGAACGTGGGAAATTTGCGCAAGTAGGAATTGTAAGTGTAATATTTGTGACACAGAAATTTTTTTTGGGGGGGTATTGTGAGAAAATAATTCCGATGCTAGCAAATCAAGTTTATTTGAAGTATTACTTTTTTCTAAAAGCAGAGATGTTTGATTGCGGGCTAATGTATAAAAAGATGTATGATAAGCTTTGTGATGTATGAATGATGCATGTTAGTTTGGTGATGTATAAATGTAGTAAGATAACCTATTTTGCTGCTCGAATGCCTTGCTAATGTGTAATTAGATGGTGGAGAGATGCCCCTGGTACCTATCCTCACTGTCAGGAGTGAAGATGTGGCATTGAGAGTCCAGTAAATACACTCACACTCTCACGTCTTTGCCTTCTTTTTGTGTGGGTGCGTGGTTAAGTGGAGAAGTATAAAGGGTCGATACTCTTTTCTTCGCCTACCCCGAGTTTGTAAGACAGAGGCAGTGGGATGCCCGGCCTAAATCATGGCATTTTTAGCACAGAAAAGCATTTTACTTAAATATTGATGTGGGTGTAATAGTCTAATGGTCTCCTTTGTTCATGAACACGTGCTGTGCACATACAAATAAGGAACAATCCCGCGCTGGCGCACATACACTCACACTGAGTTACGAATACACAATGTACTTTGCCAGCAAACCATGACAAGAGTCCTTTATTGCAAGAAAAACGCCCCTCAAGGTTCGCTGAGAATATGGGATTTCTATAGGAATATCACACCATCTCCAAATCTCTCAAATCGTAATTGTTGATAGTAGTATTAATTTCTGTTATATACACTATGAGACAATGGTTTGCATACATGAGTCTACAGAGCATGTTAGTCCACGAGGCAAAACTAGCAGTGTATGAGTTGTTTTATAAGGTTTTTGTTTTTGCTTGATCATGTCAGCCAGAGTACAGGCCTAACCCTGTGTCGAAAAAGACCAAGTGTACAATTTTGGTAACCTTCTCTTTCTCTTGGTTGTGTTGTATGGATAGTTGTATTAACTCACCCCCATATAAATTAATACAAGTATCAGTGAACACAGCCATTGTTCACACGCCCGAAGAGCTCAAGTATGAGCATGGTAAATGAACAGGAAGATTTTCTTCTAGGTAAGAACCGAGCAGAGAACAGGAACACGAAAGAATCACAGCATAATGTAAACAAGTTGGGTGTATCCAAAAGCTGAAGAAATAAATCTACAGAAATTGAGAGCTTTCTTGCATTAGTGACAAGAAGAATGCAAAGAGGAAGTGCCTCAACGGCTCTAAATCGACCAATGGCAGCGTAATGAGTGGTCCAAGATAACATCATACTGACAAGGCTATTGGCTATCTGAGGTCGAGTAACAACCAAAAAAAAAAAAAAAGTTTTTGGAAAGTGTAGTAGATCGTCTGAGGAGACGCAAGATTAATTATGTCGACGGAAGGATAAGCAGAGTTTCCAGAGAACCAGCGAGACTAGGCCTCCGACCACTTCAGCAGGTCACAGGCGTATGAAGAATAAATAGACGACACGTGACCGGTCAGGCACTGCAACAGACAAACCGAAAGTAACTAGTGAGGTCCGGGAATAGCCAGTCTCTTTCGCGCATACGCTTAATGTAATCTCGCCAACCCGTTTATCTATCTCTCGCACATACGGGCGCGCACGAAAACACACACACACACGTGTGCGCACAAACTCACACACTGGGCAGCAGCATCTGTCGACAGGGAGTCGAGCCAAAGCTTTATTCTGCCTCCGCCGCCGCCACCTCTTCACCCTCACCAGACCCCTCGTCCACCGGCCGCACGTGCTGGATCTCGGGAGGAGGGGGCTCTTTGGCCAGGTCCTCGAAAAGGTCTTTGCGCTGCACGTAGGTCCTGTGGTCTGTGTGTCTCTCGTACTTGCTGCACAGCTGAATCTTGGGCTGCACACGTGACATACCACAGATGTTCTGATTGACTACTTGACTATACCGGTCATTGCGTACACACCTTCAGGTGGATGGGGTGTTTCGCTCACGCTGCTACATTTCATTCTTACTTCGCCTGTGCTAGACACTGTCAAATGCACTATAGTTATAGTATCAGGCAGCGTGACACGTGCATGCATGCATGTTGTAATGAGATGCGGAGTGAAACGTCATGCATGCATTTCAGTGTATGCTCATGTTCGTATCCGTGTGTGCGTGCACACGATTTATGTACGCTTGTGTATGTTTTTGTGCGTGCACCTACGTATGTCTATAGCCATGCTTGTGTGTGTGTGCGCGCGCGCATGTATTTATGTATACTTGTGTGTGTGTGCATGCATTTATGTATGTACACATGAATGTGTGTTGTGTGTCCGCGTACGCGCGCACAGCGTGTATGCACATGCGTGGGATAACTTACTGGAGCGCCAGTGAATTTATCTGCCAGGCGGTCAAAGCTGAAACACAAAAGAAAATAGAATTACAAAGTCTTTTTAATTCGCGAGAAAAGAATTCCTGTTTGGGAGCGCATGTTACTTCATCGCCAACTGCTCTCTCCCCACAAGTGGTCACACAGAAAACAGCTTTAAGTGTAACAAGGACAAGGTTACATCGAATACCCTCCCGAGATTCCCTGGAATGGTGTTAAGAGCGTCGCCAATGAAAACAATCATGAAAGTGAAAACAATCATGCAACACACGTGACACCCCATTTACTTACGATTCATCCACTTGCACTGCAGAGACACCCCTCTTGCCTTTGCTGAAACAGAAGAAAAGCTGTGGTGAGTAATAGAAAATGCCACCGACAAGAGGGGGACATCTGTTGACACTTTTGATATGCATGTTGAAATAATTATTATAATTTCCTAAAAGATAGTCAATACAGTCGTTACGCATTGTAAATGGCGCAGTTTCTATTCTTGTCACGGTGACAGAATCTGTTCATGTGACCTGCACTGAGCTCAGCTTGTCTCTTCATTACTACTATCGTCGTCGTCACCACCATCACCAACAGCAACAACGCCTGTAATACTAGTAGTAATACTGTACTATCAGTATCAGCGGTAATACATGTATTACTAGTAGTAATGCATCAGTGGTAACACCTGCATTACCAATGGTAATATCATTAGTGCAACTGATTTAGTGGTATTCTCTAAACATTCCAGCCCACTAAAGTTACTGACCCTTTGTTCATTTGCCTGGCTCTCTCCGCGAGTTCAATCATCTGCAACAGAATGCAAAACAGAATCGTGCTTGGAGAAATGTGGAAGGTGTTTTTTGTACAGAAGGTGTGCAACACATTTTACATACACACTGCAGTTAAAACTCGGTGATCTCCACAACAGAGACACATGAAGGCAAGGACGGTGAGACTGAACTCACAAGAACACCTCTGCATTTCAGATGGTTTAGTCTCAATACCTTATGTTTAACTGTTACAAAAGCCTTCTTTCAGCCTCCTTCCACACTTTGGCGCTTGCCTTTGCTGCACGCGCACACGTCCACACCTACAGAGCCGTGATGTCCGAAATGACTTACATCATACTGCTGGCGTTTGTAGCGCTGCTCGAGGTCGTACTTGTCACCCTCCAGGCGCCGGATGTGTTCCTGCAGCTCGCGGGCCTTCTCCAGCAGTTTGCTGGCATCCATACCCTCCAGGGTCAGTGGCTGGATGCGCTGGGACAAGATGGCGCGCTTCTCCTCCTCCAGTTGTTCCTTGGACTTCTGCAGCTCCTCCTTGCTCATGACGCTATCCAGCTGCACAGGGTGGGGGGCAGGGAAAGTGTGTGGGATGAAGGACAACAGAAAGATGGAGGATGTAAGACACTTTTATGTGCCAGCTCTAGAGAAGCGCGCTAAAGTTCACAAATAGTAGGCCCTAACCTAATGAACAGTGCTTGTTATCTTAGACAGGATGTTGTCATTGTACTCTAACCTGTTTCAAGGGTTGTTTTTCAACTCTAGCGACAAATCATTGCATATTGTTGTATTGTTATATATTCCATATTCTTATAATCACCGAGTATGTTTGTAAGCATATTTCTATCACTAAAAGACGCTGGGAAATCAGACGTTTGTCTAAGCGTATTATACCACGGACTTTCATAATGGACTTTACATTTGTGCCTGAGAATGGACTGTGACACATGTGGGAATGGACAATAAGAGAATTGACTATATGAGAATGGACAATATACGGATGGACAATATGGGAATTGACAAAGTGGGGATGGACAACGTGAGAATGGAGAATGAGAACATCGGTCGGCGCAAAAAAAAAAGAAAAAAGAGGACAGCAAATATGGAGCGAAAACGCTTGGGAAAATAATTTTCGAAGATTCATCGTGGCATCAATATTTTTAGTAGATACAAACTATTAGTTGCCAGATATTTACATCCACATGAATAGGAGAGAAAAAAGTAAGTTCTGAAAGCGAAGTTTTTGCTTACTTTCTAAGAACATTTACCAATCTTTTTAGGACTTAAATTTTAACAAGACTGCAAAATTAAATTACAGAGCAAGAAAAGCTCAGTTTTACACGCTTGCAAACAAATTCTGTTTGTCAACGTTTTACGGCCTGTTAAATTGTGTCTATAAGTTGTACTGTAGACGGACTTGTCCTAGGAAGCAAGCCTATTTAAGCACGTGCACGTGATATTTTTGAGCTAAAGCTGACTATGAAAAATCAATAATTTAGATAGCAACTGACGCTGATCACGTATTGACTTCGCAAAAACAACGTTGATATTATTATTAACACTTTTTTTGGTCCAGGTTCAAAGTCGTGTTTAGGAGTACGATGTCAATTAAACTGATGACCAGTGTTTAGATACAGAAAGAAGCAGCATGAAAAAACAAACAACAAAATTCCAGAAAGGATGATTCACAAGATTCTTAATGAGAACTTAACTAGGCTTGCCAATACACTGGGCACACACAAAAGGTTTGGAGACAAGCACACACACACACACACAACAGATTGTAACGTCACCTAACACATCAATTAACCAAATGCCTCAGTTAACCAAATCACACACATTTGTGTCGGCTGATCAGATATATATTTCTATAATAATGTGTGTTTTTCAGCAGACTGACCAGATCACGCACCTGTATAATTAGGTGTCACCTGACTGACCAAATCCCACACGTGTCAGCTGACTGGCCAGGTCAGATATCACATGTATGCGTGTGTCAGCTGGCTGATCAGATTACATGTACGTGTGTCAGAAGACAACAAACATAAACGTGCACTTAAGCTGTGTTAGTGCGATCATCAAAAGCTACAGTTTTTGCTTCGTTTTATCTAGTGATCAGGTACTGGAGTGACTACCCACGAAAGCGCGGTCATGTGTGATGATCTTACCACTGCTCATATGGTTAGCTCCCTTACATTCTCGTCTGGTAAATGGACACAGCTACTTGTCAGTGAGTTATTCCCCTTCCCCAAGGCCTAAATGTGATGATCCAGCGCCTGGCTGAGGAGGTTTTTCTTTCAAGTATTTGTCGTCACATATAGGGTCAAGTGTTAGCAACTTGCCACACAGAATATTTTCATAGGACTTCAGTAATAAAAGGAGCTATTGTTAATCATCACGACTTATTTCTGGAATCCATTAATTACGATAGTAGTCACATCACTTGTTGCCGATGTTTTAGTTCTACATGCACATCATGTTCCTCTTCAATCCCAAGTTGCTGCAAATAGAACCTCAGAAGGGCCCAGTTCTACGTATACTCGTAGGCGATACAGTAATTTACAAAAAGAAATACTCTCATAATATAGATATTTTTGATATTTCTTTGTTCCGTCAAAAATGATTTTTATATCCCCCTCACGACTGGATTACCACATGTAATAGCGAGGTAGAACGACAGCTGTTAATACAACGAACAAAGCAACTGACTGTTTAAAAAGCTAATGAGGACTCTTTTTAACGGAGATGCCTGTCAGTCTTCTCTGTCAAAAAGAGACACTTGCAAAATGTCCGGATATATAGCAAGACTTGTTGGGAACAAAATCTTGTTACATGGAAAAATTGAGTCCTCATATGCTTTTTACTACATCTGACAATGTATCAATTGATTTATTATCGTTTGGAGCTGTGAAGAGCGTAGGACAACACACAGTCTACAGGAAGGAAAATAATGAAGGCCGTGTTTTGTTTAAAATTTTTTGCCGATTCGAAATATTTTATCTGCAGTTTTTTATATCCAGCTAAAAGGAACATATCTGAGTCAGTCTGGTAGTTAGGGGGCTGAAGCACAAAAACGAATATTTGCTATCAGTCTGACCGAAACATTTTACATACCTGAGGTTCAGTAATAAAGTGCAGGTAGTGAATTCATCATAAAAAAGGTTTGATTATTCTGTGAGCTCAGAAGGTCAAAAATAGTTTATTGAGATTCTATAGCAATCGGGGAACGAAGCCAGAAGAGTAGGCCAAGAAAAGATGGGGGGGGGGGTGTCAGGCTCACAGGGGGTAGGTCTTCATGGCAAAATCAAACGCTATAAAAAGAGGCCTTTTCTTACAGTTGCAGGCCCTTTCCTTTAAAAAGTAAGATTAAGACAACATTTGGTTTTAGCTTTTAAAAAAAATTTTTGGGCAGTACGAAGTAGCAATAGAAAACAAATGTATTGTGAACGGGAAACAACACACACAATGGATACACTTTTGACAAATCAAAAAGTTTAAACAAGAAAACGAAGAGTCAAGGAACAATATTTTAAAAGGCAACAGATAGAATAGCAACGATTTGTCACTCTTAACCACCATTACACACACATTTATGGCCACCGTTTCTAAATACTCGGAAAAGTGTGTACTAAGCACTGACAGTAAAAGCTGTCTTCTCATCAGGTAAGCAGCTTTCCATACAAAGTTTATACAAAAGCTTTGTGTCTTCTTTTATTTATAGTGGTACAAAACTGTGAGCCTCATTAGTCTATACTCAAAACATGTGACACACACCCAAAGTACTATCTCTTTACTAGCAAATAGCCTCTAAGTGACAAGGGATGCCACTACAAGACTACCCACTCATTTCTCTACTCATCTACTTCTTGTTATGTAGCTGCTAACGGATCGCACCTATCTACCCACTTTTTTTGAAGCATCTGAACATTAACTATGTATTGCCTAAAATGATACCAGTAAAATGAATTTCTTAAACGTAAAGGTATAATGTATAATGAAAGTTGCAAAAGAGCTTCTGTTGTCAGATAAACGAGAAAACAATTTTAAAATACTGAGCTTAAAATTCCAAAAGCATGTTATAATGTTGACTCTATAGTTAGCGTGTACTCACTAATAAACGAATAGATTAATCATATCACAAGAAGCTAAAACTTAAATTATTGTTAGTCAGCTAGCGATTGTCAGTCAAAATAAGTTTTAGCAGTTGCAGAGCACGATGGGAAGGCAGGAACTCATTTGCATAGTTCTTTTTCTAGCAGCCACCTACCACTAATGTCTGAAATCTGTTTGTCAGGGAGGAAACCGGAGTCTATAGTGGATATAGTGTCAGCCTTAGGGAGGATGGGCGTAGACAACAAATATACAGAAAGCAAACTGAGAAAGAACTTTACCCCTCGAACGAGTTCCTGATGAGAAATATTAGTGTTTCATTAACAGCAGCATGTGTGAACATTAGCGTTGTCAATGGTTATACTACATACATATTTATACATACAACAGTACTTATATAACCACAACCCAACTGGCTTTTTAGGCAACCACCTTTTTTTTAAATGAACAATCCATCTTTGGGTTTTACATCTTGAAAATCAATATACAACTCAAAAGGAAGTCATCAGAAATATGTTTTGGTGACAGTTTTTGCGAGTCACGTTAACAAAAATGGCAAGGAAAGAAAATGAACAAAATGTAAAAAAAAAAGGTGATTGCCATTGGTTACATAAAATCAATGTGAACATTAGAAACACACATTCACATAATATATTATGTCAATTCAACAGCGGAGCCAAAATGCTGGAACTGTCAAGTCTGTTTTATTGGCGAGCTAGTAACGACGTGCCTGTCAGTCTCTCGCTCTAACCACCTTCACTTGTACTCGCTCTCCTGATGCAGGTGAGACTAACAACCATGAAGGCGCTTAACTGTCATCAGGTCAGAATGTGGTGGTCTAAGAAGGAATGTTTACTTTCGCAACCTATTTTATTTGTTCAATCATATCAAGATTGTTATTTTATTGAGAGTCAACATTTGTTTTTGACCATAAGACGGTGCAACTGAAAATGACAGGTGGGTCAAATCTGAGGTGATTGACGACTCACTAAATACAGACGAGATATAAATAACGGCGAGGTATGGCGCTTCATAAAGCAACAAACAGAAGTAGATGTTAAGTTTGAGAAATACTAATGATCTTTGTGTGAAACCGCGTGAAAGTATGCACATACTCCGCCGACACGCTTACTGCAGAGAGCATCAACAAGACGTCAACGACAACAGGATGTGACGTCATGCACGACAGACACGCCAGCGACTGTCACTGGCAACTGGCAGGGTCAGAATGTAAAGACGAGTGTCTCACAGAAAAAAAAAGAAAAAAGAAACCTTTAGCTTGCTTGTTTGTTTTCTGTCACTCTCATGGTGCACAACATTTACCTAGCTCTGCTTTGAACAAACTGGAATTGCCAGGCAAACTTTGCAGATCGGAAACACATTTCAACAAACAGAAAATGTCTCAGTCAAAATAATCCGATGAGTGAACGCCGCGCCACATAATCTTTCCTAACATTTCCCTCGCAGCACATCTGTCAACCGGCAAAGCCACTTAGCAACAGCAAGCATCTTGTCTCCAAGCTCTGCGCCCATTGTCGGCGTTGCCCTCCTGCGGCATTTTGCATTATCCTACAAACGCCTGCCCTTGCCAAAAAATAAATAAATAAAGTAATTGTTTTACCTATAGCTATAGAAGCAGCGATGGGCAGCCTGCAAGACCTACTCTGTGTGTTTTTGTTTTTGTTTTTTGACGCTGTAAAGTTCCTACATGTTGCTAATCAATTCTTTCATGTTTGTCGAGCTGTTACACCAAAAAAGCTGTTAGGGAATCTATTAGTAAGACTTGCGGGCACCAAAATACTATTTATCTACATTTAGTAGTTTATTGTACATGTCGATCAATATTATTAGGATTAATATTTTGAAAAAAAACGAAAGCTTGTTTTCGCCATTTTCTACGCAAACGCTGTCCACCCTGTAGGGAGAAATCAGTCGATGTTTCCAGAAAAGGGAGGAAGCTTTTTGTCCGTCAATATTTCATTACATCTTTAACAAAAATCTGGCAAATGTTAGGATGTATGGTATGTCTATTTGAGGGCAGCTCAGTATAGACTTAAGCTCATTTATATTTTGGATAAATACATATTAAGGTCTCTATATAAAGGCTGATGGAAAATGAAAACAAAAAAGAGAAAAAAGAGAAATATCGATAGTTGGACAGGTTAGGAGAACGATGTGCCTGACCCCTGACTTGGGTGCACCAGCCCACCTCTTTTGTAAACTGTGAGTGACTTGAGTGAACAAGTGTCAGTCAGCCCCAAGTGAACTGTGAGATTTGTGAACATTATAGCGGGGAAGTATTTAGGGAGCAGTTTTACAGTATAAGCAAACCAACCATGGTAAGTAGTCGTCAGTGAACAGTGCAAGCAACTCTAAGTGAACTGTGATAGGCTACACTGTGTGCACTGTGATAGCTACACTGTGTGCACTGTGATGGCTACACTGTGTGCACTGTGATGGTTACACTGTGTGAACTGTGATGGTTAAACTGTGTGCACTGTGATGGCTACATTGTCTGCACTGTGATGGCTACACTGTGTGCACTGTGATGGTTACACTGTGTGCACTGTGATGGTTACACTGTGTGAACTGTGATGGTTAAACTGTGTGCACTGTGATGGCTACATTGTCTGCACTGTGATGGCTACACTGTGTGCACTGTGATGGTTACACTGTGTGCACTGTGATGGTTACACTGTGTGAACTGTGATGGTTAAACTGTGTGCACTGTGATGGCTACATTGTCTGCACTGTGATGGCTACACTGTGTGCACTGTGATGGTTACACTGTGTGCACTGTGATGGCTACATTGTCTGCACTGTGATGGCTACACTGTGTGCACTGTGATGGTTACACTGTGTGCACTGTGATGGCTACAATATGTGTGATAGCTACACTGTGTGCACTGTGTTGGTTACACTGTGTGAACTGTGATGGCTACACTGTCTGCACTGTGATGGCTACACTGTGTGCACTGTGATGGCTACACTATGTGTGATAGCTACACTGTGTGCACTATGATGGCTACACTGTGTGAACTGTGATGGCTACACTGTGTGGACTGTGATAGCTACACTGTGTGCACTGTGATAGCTACACTATGTGCACGTGATGGTTACACTATGTACACTGTGATGGCTACACTGTGTGCACTGTGATGGCTACACTATGTGTGATAGCTACACTGTGTGCACTATGATGGCTACACTGTGTGCACTGTGATGGCTACACTATGTGTGATAGCTACACTGTGTAAACTATGATGGCTACACTGTGTGCACTGTGATGGCTACACTGTGTGGACTGTGATAGCTACACTGTGTGCACTGTGATAGCTACACTATGTGCACTGTGATGGTTACACTATGTACACTGTGATAGCTATACTGTGTGCACTGTGATAGCTACAGTGTGCACTGTGATGGCTACACTATGTGCACTGTGAGGACTACACTGTGTGAACTGTGATGGCTACACTGTGTGCACTGTGATAGCTACACTGTGTGCACTGTGATGGCTACACTGTGTGCACTGTGATGGCTACACTATGTGCACTGTGAGGGCTACACTGTGTGCACTGTGATAGCTACACTGTGTTGACTACACTGTGATGGCTACACTGTGTGCACTGTGATAGCTACACTGTGTGCCCTGTGATGGTTACACTGTGTGCACTGTGATGGTTACACTGTGTGCACTGTGAGGGCTACACTGTGTGCACTGTGATAGCTACACTGTGTTGACTACACTGTGATGGCTACACTGTGTGCACTGTGATAGCTACACTGTGTGCACTGTGATGGTTACACTGTGTGCACTGTGATAGCTACACTGTGTGCGCTGTGATGGTTACACTGTGTGCACTGTGATAGCTACACTGTGTACACTGTGACGGCTACACTGTGTGCACTGTGATGGCTTTAGTGCAGTGGGTTAGCTAAGCTTCAGTGAATATTTTTTTCTCACAGCCTTCATGCACTTAACTCAGAACTGTAAAATAAAGTTTTGATTGGAGGCCGCTTGCTCTACCCTCACTCCCCCCTGCAGGGTGGACGATTAGCACTATGCATAAAGCTGAGAAACGGATACCACGCAGAAGAATGGAAGAGCTACTTATCTGCAATTAAAAATATGCAAAGAACACGATGAAGACTTTTCTTCAAAATGAAATTCTAATCATCATGTAACATTGCAATATGGCAATTCTAAAATGTTTTTCTAAAAGAATTTTTCATTTGTCTAGATATGTAATCGGCTTCCTAAATATAGCATAAGACAGGCACAAAAACACAAAAACCGAATATTTTTGCATCAGTAAGAACATGTAAAACTGCTTGTTAAATAGTAGTAGCTTATAGCTGACAGCACCACTGTCCATGGATTTTGCAATGTTTTCTAGAGCTCGTCGCAGTGCATATGCCTTATCGAATGCATGAGCCAGCTAATAAATTATTGATAAGAGAGCTAAATGAAGAAATAAATGGCATTTTGAACGAAACAACATGAACTACTTCGCCACAAAAACAAAGCCAACGACATAAAAAGAGAAAGTATTTAAAATCTACTTTCGCTTAGCTCAGCGCCCAATCAGTGCCACCTGTCGCGGAGAATGCTGTCTTGTCTTCAGGCTACACGACTTTATTTTCTCGCCCTGTTTTCAGGCTTACGACATATTTGCAGAAAAATGAAAGTTTTTAAAAGTCACACATTGTTTACTTGTGAACCAAGGCACAAAAACCATGGCATGAAAGATGCCGACACAGCACTTATAAGTCTGTGACAGGAGGCACTGGAAGAAACATTTGGTAATATGAGAATTTACTAAACTAATTCTGCGCAGTTAAAAAAAATAATTTGGGACTGGAATAAAAATAAAGAAAGGACAAAACCGCATAAACTGAAAACCACATAAAAACTGTTTGAGTGACTCGGTCAAACCAGAAAGATCAGTCCTTGAGCCAAGTAAACCATCATAAGGCTGGGTGTGTGGGGAGAAAGTTTGCTTCGTCACACCATTCTACCCCCCCCCCCCACCACCACCATTTGGTTACAGTTTAATGACTTGCAACTGACAGCTATGGTCCGATTTTTAAAACTGAAAATTGAGGCCCAAGACTACGCCCCAAGTTATATCACTGATCCCAGGGACAAACAAACGGAAGTGTGTTGTGACAATTTAACAGACTTCGATCTTTACCTGGACACCAGAAGCGGGACATAATTATACTGATGCTTGAACTTGGGGTCGATTGATTCCAGTGATATTTTAACCTAATGTTTAGACACAGGAGTGACAGGACACAAATGGGTGCTGGGACCCTCCCCGTCCCTTCCCAACTACCGTGTATTTTGAGAGACAAGTAACGAGCAGGTCAGCACAAGACCATAATCTGTCCAGGTAAAACAGGAATGGTAGAAGGGGGATCGGTGCACCACACTTTGAAGAATGCAAAATATACTGCACAGTGTAATTAAGTAGCACAGATCGAGCGGGGAGGAGGAATTCCTTGTCATATTGATTAAAACACACCAAACAAAAAACAAACAAAAAAACCGTGTGATTAAGTAGTAAGTGAGGGTTTTCCTGGTCTCATCCTCTAAACTCTCAGCAGAAACCCCTCCCCAGTACGTTACTCAATTAAGAAAAGTTAATACGTTTTAAATCGTGTTTTTTGTGATGATAAATATATATTTTTCAAAATTGTTGTCTACACTCGTTTTTTTCAAGGAGTGACATCTTTCTGGTCGACGGATGAACAAAAGAAGTTTCACGAACTTAAGAGATAAGCTCCGCCGTATTGTGGGATGTTCGCCACTGATGGAATACTTCGAGATTTGCGTGCCACAAAAAAAAAAAAATAAAATAAAAATAAAAAAACAACACACACACACACATATAATTATACACAAAAAGAAAGAAAGGGGAGAGTACTTACACCGCCATGCACCTTCTCTGCGTCGCTGCGCTTGGTGATGACGAAGTTAGGGCCCTTGGGTTTATTGAGTCGTTCCTCCGCCTCTCGTTTCTTGCGGTCCCTGTCCTCCTTATTGCGCTTCTCTTCATCCTGCTTCTTGCGGCGCCTCTCCTCCTGAATGTAGCCAATTGCAAAATGGCAGCATTGTCAACTCTTCACATGCACTGCTTTATTTAAAAAAAAACTTTAATTGAAAGGAAAGGATCAGTGACACATAAGAGTAACGTGTGTCAGGGCACATAACTCTAACATGAACGTTGGTCAATAATTAAAAAAAAAAACTGGCAGACATCACGTGTGCCTGTGAGGGGAACGGAACTCAGAGACTCACATCATCAGCCTTCCTTCTGGCCTCCTCCTGTGCCCTCAGCACGGCCCACTTCTTCTCTTCCTCTTCTCGTTCCTTGGCGCGTTGTACCTGTCACACAAGGGCAGAGGTCAAAACCCGCTCTCGATGTTGTATATAAACAGCCCGCAAACAAGAGTCAAACAGGTTTGCCACACCGTTTGGGGAAAGTTTGCAGTGTAGCAAGAACAATAGAGTTTCGGAAAAATTAGCCTTATGACTGGCTGTAGAACTCTAACCCTCTTTTCTTTCAGGGCGGCGATCTCGGCGTATTCCTTCTCTCTCTCGGCGCGCCGCATCTCCTCGTACTCTGCCAGCTCCTGCCGCTGTTTCTCCAGGCGAGCCTGCTTGGCCTCCTGCAGGTACACAGCACAACATCATCACAAGTGGACTCACACGAGGAACACACTCACACTCTCTCATTTACTCCTACATTACATTCTTCACAATCAATCAATCAATCAATCAATCAATCAATCACAAATTTTCTGCCCATCCATCCATCCATCCGCTCGTTAGATGGCCTCTGGATCATTGTTCATACCTCCATTGCTCTTTTTGCCTCCTCAGGATCGGAAGGGATTCTGGTCAGAAAAATAAATAAGACTGGATGTAAACAATATTTAATGAAAGAGGAATAAACCAAGCAATGATGAGAAAATTTTAGATACAATAAAACTTATATGTAAATACGGGTACAGATCAAACTTGGCTTATCTCGGTTATTCCGTGCAAATATATGTAAGGATACATCAAAGGCCATTTTACTTTGAGGATCTTACAAGTATCAGAACATACCTGTTTTGTCAAAAGTTAAGTCTCTCTTTCTTTTTTCTCTCTCTCTCTCTCACATACACATGTATATACACACACATACTCACGTACGCTTACGAAATGCATGTACAACAGTATGGGTGAATGTTGCTACACGCACCAAACCACTAATGAGCTACATCCATAGTCGTTCATCCACAACACCAGTCAGCACCACACAACAAGAGCATACAAACTGGTAAACAAAATAAACTACATGTAACACAAAAAGGATAATAAAGGAAAATAATGGATAAGGTAAGAACATTCTCGTAGAATCTGAAGACTTGTGGATAATATGAGAAATATTCTAGAAAACTTAGCTGACAGCGAATGGCGAAAAGAAGGCAAAGATATTCATTGAGACCATATACTGAGGTGCATGCCAAGGACAACAAATCTTCCCAACACATAAAAAACTCGTCTCGCCAAAAACTAGTTTAATCACGTGACCTGCTAACAAATGCTTCACACGCATACGCCAGAATAATAATAACTCTGAAGTAAGCCAAACAAACAAGCAGTCAGTGTTAGACAAGAAAATGTCGGCTACTTCTCTGACATTAGTTGGTTTAGTAAGAATTGGAATACAAAGCAACAGACAAAACAAAAAGCCAGACGAATTCCAAAGGCCATCAGACTATTATTATTATTATGGACCGTGAAGGTATGGTTCATTCTTCCCATTTGCCCCTAACATCGTCCGTGTATCGCTCTCTTTCCTCCTTACTGCGGGCTGACTTCCTTGGAGCAGATGGCAGCCTGGTTTAAATATTGCAGGCTAGAGACTAGAGATCAGAGACTGATGACATACAGCTTGAGAAGAAATGACAATATTGGACTCGTACTAACATCCATATCGTCTGGGCTGGGCCATGCACTCATCAGATGTCCAGATGCACGGCACAACGTATTTCTAAAAATTAAAAAAAACTATTTCAAGAAGCTTTAAAAATTTAAAAGATTGAAAAGTCTCTTTTAAGTCATGTAGATGCTTTGCTCGAGGGCTGAAGTGACGGTTTAAAAGCGATGATCTCAATTTAAAATACCTCGGAGCTGTTTTAACCGGCTGAAACAGTTTTAACAGTGAAGGCCATGGTTATCACAATCAGCTTCAGGGAGGAACTAGAGGGGCTTTCATACAAAGAAGAGGCTCCACCTACGATGAAATAAAGCGACGACGAAATTTTTCACGGTTTTAATGTCAACAAACCGATCTCACCCCGAGTTATTGAAGAGTCTTACAATCTTTTTAGAAGCAAACTTTAGTTAGAGACCCTTTAAATGTTTGTCAAACGGAAGTCTTGCATAAACATTTTGATTTGCAAACTATTTTAACAAAACGGCTTAAATGGTTTGATCTTTTAAAAAGAAAGTTCTAAAATTGTGTTTTGCAGGCCATTTAGGAATGTTCTATAAAAATAACTTCGTGCTTCTTGATTCTTTTACAATTGTTCGTGTACAGCCTACTGAGCTCGCCTCCACACGGAAAGTACACTGTACATCATCATCATCATCATCATCATCATCATCATCATCATCATCATCAATAATAATAATAATAAATAGAGTTGTGTTGTGCAACTGGCTCCATGAGTCCAGGGCAACCAGGGGTCACTTACTGAACGCCTTCAGGTCAGTTTATGGGCTTGAGCAGCTTGTAAGTGGGTTACAGCTTGATCATGAATACCGTCCCAGGTCGACTTGGGTGTATCTGGGACTTGTCGACATCAACAGTTGCTAGCTAGTGTTACTGTTGTTAGGTTACTGAAAGTGTTCCTACGTCGGCTCTGAATATTGTCTCTTCTCTTCTCCTTGCACTCACTCTACACAACAGCACACAATCAAGTGGACCAGCACGCATACATATAGGTAGTCACACACGCACAGACATACCAACACACAAAACACACGGACGTATACAAATATGTCCACACACACACGCACACACGCACAGAGAAAGATACTGGCGTTGACGCCAGACAAACACAAGAGAAGAAACAATGATATGGGCCACGTAAACAAACACATTTGCCACTCTGCATATTTGGTAATTGCATTCCAGTGCATTACTGTTCAAAATACACAACGGCACTGAAAACAGAAGAGACTACAGCATTCCCTCCATCTGACATACCAACCACCACTCAGTGTCTTCACCACAATTAGTCCGTATAAACGCATCTCTAGAGAACAACATTCCAGTCAACCAGAAGCTTCAAAAACAATTCATTCCTCTGAAACCGTTGATGGTCAAGGACATTCCGTTTAAACCGCTGTAAAAACAACAACATTCCAGTCTAATGGTTGCCAAGCAACAGCGACAGGCAGACACGTGGCAAGGGTCGTCGTTGTCACTTACGGTAGTTCGGGGGCCCTGTCTGTATATGTCGCTCGTTCCGGCCTGTGCATTACATTCACAAGCAATGAAACTTGTTAATTTTTGTTTAGCCATGTGACTTTTAGTTTTAAACATCTGCCTCTCTCATACGACATTCACCACTTTCTCAAACTAGTTTTTTTTTTTAACGAAAAACTTGCAGGTTAGGTTGATAGTAAGACTGTAAGACTATATCTACTCAACTATAAATAACCAGAAGTTATCTTTGATGGTTAAGCTTCTTCTCCTTTGTGGATACATGGATACAGGTAGGATACAGGGCTAGTCTTGGGTCTCGTGACCAGGATACCGCACATGTTTTAAATTTTGCACACACACATACACACACTGCTGAAACGTGCGTGCGCGAGGTACGCACTTGCACACACGTGCACGCATTTGTATGACAGGTGCTTTATTTGTGGGACACGAACACACACGAATCAGTCCTTTACTCGGCGTCGTAGAAAAGCCCTCGTGCACAGCGAGAAATTGAGGCACATCCACACGCCAGGTGATCCCTGTACTCAAGGGGGCGGCTAGAGACTCGCATCATTGGCTCACAGGTGAGAGAGGGTCGATGCTGGCCTAGTCTGAGGTCACCGTGGGTCAGAGTGCACAGGTATGGACAAGAGTTTGAGAAAGGTGTCTGCAGCCCCTCCTAGCCACACCTCCAGTTGGCATGAGTCCCATTTGTAAAAATCTCTTATTGCTACATCTTCATGTCATTGGCTTCCATACACCTGGTGTTGTTACATCTTTGATTGTTATACCCCCATGTTTTGACGTGGCCGTATCATCATCTTGTGTTATTTCAGTCTTGTTCTCTTAATATCCTCCTATTCCGTTATTGTTCTCATAGCCTCGGGCATTAACTCTGCCATGGTAAAACCACACATTTGTCTCCCTTGACATATTGTCATGGCTGTGCGTACATTCCACTTGAGACTCACCATCTTTAACACCATCTCCCACAGCTCAGCAAAGACTGTACCCCAGCCTACAGTGCAAGGTGCCGGCTCTCACACATTAGCTAAGGTGAAAGTCAAAACATGCCGGGTGACCTGAGGCAGATGCTCACGCAGCTAATATGCAATTCAGGGGCAGATAATGCAGGAACTAAAACAAAGATAACACTAAGTCACTCAGTGCTAGAGAGCTGCATGATAAGAGGCGAGATGCAAATTGGTGTTGTGCTTGGTTTGTAGACAGAGCCACACACTACCCGAGCACGCTTATGTCACGTGACATAGGTACAATATTGAAGTGAACAGGGTGGAGAAAGATGACAGGTACAGCCAAGGGTCATAGGGTCACGGCTGTTCTCCAAAGACAAAACTTGAATATCATCTAGCACTACAGACAGCAGAACAAGGCTACTGTGAATCAACTAATGATGTGGACTACAAGACGGAGCTAAAGCTATGACATGGTCCACCCAGCAAACTTTCAGCCACAAACAAGGAGATGCCTGGAGCTGGTCAACATTGCACACGTGCATACTGGACTTACTCCTCCTGCACTGGCTTGCTGCTGGCGGCAGAGTCTCCCTCCCTGACATTCCGACAGGGTTGTTCACATCAAACAGCAGTTCATGGTACACTTTTTATACTAAAAATGTCGACTATTTTTTTTCTCTCTACTTCCCCTCTTTCCTCACCTCTCTCTCTCTTGCACGCATCACTTACTGTGCGCATACATGAGTGAGTAGGAATATGCAGTAGAGAGTTTGTATAATATCTATTTCTAAACTGTGTGCATTCAGCGATTTAAAAATACATTTGGCGATTGAAATATGGATTTGCTCTAAGTAAATAGTCTATAGGCCTAAATAATATGTAGGTGCAAAAATGAGTTACTGGTGTGGAATGGATCTTAAAAAAAAACTAAGTTCTTAAAAATAATTTACAAAAAGGAGGAAGGGCGAGGTAAGGAGAAGCTGTGTCTGGAGTTATTATAACATAAGAGGAGAAGCCTGTCAGCAAACTAGGTGAAACACTATTTACATACTAGGCTAGGACACACGTCCAGGTGATCTCCAACATTACCATCTTATGTCACAGATATTTACTACAAAAGGGAGGTCTGAGAGAAGGGGGGTTGAGAAAAGGGGGTTTGAGAGAAGGGGGGTTGAGAGAAGGGGGGTTGAGAGAAGGGGGGTTGAGAAAAGGGGGTTTGAGAGAAGGAGGGTCGAGAAAAGGGGGGTGTGAGAGAAGGGAGGTATGAGAGAAGAGGAAACTGAGAGAAGCGGGGTCTGTGAGGTATGAGAGAAAAAGGGGGGGGGGGTCTGTGAGAAGGGAGGTCTGAGACAAAGGGGGGGTCTGAGAGAGGATCTAAAGACGGGAGGAAACTGCGCTACTCACTCCTCTTGTGGGGTCTCGCTGCAAAGATAATGAGACAAAAGATGAAGTCAGCTGGCGAGCGTCAAGCTGTGGCCAAGTCATGGTTTAGTTACAAAATGCTAACAATATTTAGGTTTTGCATAATTAACAGGTGTGTGACAACGTGCACGCTTAACGACATTCAGTGTTCAGTCTCACAAAACAGTTGGTGACACATCGGGGAGGAAGTCAGCGTTCACTTTCATCAGCAATCGTGACAGAAAGATAAAAAGAAGCTCTCTCAGGACTCTGAAGCTATAACACACTTTCTGACCAACATTAACACGGTCTGGTCAAGTTCTAACCAACATCAACATGTTTATACTTACACAGTCTCCTCGTCGGCCATCTTCGTGGGTAGCTTGTGAGAAAGTGGTCAAGCTGAAAAATTAAAATAAATAGAGGAAAATATTACAGAATCTTGTTAAACAAATAATATATGTTGGATGTCACAAATCATTTATTAGTTTTAGTTTTCATTGATTATACCTAGCAGACGGTGTAGCTTAGTGAAGAAGACCCATATAAAAATCAACCTTACTCAGTAATATCAGATGTGTAATAGAAGGTGTGTAATGACATGTGTAATGGCAGGCGTGTAGCTACAGACTGTAATGGCAGACATGTAACGGCGGACACGTGGTAGGTTCTGCACAGTCTACACCCACCTCTTTATTTCTAAGGCTGATTGCTGTTTTAAATGAGACTTTGGGTCGTCGGTTTTTTGCCCTCTAGGAGCCGAAAAGACGCCAGCAGATAACAAAAATAGTTTATATCAGGTCTGTAACCACCAGCCTGCCATCAACAGCAACATTCCCAAAGAGCTTCGCTTGCGGAGCTAAAAATAGCACAGCAGCGGGGGCGGCCTTAGGCACGTGCAAACTGTGCACCTGCACGGGGCCGCCAAATCCCAGGGGCCGCTACATTAATATATACTGAATATAAAACAGAGAGAGAGAGAAAATACGGACACAGCTGACGGCAATATGGCCCAAAAACATTGTGTTTCTTGTTAACTAGTCCGCTGTGTTGACTAATGTTGCTAGAGTCAGAGCTGGAAACATTTCTCTGCCCAGGACCGTCATGAGCCTCGAGCCTCGAGCCTAGAGCCGCCCATGACACCTGACCCTTAGCATAACGAGCGGCGTGTTTGTTCGTTTTTCTTTCTGTTTTTCCCCTCCGTTGACACATCTAGAAATTAAACGAGCAAACCGACTGAACTTCCCTTGTCTAGCACATGATCTTGACTTCTAGAGCTTCACGCGGATTAAATTCTGTAAACTCTCCTTGATTGAAGCACACCTGTACTGGCTGTAAACCCTTCCACCTGTACTGACTGTAAAACCTTCCACCTGTACTGACTGTAAAACCTTCCACCTGTACTGACTGTAAAACCTTCCACCTGTACTGGCTGTAAAACCTTCCACCTGTGCCGCTCAGCAGCAGATGCCTTTGGATTCTACCTAGAACGACGAATGTGTAATGGTATGTTGGCATGACAACCAGAAACAGGCTGCAGACGAATGCTATTGGTGGGCAGCAACTGGTAGACAAATGCCATTAGTGTGTAGTCTGGCAACTCAGATGTGTCAGCTTGACTAGTGTGTAGTCTGACAACTCAGATGTGTCAGCTTGGCTAGTGTTTAGTCTGACAACTCAGATGTGTCAGCTTGACTAGTGTGTAGTCTGGCAACTCAGATGTGTCAGCTTGGCTAGTGTGTAGTCTGGCAACTCAGATGTGTCAGCTTGGCTAGTGTGTAGTCTGGCAACTCACATGTGTCAGCTTGGCTAGTGTGTAGTCTGGCAACTCAGATGTGTCAGCTTGGCTAGTGTGTAGTCTGGCAACTCAGATGTGTCAGCTTGGCTAGTGTGTAGTCTGGCAACTCAGATGTGTCAGCTTGACTAGTGTGTAGTCTGGCAACTCAGATGTGTCAGCTTGGCTCGTGTGTAGTCTGGCAACTCACATGTGTCAGCTTGGCTAGTGTGTAGTCTGGCAACTCACATGTGTCAGCTTGGCTAGTGTGTAGTCTGGCACAGAGCACAACGAGCACACGGGGAGGGGTGGGAGGTATTATCATCAAGGACACAAACTCGGTGCGGGGGGGATGCAGAGCTTGCAAGTCTCAGAGATGGCGACGTGCAATGAAGGATTTTGTGTGCACACCGGTGTGTGTGTGTGTGTGACCACGAGAAAGAGAAAGGAAGAAGGTGTAAGCGATGACAAAATGGATTCTTAAAGATCAAGAGAGAGAGAGAGAGAGAGAGTGAAAGGGGCAGCAAGATAAGTACGTGTTTGTAACGGAGAGAGAAAACACGGTGCGAAGTAGGGAGGACGAAGAAGAGAGAAGCAAACGGGAAAACGATGAAAAAGTTTTGCGAGTAAAGGTGCTTCCAATAAATAATTCCAGTGGTTGTTACGCATAACTTTTGTTGCCAGACACTTTTCCAGCGATTGTAGACAGAAGATTGTTGAAGGAGACAGAAGGACTCTCCCGAGCAGATCGATACCTTTCATGGCAGCATGCAGTCAAACTCTTCACTGCTCCTTGTAGACAGTGTCACTGCTCTTAGTAGACTTTTACCTCGTTGTTATTTTCATTTGTATTTCCCTTCTGTTTCACTTGGTCAAGGTCTATCACAGGCTGACCGATCTTGGCTTGTTGATGGATCAAAATGGTTTCGAGTTGACTGTGATGTCAGCTGCATCCAAGAAACTGCGACAGACACCACGTCCATGTCCATGTCCTTCATAAGACGACGAATGGGACCTTCTTCCAACACAGCCCGTCCTGCAAACTGCACGTGCATCCAGCACAATCTTTGTGGAGTAAACAGCAGGATGTGCAGTCTGCTGGCCTGTGCACAGCCTCACCCTGTCGATGTGTCAATCATGGCCGTCAAGGAGGTTTGTGAAGACAGGAGGCGCTGATCATGCACCAGCTGCCAGAAATGCCGGGGTTTTCTCGCACAGCACAGACTACAGTTGGCTACAAACTGCTCAGCATCAGTCCACTGACAGGCAGACGACCAGACGCACTGACGTCTTATGATAACAAACAATAGCATCGTCTAAGTGAAATGGCCGCACCACCCTCAGGACACCGGGAAATGGCTAGTGAAACAGCAACAAAGAGAAAGAAATGTCGGAAAGTGAAGAAGGCGCAGGACGATGTTGTACGTCACAGCGCCAGAACATCCGACAACCGTGACGTCACAGCACCAGAACATCCACCTAACAGTGACGTCAAAGCGTAGGAACATCGAGCAGTGACATCACAGTGTCAGGACGTCTTGCGACAGCGAACGCAGTGTGAGAACATCACACGACGGTGACGTCACAGCGTCAAACCATCATATGACAGTGACATAACAGTGTCAGAATATCTTAACGGCAACAATCGCAGTGCCAGACCATCTATGACAGTGACACAGCGTGAATAGTATGGTTAGTGACGCCACGTCACAAGGACTGTCGACCCCAGCAACCTTGATTGGACCTCCACTGCCCTCGCACAATCGGCCCTCAGTGAGTGAGTTACTGAGTTAGTGAGTGACTGAGTTAGTGAGTTACCGCCTCGTCTTACGGCCTCTAGCATCTACTTCCGTTTCGTAAAATTCAGTGACAGAACTACGCTGGTCTGATGAGAAACAACAACACGACGATCTCATTTCAAGAATTTAAAATTTTGAAAAACATTGAAGTTTTGAATCATTTTGACATTTGACTTGTAATGTTTGACTTGAGCTGACTGGTCTCAGTGGAGTAAACTCATCTCGACATTGTCTGTTATTATCACCGCTGACTTGCTTAATTAACAGAAATAAGAGGGCTGCTTTATGTATCAGGACTTGGCTAAGTCCAGTAAATGGTGTTGAGTACAAACTGACAGACCCTCAGCTCTAACACACTCTGTACAACACGCAGCCTGCACTGACACCTGCAGGAGTTTACATGAACAAGTTGTTAACATGTGCCGTGATGAACAACTGCAAACACTCATTTGCAACAAATGTAAATTCTGGGCTATAACTCTATGTAGACTATTGTAGACTATAACTGTCAAACAACTCAGGGGCCAGTGGAAGTGTTTGCAAGACCTACTCACCAGTAGTTACTGTCAGGGAGACCGCACACTGCACACACTACACATTCACGTGCACACATCTAAAGGATGAGATGGCACAGCTAACTGTTCACCTGCTCACCCAGTGTCACAAGCTTGTCTTACAGACTGACTTATATAGTTAACCAGAGGTTTGGCCTCATAACACGAAGTGTCGGGCAAACCCAGCAACAGCCAGGCTTGGGGCCGACGACTCCATGCTGACCTCTGGAGGGTCAGACTGAGTCTTAGCTAACTATTCCCTTGACGATTTGATCCTAGAGTAACATTAACATGAGTTCATTTGTCCAGACTAACATTAACATGAGTTCATTTGTCTACGAGGCATCAGGCGACACAAGGGTTTTGGTAAAGACAGACGAAAGAGGCAGCCGCACCTGAGGTGAAGAGTGTGATACGGGGAAACAAAGTCCCAAGTTTCAATTTCATCACAAACTGTGGAGAGATCAAAGTTATTTCTTTGGGTGTTCATTCTATCACATGGTATAATATAGAATCCCTATTATTCATTGAAACAGCCGCCAGTGTCCGGCGTGTCATTCGCACCTGCATGTTCACTGACACCCACGGCGCTTACCTGAGTTCCGCAGAAAAGAGAAATACAACATTGAGGTGATCACTGACATTAAACCACGGGGCACACAACTTGCTGTACATAAAACAATCGCAAATCATACGCAGTTGATGCAGATAACTAATCAGTGAAATCGCCAATTACCTGAGAGTCTAGCAGAATAAGGAAAGGTTGGGCGGCAGAGCTACAGCTGATGAAATGTGAAAAAACAAGCCACCAGCCGACACTTACCTAGATCAGTCGAAACAAGATGGCTGCCAGAGCTGGGCTGCTGGAATGTAGTACGGGGTAGAGCCTGATTGCAGGAAAGGATGTTTATAGAGGGGCAGACGACATTCGCTGTCAGTATTTACGTGGAGTTGTATGTTGCGGGTGGGTTGACTTCCTACACCTATTAACGTAGAAGTAAGCTGAGCACGCAACTCAAGTAAATTTGCCTCAGGTGTTTAACTTCGGTACCCAGCAGGAAGGTTTAGTGAGTTAAAAGTACTTTTATTTTCAAAATTTTACTTTATTTTGATAAAACATGGGCTCCCTGGAGGCCTTATACCCCTCCAGGAAATAAAATGGACTCACCCGCACTGCGCGTGCAACTCAGAAACGGTTGCCACAGCAGCCCTGGAAGGCCCGCTCGTTGCCGGGCCCCTATTCCTTTTATAGTCAATGAGTAACCCGACCGCTGCAAGCACGCGCACCACGTATTTTGGGCAGCAGCGTGCAAGACGGCAGTGTGTTCACACACACACACACAGACAGAGAGACAACTACTGTACTCTACCTACGTCACGCCGCCACTGCTCGCGAGGCAGTGTGTACGAAGACATCGCTGAGGCGGACTTTACTAAGGAGGTCTTAAGATCATCTACAACTTACACAGCTCTTGTAATGTGTGGGTGACTAGTGACTACAACGATCAAGATCGGGGTTTGTCTTACACAACCATCAAGGACAAGCCAGACGGTCAGTAGAGCCAAGCCTCTGGCACATTTGTTCAAGGGAGATTTAATCCAGTCCATCCATACAACGACAAATGAAAAATGACAAATCTTTATCTACGAGGGTAACTGAATAAGCAAACGTTATTCATCTAGCCCTCGATCCAAGTAGAAGAAACTGAAACGCTACATTATTACAAAGCAAAGGCATTAGAATCACAAGAGAAAAATTAGGATATACACAAAGATGAAGGTTGATGTCTGAACTGACAAGTATGAAAATTGTTTGACGAATGAAGAAAGTAACATGCGATACATATTCACTTTGTTAATGTTAGTAATAGGGGTTTAATTTGGGTACAAAGCCTCTGTAAGCGATCAATTCTTTTAAATGCAAAAAGACAATACACACAAATATTACAATATTGAAACAGTTTACATATAACAACACAATGTACACATCAGTCACCAGTGTGACATACATATACTGTTGTGTCGTCGAACATTTTGCATGATTAGGAGATGTTAAGGGGAAGATCATTGCTGTAGACAGAAAACAGAAGAGGACCTAAGACTGAGCCTTATAGAAGACCCCATTTCACTTCAATAGGATTCGACATTTGGTCTTTAACTGCGACGATCTGCGTTCTGCTGGAGAGAAAGGATTTGAGGAACTGGATGGAGCAGTTACTACGCTTGTAAAGTTCTAATTTGTTAATGAGCAGCTCATGAGCAGTTACGTCAAAGGCTTTTGTAAAATTTACGGAGAGGGCAGCAGTCTAATGATTATCGTTTATATTATTTAACTACTGTTCTGATTTAGATGTTAGTGATGTGTGGCAAGACTGGTGGGTCTAAATCCAGATGAGAAATGTGGAGTCCAGAATGATTAGTGTGGAGACACCTATATTTTATTAAGTGAGTTTGGAGGTGAGTATGGATGTGCTACTCCAAAGACTTGGAGAGTTTTGAAAGAATCGAGATTGTTTAATAGTTAGTAGGTTTGTGTACGTCGCCTGATTTATGTGCTGGGATGACTTTCACTTGTTTTACAAGAGTTGTATAGGTAGGTCTGAGAAAACTTTCGCCAAGGTATAACGTGAAAATCTATTACTGACATTCAAATCGAAACACATCCACAGCATAGATACAACATAAACCTCGTCACCCTCTACCTGTGAAGATAAGAGACATAACTCACAGCTTAGACTGCTTAATGGTGAATTCACAGCTGAATTAGCCTCCTTATGGTTCAGTATTAGTGCCTGTGATGTTTACTTCAAACTCGTATATTTACTGCGTCTTTTATACACCCTGCGGTTTCAATGACGAATTAAACGCTTGAAAAAATATGGCCGACATTGGCTCCCGCCTCCCGCCAGTCATGTTGCAACGACTAATCTGTTAGAAATTTGATCAGGTTCTAAACAATCAATGGTACTGACACAAATCATAATGCATAATAGTTACTGTTTTAATAATTAATAATGAATATTATAATAATGTACTAGTAGCTTCTCTAAACTTGCCCTCGACACCAGCCATCAAGAGGGTTAAAAAGGTGACGTGGAATCCTGACGTCATAATTACGTAGTGCTGATGTTTGACGTCAGTTTGATGTCATGACACAGCCAGTCAGCGTGCAGCAGACGTCTTGTCAAGTCTCAAGGCAGACATTTTGTCAAATTTTGAAGGCAGTCACCTCAAACAATCCACTGAAATATTCTCCATGGATTACCCTCTACGTACTACGTGAAGTGCACTACGTCAAACACAAAATGCTTCTACGGCAGACGCGCAATGTGCAGCATCAGTAAGCTTGTGATGTTATAAGGGACCAGCGAAGTGAAGTCCTCGCGTCCCTTCACCATGAGTTACTCGGAGCCAGCGGCGAGCAATGACCAGCAAGCCGAGGAGGAGTTCGACATGCTAGAAGACCATCTCGCGGTGAAGGTTCTTCAGGGGCGGGAGGGCCGACACCCCAGTCCCCCGCCACCACCGCCCACCCCTCCACCCCGCACCACGCCTAAGAACAGAGACTCCAGACTGGCCCGGGGCTGCGGAGACGGGCGGCGACACGTCAGCCATGCCCGCACCTTCCACGACCGCAACAGCTTGCACCTGCAGCACCTGCGTCATCTCCGAGCAGCGACAGGCAGCGACGCCCACGACTGTGACCACCGAAGCTGCCTTCAACAGCCAGACGATGGCTGTCACGAGAAGGCGAGAGAAGAGCAACACCAGCAGTGTCCGCCCCAGTTCCATGTCGACGATAGCCACGATGACGTCGATGACCCAACAGAAAGTTTGAGTGGCAAGTTTCTCAAGGCCAGCAGCAAGGTCCTCTCGGCCTACTGCTTTCAAGACGAGAAAAGTTCAAAGGTCACGAAGAAGGCTAGTTGTCCAGAGCAACGACGTACTGCACCATCCAAAGAAGCGACCTTGAACTCCAGGCTGAAGGTGGGTCAGTCGCTTTCGGAACACAGCAAGGAGCACCGCAGGGTGGAGCCCCGCACCCCACGCGCCAAGAAGACACTGAGTGACAGTCACGTGAGTGATAAGGTCAACACCAGTCACGCCAACGACAAGGTCGGCACGAGTTTAGCTGACTTTGTCAAGCAAGAAGCAACATTCACCGAGGGCACAACCATGGATGATGACGAGCTCTCTGCTAGTGACGCTAGTCTGGTGGTGTCAGAGGTCACTGTGATGGAAATCAACAACATGTCCGAGTACCAGCTGGCGGTCCTAGGCAACCCTGACTCCAGTGAGATGCAGGAAAGGTATTTCCAACTATCCTGGCCTTGCTAGACAGACACATCCACCTCTCCCATCATTTCCTCTCTAGCTGGGCTAGATATATGTTTATAGCCTGACTAGATACACACAACCTGTCTCTATTGCCTTGCTTGGATAGATAAACACACACACACACACATCATCGTTTTTTAAGCAGTTAGATGTAGACCAAGCATCCCATCTCTACTCAGGTAGACCAAGCATCCCATCTCTACTCGGGTAGACCAAACATCGTACAAGACTTATTATCTGTGATATCGTACAAGACTTACTATCTGTGATGATGTACAAGACTTACTATCTGTGATATCGTACAAGACTTACTATCTGTGATATCGTACAAGACTTACTATCTGTGATATCGTACAAGACTTACTATCTGTGATGATGTACAAGACTTACTATATGTGATATCGTACAAGACTTACTATCTGTGATATCGTACAAGACTTACTGTCTGTGATATCGTACAAGACTTACTATCTGTGATATCGTACAAGACTTACTGTCTGTGATATCGTACAAGACTTATATCTGTGATGTCGTACAAGACTTACTATCTGTGATATCGTACAAGACTTATATCTGTGATATCGTACAAGACTTACTGTCTGTGATATCGTACAAGACTTACTATCTGTGATATCGTACAAGACTTATATCTGTGATGTCGTACAAGACTTACTATCTGTGATATCGTACAAGACTTACTGTCTGTGATATCGTACAAGACCTCCTATATGTAATGTCGTACACGACTTACTATCTGTGATATCGTACAAGACTTACTATCTGTGATATCGTACAAGACTTACTGTCTGTGATGATGTACAAGACTTACTGTCTGTGATATCGTCAAGACTTACTATCTGTGATGTCGTACAAGACTTACTATCTGTGATATCGTACAAGACTTACTGTCTGTGATATCGTACAAGACTTACTATCTGTGATATCGTACAAGACTTACTGTCTGTGATATCGTACAAGACCTCCTATATGTAATGTCGTACAAGACTTACTATCTGTGATATCGTACAAGACTTACTGTCTGTGATATCGTACAAGACCTCCTATATGTAATGTCGTACAAGACTTACTATCTGTGATATCGTACAAGACTTACTATCTGTGATATCGTACAATACTTACTGTCTGTGATATCGTACAAGACTTACTGTCTGTGATATCGTACAAGACCTCCTATATGTAATGTCGTACAAGACTTACTATCTGTGATATCGTACAAGACTTACTATCTGTGATATCGTACAAGACTTACTATATGTGATATCGTACAAGACTTACTGTCTGTGATGATGTACAAGACTTACTGTCTGTGATATCGTACAAGACTTACTATCTGTGATATCGTACAAGACTTACTATCTGTGATGTCGTACAAGACTTACTATCTGTGATATAGTACAAGACTTATATCTGTGATATCGTACAAGACTTACTATATGTGATATCGTACAAGACTTACTGTCTGTGATGATGTACAAGACTTACTATCTGTGATATCGTACAAGACTTACTATATGTGATATCGTACAAGACTTACTGTCTGTGATGATGTACAAGACTTACTGTCTGTGATATCGTACAAGACTTACTATCTGTGATATCGTACAAGACTTACTGTCTGTGATGATGTACAAGACTTATATCTGTGATATCGTACAAGACTTACTATATGTGATATCGTACAAGACTTACTGTCTGTGATGATGTACAAGACTTACTGTCTGTGATATCGTACAAGACTTACTATCTGTGTTGATGTACAAGACTTACTGTCTGTGATGATGTACAAGAGTACAAGACTTACTATCTGTGATATCGTACAAGACCTCCTATCTGTGATGTCGTACAAGACTTACTGTCTGTGATATCGTACAAGACTTACTATCTGTGATATCGTACAAGACTTACTATCTGTGATATCGTACAAGACCTCCTATCTGTGATGTCGTACAAGACTTACTGTCTGTGATATCGTACAAGACCTCCTATCTGTGATGTCGTACAAGACTTACTATCTGTGATATCGTACAAGACTTATATCTGTGATGTCGTACAAGACTTACTGTCTGTGATATCGTACAAGACTTACTGTCTGTGATATCGTACAAGACTTACTATCTGTGTTGATGTACAAGACCTCGCTGTGAGACCTTGTGTCCGCGTTCATGTAGATGACGGAAGTAGTTTGTTTCTTTCCTTTTTCTTGCTTTCTTCGTTAATTATGGAAACAAACCGGGAAGTGAACAAAAGCTTCACAACGGCCTGACAGAGACAGCGTCCCCCACTAAAGGCTCACAACTACTGGTTTGTCGACATGTCAACGACAGCAACGCCATGGTGGAAGATGGAGACGATGTCAGGACAAGCGCCGTGGTGGCGGAGCTGGTGGGCGGCCTGGACTCACACATCAGAGCGCTGTGCCGCAACCTGGCCTCTTTGTTGTTGCCCGACAGGTGGCTCACAGAGGCGGCTACATCCCAACCACCTCCTACTCCCAGCGACGTCCAAGTGTCCGACCTCGTCAGCGTGTTGGACGATGACAGGCACGTGACCAGGCTTGTGCCTGTCCCACTCCAGTAACGTGTATGCTGGTCTTAATTCCGCTAAAGTTAGTGTCTAGGTGGCTCCACTCTGTCCTGTTGTATTGCCTACCCCTCTCATTTTCTTCTTGCAGCGTGCTAGACAGTCTTGACAAGAGCATTGTGAACTGTCAGACGACCTAACTATGAACACTTCCTCCTCTGGACTGTGCTAACTAGCGACTTCTGGGGAATGGATAGGATAGGCTCTCCTCTACATTAAATGATCTCAGAACTCGATTGTCCATCATAGCAAACACAGCCAAAGGCCTTCTTAATATCTATGCTGTTATAGATCATGTCTTTCTGGTGTTTCGTTGATGGTGCCAGTTGCATGAAGTGTTCACCTAGTGTTCACAGTGTACACAGACCTCACATCACTAACATGTTTTCCTCAGTCAGTCAGTCAGTCAGTCAGTCAGTCAGTCAGTCAGTCAGTCAGTCAAACTCTATTTATATGACTCTGGGGAAGATGAACAGATCTTTCCCATAAAACACCTGCCACTACCTTCTCTCTGACTACAGATTTACTGCTTTGTATTCTTCGCTTCTCCTGTTTCCCATCTAGAAGTACTCGCCTGGTTTCTTGCCTGTATATAGTCATTTGATCGTATCTAAAGTTAACAGATGCTGTCCTGATTGTACCTACGGTTGACCGATGTTCTCCCTACTTACCTATGAATGCTTCTGATCTAAGACTGTTTCCAATATTCTTTAGAAAACACGATGTTCCCCTGTATTTGATGTACTCGCCTTGTTCATATCTATAACTTGTCATAATTTGTTGGAGCTCTTCTGGTTCTCACATGGACCTGTTCTTCTGCTCCAGGTACTACGAGTGTCTTTCCTCTAACAGTGAAGTCACAGAGGTGTTGCCTGATGGCCGCACGCTGGACACTGCAGTCACGAGGACACTGCTTCACACCATGGAGCCCCAGGACGTCTGCACACAGTCCCGCACAGAACACAGTTCACTAGACAAATCCTCGCAGGTCGAGAAGAAGTCTCCGCCAAGACATTCTCGAATCGCGGCCACGTTTGGAGGTGACAACCAAGAGGTTGCACACGGAGTGTCAGTCGGTATTGTAGTCCACAGCCACGACAACATGGCACAGCCCAGAGGTCAGTGCGGCCAGGACCCAGGGCAGAGAGAGAAGAGGGGGAAAGTCAGCCAGACTCGCTCCATGCTGGCTCTGCTCTCCAGGTCACGTGAAGAGCCGTCCAATGTAGTCGAGGTCAGCGCGGAGAGCCCGGACATGGCGGAGATGGACTCGAGTGTGGCAGTGGAGACGGGAGGAAACAGAGGTTTAGTGGCAGGTGGAGCAGCTCAACAAGCTGGAAGCTGGGACAGCCTCGTGCGGCGAGAGCTGAGTCAGGTTCTGGACCAGTCCGATGTTCTGAGGGGCATGTGGAACAATCACAAGATGCAGCTGGCTGGTCAGCTCTCTTCTGCTTGCGTGTCTTCTTGGGGGTTTCCGACGCTTTTTCTGACTCCACTGTCTGACCATGTTCATTCTTGCAATCTATCTTTCTGAGGATCTCTCTCTCTCTCTCTGTGTACTGCTGATTGTTTCTTCGATGTGCGTAGCTTAGAGGTGCTGGCTAGCGGAGCCTGTGTGTGTGTGTGTGTGTGTGTGCTAGCTAGCCGAGTGTAAAGGTGCTGGCTAACCAAACCTGTGTGGTGTAGAGGTGCTGGCTAGCAGAGAGCGAGAAGCTGCTCGCGCCGGACGCCTGGAGCAAGGTCTGGCACGTGCTCGTCACATGATCCAGTCTCTCCGCTGCCAGCGGCGCCACATGCACCAGTACCTGGAGCAGAAGGAGGAGGAGTGGGCCACGGTCTTACATTGCCATAGAAACGAAGCGACGTTCCTTCGACGGAAAGTTCTGGTGGGATTGGAGGAGAAGAAACATTTAATTGCAGGTGAGCCGTCTCCTCCCCTCCCCCCATTTCCTCGCCCTTGTTCCCACTGCACGTGCTGTATGTAGGTAAGAGTCATCTCTCCTCCAAGACACTGCCTCCTTCAGTCTGTGACTTCCTCCTTCACACTGTGTTTGGGCTGAAGTCTTAATCGACCACAAGGTCAGCCTCTACCCTTAACGCCCCCTTACGAAGATACGTACTGACCTCGGATCAACCTGGCGAACTTGTCTCGCAGATGTACCCCACATTTACTCAGTCACCTCACATCGTGTCCTGCAAACTTACTTAACGTCTGATGGAAGGTCAGGGTCACCATCAGAAGGAGGACGTGATGATAGGTACATTAGTTAATCAAAGTATTTCAGTTCCTAACATTTGTAGGAAAAAAATAGTTCTGTTCTCAACACCCTCCCCCCACCAAAAAACAACAACAACAAACAAACAAACAAAAACAAACAAACAAACCAAAAACAGATGATTGAACAAACGAGGCAGCGGGTGAGGATGAAGCCATAGTTGTGACCGGGAAAACAGTTCAGTCTGTCTGTCTCTCTCTTTCACACGCACCCCCCCCCCACACACACACACAGCCCCATATCATGCGATGACCGATGATAAACACGGGACTTTATTTCCATGGTAAGACCCCAAGAAGGACGGTCGCCTGGCAGCCATCTTGGACTCGCTACTGGGCCTGCATGTAGAGCGAGAACACTTCCTGGCTCTGGACTTGGCCAAACAAAGCAAGGTCAGTGTCAATCACCAGGTCAGCCCACCTCTATACCACGCAGCTCTATAATACATAGTTTAGCTCTATGACAGAGTGTATGTAGTTTGAGTGGATATATATATATAGAGAGAGAGAGGCACCGCCTCTGTAACAGAGTGTATATATAGCCCACCTCTACAGAATCCAACTCTATAACATAGTTTACCTCTATAACAGATTGTATGTAGTCTGAGTGGATATGTAGTCGTATATATAGAGAGAGAGACTGCCTTTATAAGAAGTGGTATATTGAGCCTAACCAGACTGTATAGAGGTTGAGTAAATAGTAGGGCCAACCTCTCTCTCTCTCTCTCTCTATATATATATATAGAAAGAGACGTATATAGAACCCACCTCTATAAAATAAGTTCTATATAGAGAGCATGCCTCTATAAATCATAGACAGTATATAGTTTGAGTAAAAAGTGGGGCCCAACTCTATAAAATATAATAAATTATATATATTCACTTCTATAACAGATTGCATATCGCCTGAGTAAATAGTGTGGCCCACCTCTGTATAGACACCTATAATGAACCCCTCTCCAGAAAGCCCGCCTCTGTATAGACACTTATAAAGAACTCACCTCTGAATATAGACTCCACCTCTATAACAGACTGTATGTAGCCTAAATATAGAGCCCACCTCTATAACAGACTGTATGTAGCTTGAATATAGAGCCCACCTCTATAACAGACTGTATGTAGCTTGAATATAGAGCCCACCTCTATAACAGACTGTATGTAGCCTGAATATAGAGCCCACCTCTATAACAGACTGTATGTAGCTTGAATATAGAGCCCACCTCTATAACAGACTGTATGTAGCCTGAATATAGAGCCCACCTCTATAACAGACTGTATGTAGCCTGAATATAGAGCCCAGCTCTATAACAGACTGTATGTAGCCTGAATATAGAGCCCACCTCTATAACAGACTGTATGTAGCTTGAATATAGAGCCCACCTCTATAACAGACTGTATGTAGCCTTAATATATACTCTACCTCTATAACAGACTGTATGTAGCTTGAATATAGAGCCCACCTCTATAACAGACTGTATGTAGCCTGAATATAGACTCCACCTCTATAACAGACTGTATGTAGCTTGAATATAGAGCCCACCTCTATAACAGACTGTATGTTGCTTGAATATAGAGCCCACCTCTATAACAGACTGTATGTAGCCTGAATATAGAGCCCACCTCTATAACAGACTGTATGTAGCCTGAATATAGAGCCCACCTCTATAACAGACTGTATGTAGCCTGAATATAGAGCCCACCTCTATAACAGACTGTATGTAGCCTGAATATAGAGCCCACCTCTATAAAAGACTGTATGTAGCCTGAATATAGACTCCATCTCTATAACAGACTGTATGTAGCTTGAATATAGAGCCCACCTCTATAACAGACTGTATGTAGCCTGAATATAGAGCCCACCTCTATAACAGACTGTATGTAGCCTGAATATAGAGCCCACCTCTATAACAGACTGTATGTAGCCTGAATATAGACCCCATTTCTATAACAGACTGTATGTAGCCTGAATATAGAGCCCACCTCTATAACAGACTGTATGTATATAGCCTGAATATAGAGCCCACCTCTATAACAGACTGTATGTAGCCTGAATATAGAGCCCACCTCTATAACAGACTGTATGTAGCCTGAATATAGAGCCCACCTCTATAACAGACTGTATGTAGCCTGAATATAGACCCCATCTCTATAACAGACTGTATGTAGCCTGAATATAGAGCCCACCTCTATAACAGACTGTATGTATATAGCCTGAATATAGAGCCCACCTCTATAACAGACTGTATGTAGCCTGAATATAGAGCCCACCTCTATAACAGACTGTATGTAGCCTGAATATAGAGCCCACCTCTATAACAGACTGTATGTATATAGCCTGAATATAGAGCCCACCTCTATAACAGACTGTATGTAGCCTGAATATAGAGCCCACCTCTATAACAGACTGTACGTAGCCTGAATATAGAGCCCACCTCTATAACAGACTGTATGTAGCTTGAATATAGAGCCCACCTCTATAACAGACTGTATGTAGCCTGAATATAGAGCCCACCTCTATAACAGACTGTATGTAGCCTGAATATAGACTCCACCTCTATAACAGACTGTATGTAGCTTGAATATAGAGCCCACCTCTATAACAGACTGTATGTAGCCTGAATATAGAGCCCACCTCTATAACAGACTGTATGTAGCCTGAATATAGAGCCCACCTCTATAACAGACTGTATGTAGCCTGAATATAGAGCCCACCTCTATAACAGACTGTATGTAGCCTGAATATAGAGCCCATCTCTATAACAGACTGTATGTAGCCTGAATATAGAGTCCACCTCTATAAAAGACTGTATGTAGCCTGAATATAGAGCCCACCTCTATAACAGACTGTATGTAGCCTGAATATAGAGCCCACCTCTATAACAGACTGTATGTAGCCTGAATATAGAGCCCACCTCTATAACAGACTGTATGTAGCCTAAATATATAGAGCCCACCTCTATAACAGACTGTATGTAGCCTGAATATAGAGCCCACCTCTATAACAGACTGTATGTAGCCTGAATATAGAGCCCACCTCTATAACAGACTGTATGTATATAGCCTGAATATAGACCCCATCTCTATAACAGACTGTATGTAGTCTGAATATAGAGCCCACCTCTATAACAGACTGTATGTAGCTTGAATATAGAGCCTACCTCTATAACAGACTGTATGTAGCTTGAATATAGAGCCCACCTCTATAACAGACTGTATGTAGCCTGAATATAGAGCCCACCTCTATAACAGACTGTATGTATATAGCCTGAATATAGAGCCCACCTCTATAACAGACTGTATGTAGCCTGAATATAAACTCCACCTCTATAACAGACTGTATGTAGCCTGAATATAGAGCCCACCTCTATAACAGACTGTATGTAGCCTGAATATAGAGCCCACCTCTATAACAGACTGTATGTAGCCTGAATATAGAGCCCACCTCTATAACAGACTGTATGTATATAGCCTGAATATAGACCCCATCTCTATAACAGACTGTATGTAGCTTGAATATAGAGCCCACCTCTATAACAGACTGTATGTAGCTTGAATATAGAGCCTACCTCTATAACAGACTGTATGTAGCCTGAATATAGAGCCCACCTCTATAACAGACTGTATGTATATAGCCTGAATATAGAGCCCACCTCTATAACAGACTGTATGTAGCCTGAATATAAACTCCACCTCTATAACAGACTGTATGTAGCCTGAATATAGAGCCCACCTCTATAACAGACTGTATGTAGCCTGAATATAGAGCCCACCTCTATAACAGACTGTATGTAGCCTGAATATAGAGCCCACCTCTATAACAGACTGTATGTAGCCTGAATATAGAGCCCACCTCTATAACAGACTGTATGTATATAGCCTGAATATAGACCCCATCTCTATAACAGACTGTATGTAGTCTGAATATAGAGCCCACCTCTATAACAGACTGTATGTAGCTTGAATATAGAGCCTACCTCTATAACAGACTGTATGTAGCTTGAATATAGAGCCCACCTCTATAACAGACTGTATGTAGCCTGAATATAGAGCCCACCTCTATAACAGACTGTATGTATATAGCCTGAATATAGAGCCCACCTCTATAACAGACTGTATGTAGCCTGAATATAAACTCCACCTCTATAACAGACTGTATGTAGCCTGAATATAGAGCCCACCTCTATAACAGACTGTATGTAGCCTGAATATAGAGCCCACCTCTATAACAGACTGTATGTAGCCTGAATATAGAGCCCACCTCTATAACAGACTGTATGTATATAGCCTGAATATAGACCCCATCTCTATAACAGACTGTATGTAGCTTGAATATAGAGCCCACCTCTATAACAGACTGTATGTAGCCGGAATATAGAGCCCACCTCTATAACACTGAATGTAGCCTGAATATAGAGCCCACCTCTATAACAGACTGTATGTAGCCTGAATATAGACTCCACCTCTATAATAGACTGTATGTAGCCTGAATATAGAGCCCACCTCTATAACAGACTGTATGTAGCTTGAATATAGAGCCCACCTCTATAACAGACTGTATGTAGCTTGAATATAGAGCCTATAGACTGTGTGTAGCCTGAATATAGAGCCCACCTCTATAACAGACTGTATGTAGCTTGAATATAGAGCCTATAGACTGTATGTAGCCTGAATATAGAGCCCACCTCTATAACAGACTGTATGTAGCTTGAATATAGAGCCCACCTCTATAACAGACTGTATGTAGCCTGAATATAGAGCCCACCTCTATAACAGACTGTATGTAGCCTGAATATAGAGCCCACCTCTATAACAGACTGTATGTAGCCTGAATATAGAGCCCACCTCTATAACACTGAATGTAGCCTGAATATAGAGCCCACCTCTATAATAGACTGTATGTAGTCTGAATATAGAGCCCACCTCTATAACAGACTGTATGTAGCTTGAATATAGAGCCCACCTCTATAACAGACTGTATGTATATAGCCTGAATATAGAGCCCACCTCTATAACAGACTGTATGTAGCCTGAATATAGACCCCACCTCTATAACAGACTGTATGTAGCCTGAATATAGAGCCCACCTCTATAACAGACTGTATGTAGCCTGAATATAGAGCCCACCTCTATAACAGACTGTATGTAGCCTGAATATAGAGCCCACCTCTATAACAGACTGTATGTATATAGCCTGAATATAGACTCCACCTCTATAACAGACTGTATGTAGCTTGAATATAGAGCCCACCTCTATAACAGACTGTATGTAGCCTGAATATAGACCCCATCTCTATAACAGACTGTATGTAGCTTGAATATAGAGCCCACCTCTATAACAGACTGTATGTAGCCTGAATATAGAGCCCACCTCTATAACAGACTGTATGTAGCCTGAATATAGACCCCATCTCTATAACAGACTGTATGTAGCTTGAATATAGAGCCCACCTCTATAACAGACTGTATGTAGCCTGAATATAGACCCCATCTCTATAACAGACTGTATGTAGCTTGAATATAGAGCCCACCTCTATAACAGACTGTATGTAGCCTGAATATAGAGCCCACCTCTATAACACTGAATGTAGCCTGAATATAGAGCCCACCTCTATAACAGACTGTATGTAGCTTGAATATAGAGCCCACCTCTATAACAGACTGTATGTAGCTTGAATATAGAGCCTATAGACTGTGTGTAGCCTGAATATAGAGCCCACCTCTATAACAGACTGTATGTAGCTTGAATATAGAGCCTATAGACTGTGTGTAGCCTGAATATAGAGCCCACCTCTATAACAGACTGTATGTAGCCTGAATATAGAGCCCACCTCTATAACAGACTGTATGTAGCTTGAATATAGAGCCTATAGACTGTATGTAGCCTGAATATAGAGCCCACCTCTATAACAGACTGTATGTAGCTTGAATATAGAGCCTATAGACTGTATGTAGCCTGAATATAGAGCCACCTCTATAACAGACCTGACATCGGTCAGTCAAGTGGCAAGTGAGGCGACAACAAAGGACGTCCACCTGGTTCTGTCTGTTGCTGGGCGATGTCTCAAGTGATAAGCTTCTGCTCTTGAGGTCCTTCTTAATGGTTGGCCTCCATGTCTCTTTGGCTCACCCTCTGTTCCTCTTTCCCTGTGGTGTCCATCGCAGGGCTGTTCTGCGGATTGGGTCTGGAGGCATGCGGCACACGTGACCATCGCCAGCGCCGCAGTTGTATTGTTTCTGCCAAGGTGCACGTCCCTGCCCTGTCTCGCAGCTCTTTATTGGAAATGGTGTTGGGCCAGAAGATCTTTTGACTGCGCCGCAAACACTTCGTTTGGAATACTTCTAGATTTTTTTTGATAGAGGCTGTGGTCTTCCAGCACTCGTCATTATCGGTAGGCTCTAAGATCTTCAAGAGCAACGTCCTCAGTGTCCTCCTACATGGGTCAGAGGACTTTGCTCTTGAAGATCTTAGAGCCTACCGGTAATGGTGAGAGACTCTTTAGTCTGTGCGAAGAGAACGATCTTATTATTGGCGGTACTTCGTTTGCGCACAAAATAGTCCACAAACTAACCTGGACATCACCTGATGGAAGGACACAACGCCAGATAGATCACATCATCATCAACAGCAAGTGGAGGCACTCCCTGCAAGACGTGCAAGTCAAGCGAGAAGCAGAGGTTGGCAGCGACCCCCACCTATTAGTTGCAAAGCTGAAACTGAAGTTGAGAAAAGCAAAGATTGGACAGAAAGGAAACCAGCATGTGGACATAGTCAAGCTCAGAGATCCAGTAATCAGGCTACGGCATTGGGTTGAAAAAACAACTTCAGCATCCTCCAAGACGAAGCAGCAATAACGCTCGGTACTAAACCTCATATAACCTGAGTGAACTGTCGGAGGCACTGTGACAGACTGAATATAACATAACGCGTAAGATGGCTCATACTACTACACACCCAGACCCGCTACACACCTGCAGCCAGGTAAGCCGTGTGGCTCACTTTGAGAAGCCTTGGGGCACAGGCAGTGGGATTGGTGCCAGGCCATGAGGACTAGAAACAACATCCGCTTGTCAGCGCGGCGCTGAGTCTGGGCTGCGACACTTGTGGAATGTCTGTACCTACCTGTGTCTGCCTGTACCTACCTGTGTCTGCCTGTACCTACCTGTGCCAGACTGACAAACATACGTCACTGTTTTAGAACAGTGGTGGCAATGACAGGCTATAGGTGGGGTGAGGAACTGAGAAAAAGAAGAGAAGAACGATAAGAAGAATTTGCTGTCTTTTAGTCAGTTTTAAATGTTTGTTTGTTTTACCTTTCATGCAGACAAAACATTTCAGAAACACTTCCACAAATACCAATCATCATCATCATCATCATCATCTAAAAAAAGTTCCAGAATCAGTTACTATGAACCATTTGTTTGTGACTGTTGGCATCTTGTTCGTAAGAGGGCGTCCGTACTCGGGGTATACCTGTAGTAGTCATGACGACACGACTCTGTGTCAAAGTTGATGACTGAGTAAACACTTGACCCTTCAGCTATTTCACCGTCAGCGAGATGTTTCAGGTGCTACATGAAGCTGACCTACGGGTTGTCAATGTCGACAGATCAACGAATTAAAATTGTTGGCCATCAGACAGCAGCTGTCCATGGAGGAGCTGAAAGAACGCAACATGGAGCTGACCAACGCCCTCAGTCTGCTCTTGCAGGTCGGTTGGAACTCGTGACTTCACAGACCATAATACTAAGACTGTGATGAGAGAGAGGAGCATTGTAAATGATTGCTAGTATATCAGTCTAGTACTTGTAACACTGATATTACATCACATATGTGTGTGTGCAGTGAAAGTGAATGTCTGTCCAATAGACTGCAGCATGACGTCAGTAATGTTAGTTGCTTTGCTTGACCAGAATATTACCCCCCCCCCCTGCATGGTACTGCAAGTTATATTTAACCACAATACATGTACTGACTTGGTAATCACACCACAACATTCAATGCATGGAACTGCAAGGCCTGCTACATCATAATGTGAATTAACTCCATGTGAACAAGGTTCAGTGTCACGTGAAACCTCGTTAAATCTCACAAAAATGTAATGTTACAAGTGAAAGATAAGTTTGACCGTGACTGTCACGTTCTACTGTGACAGTGCCTCCCACACACTGGGCCAGGGCACCGCCTCCCGTCTCCCTCCAACCCCCGCTCCGCATCACCTTCGGCTGCTCGCGGGGGCGGAGGTGTGAGTGGGGGTGGGAGCTGGGGTAGCAGCAGTTACCGAGGAGCAGACCTGACAGATCTGTTGTACTGTGACCGGGCCGTCTACCTCCCTCGACAGTCTACCTGCCCCGACTTGGTGGCTGTTAGTGTGTACAGTGTCGGAGGTAAGCAGGCAGGACTACTGTATCTCGCTGACGTCACGAGTACGGTAGGTAGATGTCTTGTGTGTTACGCCGCTCTGGGCAACGTCAAACATGTCATGTACCCCCAAGTCCCGCTGTATCGGCAAACATACTGGCAATGTATTGACAAACAAGCGTTCACTTAGCATGTTCACTGAAGTTCTAATGTCCATTGGTTTCCTGCGACCTTCACACTCAACTTTGCCAAACTTCTTCATGAGTTCCACGACATTTACCTGTTTAACGAGGACCTTGTGTCTGTTCACTTCTACCTGTCCTGTCATGCTCTCCTGTACATATACTGTCAACATATCATATCGTGCTCACTTCTACTTTTACTATGAACACATCTACTCCTCTACCTGTACTGTAAACACACCATAGCACTCACTTCTACATGTACTATGAACACAACTATTCTAACCCTCTAACTGTACTGTACTGTGAACATATCTACTCCCCTACCTGTAATAGGAACACATCATAATCATGTTCACTTCTACATTATTACGAACACATGGTGCTCACTTCTACCTGCACTGTGAACACAATGTACTCTACCACCTCTACCTGTACTGTGAACATGCCATCATGCTCTTTCACCTGTACTGTGAACACATCTACTCCCCTGCCTGTACAGCTAACACACCATCATGCTCACTTTCACCTGTACTGTGAACACATCTACTCCCCTACCTGTACTGTGAACACACCATCATGCTCACTTCTACATTATTGTGAACTCATCATGCTCACTTCTACATGCACTGAGAAAATAATCTATTTCTCTACCTGTACTGTGAACACAGCATTATTATCATTTCTACCTGTACTCACTATATATATCATCTACCTGCACTGTCAACACCATATCATGCTCACCTACATGTGCTCACTCCTTTACATGTACTGTGAGCACATCATGCTCACCTACATGTACTGTGAACACATCATGCTCACTTCTACCAATACTGTAAACACACCTTGTTCCCTTCTACCTGCACTGTAAACACATCATGCTCACTCCCACTTGTACTATGAGCTTGTACCACTTGTACTATATCATGCTCACTGTTACCTGTATTGTGAACACCACATTATCTCCTACCTGCAGTAAGCACCACGTCAAGCTTGACTTATCCTATCGCGCACCCTCTGAATCATGTCATGTATCTGTAATCTTGTGATAGTATGGCCCACTCTCTGAATCATGTCATGTGTCTGTAATCTAGATATAGTATGGCCCACTCTCTGGATAATGTCATGTGTCTGTAATCTTGTGATAGTATGGCCCACTCTCTGGATCATGTCATGTATCTGTAATCTTGTGATAGTATGGCCCACTCTCTGGATCATGTCATGTATCTGTAATCTTGTGATAGTATGGCCCACTCTCTGAATCATGTCATGTGTCTGTAATCTTGTGATAGTATGGCCCACTCTCTGAATCATGTCATGTATGTGTAATCTAGATATAGTATGGCCCACTCTCTGGATCATGTCATGTATCTGTAATCTTGTGATAGTATGGCCCACTCTCTGGATCATGTCATGTATCTGTAATCTTGTGATAGTATGGCCCACTCTCTGGATCATGTCATGTATCTGTAATCTTGTGATAGTATGGCCCACTCTCTGGATCATGTCATGTATCTGTAATCTTGTGATAGTATGGCCCACTCTCTGAATCATGTCATGTATGTGTAATCTAGATATAGTATGGCCCACTCTCTGGATCATGTCATGTATCTGTAATCTTGTGATAGTATGGCCCACTCTCTGAATCATGTCATGTATGTGTAATCTAGATATAGTATGGCCCACTCTCTGGATCATGTCATGTATCTGTAATCTTGTGATAGTATGGCCCACTCTCTGAATCATGTCATGTGTCTGTAATCTTGTGATAGTATGGCCCACTCTCTGGATCATGTCATGTATCTGTAATCTTGTGATAGTATGGCCCACTCTCTGAATCATGTCATGTATCTGTAATCTTGTTATAGTATGGCCCACTCTCTGAATCATGTCATGTATGTGTAATCTTGTGATAGTATGGCCCACTCTCTGGATCATGTCATGTATCTGTAATCTTGTGATAGTATGGCCCACTCTCTGGATCATGTCATGTATCTGTAATCTTGTGATAGTATGGCCCACTCTCTGAATCATGTCATGTGTCTGTAATCTTGTTATAGTATGGTCCACTCTCTGAATCATGTCATGTATCTGTAATCTTGTTATAGTATGGCCCACTCTCTGAACCCTCCTGTAGACTTCTTTTGTCTATACTCTTGTCTACACCATGTATATGTAGACTTGAACATGTACTGTGTAGTACTATTGTATACATTATGCCTAGGTAGACTTGAACATGTACTGTGTTGTACTATTGTATACATTATTCATATGTAGAGTGGTACATGCTGAGTATGTTATGTATCTGTACTCATGGACGCTGACATTGTCTAACTGAAGGGAGCTTGTGAGGAGTAGCTGATGACAATGTATATGTTATCGGCAATGTGTACAAACCGACATTGTGTAGAATACCCAGGCAAGGTATACACTGGTGGAAATGGGATGTCAAAGTATCAAATACATCACATTTCATACATTTCCTCGGCATTTTATAGAATACCTAAATGGCAAACCGCCAGAGTGTACAAAAAGCAAGGTGTAAAAAAAAGGCGTTGGAGTGAAGCCTATGGTATTTTCTGATTTCAATTGCTGCTGTCAGGTGGATCTAATCGACTTTCAGTGCCACCCTGACAAGGAATACAAGTTATGATGGTGCAGCCAGATCATCTCACCAAGTTTGTAGTTCTCAGGACTCTGAAAACAAAGACAGATGAAGAAGTAGCTTGCAACTTGATGGACATGTTTACATTGCTTGGTGCACCATCGATGTTACAGTCCGACAACGGTCAGAAGTTTGCGAATAAATTGGTCAGCAGGCTGAAGGAATACTGGTCCACTTTGAAGATTGTGTATGGGAAGCCGTGCCACTCACAAAGCCAAGGAAGCGTCGAAAGAGGTAACCAAGACATCGAAAATATGTTGACTACATGGATGCAAGATGAAAAATCTGACCGCTCGCGCGAGGGAATACGGTTTGTCCAACTTATGGAAAACACGACCTTTCACTCTGGGATTCAGAGAACACTTTACAAACTCTCTTTGGCTGCAAAGCTTAAGTGGGTCTCACAACATTTTACCTACCCCAAGATATTTTACATGGTGTACAGAGAGAGGAGTTAGTTAATTGTTGTTTATGCCAAGTACAGAGAGAGGAAGAACTGGAAAATGAAATAGAAAGTGTACAAACAATAATACACCTGGAAGACAGACCATCCAGTAGAAGAGACTGAGGTTACTGCACAAAATACTGACGAGAATTCAATCCATGATGAAGGAAACCAAAGTAACAGGGAAGACATGAACATTGAAGAAGCCTCCTTTTCTGTCACGTGTTGTGTGTGTTTAAAGAAAAGCAGCGGCGCCCACACATGCAGACAGTGCTGCCGGAACGTTCGTGCGATCTGTGGAGACGATAATAAAGACGATGACTGTGAGGAAATGGAAGGTTATGGGGTTAATACTTGGTGCACTATTTGCTGCTTCAACATTGAGAATACGGTAGAAAGTAAGAGACAATGGAAACGGAATCTAGAAGTACAGGCCAAGAAAATGAAAATGGACCCTGACAAAAACTTTCCTCCTGCATCTTTGGGCGACACCGTGCGGGTTCGTATCCCCGACGTAGACAAGTGACTCGGCTATTCTTGAAATGTTGCCAGTTGTTATGGATGAGACAAAATTAGGCGGCTTGTACCGACTTGGGATGGTGCGAGGAATTTTGAACCAGCTCGGTCTATGCAAGATCACAATTCTGTTTGTTAAAAGAACTTACTGAAGGTTGAAGTTCCTGACCACGAAATATCTCTTCGATCTGCTGCTATTGCTCAGTCCGCAGGAAGTTGCCAAGGATTTTTTGAGGTGTATGTGCAAGACTCAGTGCCCAAATAACAAATACCTTTGTGTAAACAAGAAAATTAAGTGCAATTCAAACTGCCATTCCATGCTGCAACAAATAGTAAGTAATGACACTTCTGATTCCTTTGTTCTCCCATTCAAGATGTCTTGTGGTTCATTTTGTATTTCTTCATTTTTAGACAGTTTGCTACTAAAGACCTTTCCAATCTGAACATTTCACACTTGGCCTAAAGTAGTACTTGTCACTCTTTCTAATGCCTTGGCATTTTATGCAATGCCTAGGAAAAGAATGTAACAACGCAGATATTTTATGCCTTGCCTGCAAACGACAGCGATTGTGTACATTGCCTAGGTATTCTATAGAACGCCGGTTTTTCATACATTGCCGGTAACATATATACATCGTGTGGTTCTGAAGCAACACTGCTCTGCCTATACACAGATACGAGAGCCACATCCACCCTCCTATATACACAGAACTACCCTTCTACATAGAGGAAGAGGGGAAAGGGGAGAGGGATGTAGAATGAGTGGGGTTGGAAGTGGGAGAAAGACAGTAGGGAAGATGGGAGATGACAGAGGGTTGGAGGGAAAGAGTAGGCAGGGAGAGCAATCACGAGAGAGAGGTAGACTGCACTGCAGTGGGGGGGGGGGGAAACCGGGATTTGGCAGTGAGAGCAGGGGAGGGGAGAGAGAAAAAACCCCCACCATATTCTGGAACTTTTCTTGATGCTGTCTGTCTCTTGACTAGTTGTTACTTTTTGTAATGAAAGTTTTGTTACAAGAGTCACCATTAAGAAGGTTCACCTGCCTTGCAACTACAGGTGAGCAGTCTCACTTGGCGTCGGCTGTGGACGACACGTGTGATGTCAACAGACAGCACTGTGCTGCTGATGGTGACCACCACCACCACATTGATGGACACCACCACAACCAGGCTGGCCACGACAGGAGTCTGGCAGAAGACTTGCTGCGAGAGTTAAGTCTCTATGGACCTGGCAGTCCCAACTTCACTCTTGCTGATGTCCAGTAGGCCATCCACAGGGCGCTCTGTATGTGGTGTGCATGTGTGTGTGTGTGTGTGTCTGTCTGTCAGCTGCTACATCCTTCTGAACTATGTCAAGGCCACCAACCAGGACATAGTTTGGTGGAGAGGGCAGTGACACCTGAATAAACCTTGCATGCAGCTGTGGGTTTCTCATCACCTGGGCAAAGATCATGATCACTGCCATGTGTGGGAACTTCGGCGTGTGGTCAGTGTTTAGCACATATTAGGGTGTGGAGGGGAGGAGGCGGAGCTGAGGGGACCCAGGTAAATTTACCTGTAACAAGCTTCTCACAATGTCATTTTAAAAAATATTTACACATTTCTTTATAAATATAAGTATTTTAAAAGTGAACACTAAATAAATGTGATTCACCGCAGGGTTTGAAAACCTCCAGTGAGGTGAAGGTATGCGCATGAATTAGTAGGTCACGTGCTGGTCTCGATTCTGTGGGTAGGTCATGTGGCACCTACAGCCTCTTCCCACAACCAGAACTTGATAACATCCGAAGGGCAGCAAGAACATTTTATTTATGACTTGAACATGGTCCTTGTCATCTAAAATGTACAACCTTGATCTGCCTGAACACTGTTCACATAGTATGCACTAGAAGTCACAGCACACAACAACAGCAAGACGGCAGCCACAGGTTTACAATGGTAGTAAAAATAATTTTTTAATAAAGAAAAATATTCTGGACGGAACAGTGCACAATGCAGACAAGAAGCAAATTAAATCTAAACAGATTTATGTTCACAAGAGCTGAACAACTCTTGCAGCATGCAAACAGAAACATTAATGTGCACAAATCTATACTCATGAGAGAACCATGTAAGATTTTTCACACTGGGGTATAAAATGTAAAGATATTCACAGACAAAGAATGAAACAGGGACAACACTTGAATGTATTTCTAATAAATGATGCAAAAATAATGCCTTCGCAAATGGTACATTCAAACACAGACATAATGATACCGATTTGTTGGATGGAACAAGTGTAAGCAACCAAACATTAAAAAAAAAATGCATACTGCTGCTATCAAAATTAAAAACTGATGTCCACATTGTGATTAAAGCTTGTGCACACAAGCATGCATTCTTAGGCCTGTAGACGTGCAGGCACACACACTGAGGATTACAAAGGAGAACAGAAACATAACTTAGAATAAAAATATCACACACTCAAAGCTATTTAAAATTTTTCAAATTGTCAGTTTTATCAGAAGCAAAGTGCCAAACCTCAACTTTCTGCAGTCTTAAGCGGAGTTTAAATAATCTGTTCCAATAAAACAAAGACACAAAATGAAAACAATGGTATTTAGACTGTTGTCTGTTTAGAACTGTTAAATGGGCCACAAAAATCTCTGATGTGGTGTGTGAGAAATGGCTGATCCGAAAGTCAGCAAACCACAGAGCTGTGTATGTTGGTATAGAAATATGCTACAGCGATGTCATGAACTATTAAGTGTAAATAACACCCAGTGAGCAGGGTGAGGCGTCCACAAACACCAGTGTAACAGACATGCATTCAGGGACAGGAGACAGAAATACCTGTGTAACGGTTACCATGAACCAATTTATTGCTGCATCATTCTCATCTGAGAAAATACTGAAAACTGACGGCTGATTTTGCAAAGTTTGTTTCAAAAACACCAGCTTGTTAATAAAATAAACCCCCAACATAAAATTTTGTGTGTGCGTGAATGTGTGTGTGAGTGAGTGAGCACACAAGAAGAGAGGAGAGAAGGGGAGCAGCCAATAAAGCCAGTTGACAGCCAGCATTGCCAGACACTTTGAACAAGAATGGAAGAGATGTAAATAATGTCAGAAGCAGGTGCACATACAAACAATATTTTTGAATCCCAACTTAATAATGAACTAGAGAGTTTAATTTTCTCAGGACAATTGTGTGTGAGACAAAGAAATTCACTAGGCTTATCTAAAACTTTATGCAAAATGCTATGTTCATTCATTCAAAAAAAAAAAAAACCCTCAAAATGCCCTGTAACTTCATTTCTATACCACTCAATCAGTCGAAGTAAATGTCTTAAATCATACAGATATATATATATATCAGATCAAGAACAGATGGAGAAAGATTTCAAAACAGAGTTTTCATCATTCAATGAATAAACAATGTTTAAAAAAGCAAATCCTGATGTGAATCATTATTTCTTAATGAACAACATTTCTTCCTTCACTAATATGGTCTATCATTGTAAAATAAAAAAAAAATGAGTTCATCAACTAATGAGAATTCCTGTTTGTCAAACACAACATGAGGTTAAGCATATGCATTTTTATATGCACCGACCTGACAGACTGAAAAGCCTTCACCAGAAGAGATACTCCCCCTCTCCTGACCAAGTGCCACTCAAGATAAGCATGCTCTCTATGAGTGTGAATATGCGCTATAAAAATCTTCATTTATTATTAAGGTCATGGCACGTTAAACATGAAAACACAAACTAGCTACATCAAGGAAATCGTGGACCTCGACACTAAGTAAAAGAAGGGTGAGAAAGATGTGCATCTAAAAGACATCACTGCTATTTACGACTGACCTGCTTATGAGTCAGCAAGAAGGGAAAGGAAAGGACAGAGTAGTAGTCGGAGGTGGTGGTGGCTGCATGTCAGGTGTAATGCCAGCAGTACTTGAGAAGCAGCAATGATCATCAATAAACACGCATTTTGCCAGCCTGCATACACGGTCAAATATTCTACACAAAAGCATCACAATTCTTTTGCCATATAAACTTATTCAACAGATCTCTCTTTTTTATTTTTAAACATTATTTACATTATTGTCAATGCTTCAATATGCTGAATCAACACTAAAGTATTTCTGCAATCCAGATGTCCCACACGTGCTCCTGTTTGACTGGAAACGTTTAATTTTGGTGGTATCAAAAACAAAACAAAAAACAAACAAACAAACAAAAGCCTACTCTCCCAAATAAAAAAATCAGATGTAAGACTATTCAAAGCATGTTGAATAAAGATCACCATCAATCAACAGCCACACTGTAACCGTGAAGATCATCAACATGCACTTCTCCTGACAGACACAAAAGGATCAGGACTCATTAAGTACATTCATTTGAAAGAACCATGTGGGTTATTAAAGATAAAAGATAATTCAGGTATGTACTGCATCATGGTCAGGAAATTTACTGTATTTACATCAGCAAGTGTGCTATGTAGGCAAACATGAAAATCCAGCATTTGGATTCTTTCCCTTGCATACAGTGGTGGTATTACATGAGCACACTTCAGCCGATTCACGATGTCGCCTACGTAGTGTGATGTGCAGCATACAAACATATGTTGCTCGTGATGAACATCTATTCCAGAAGCACAGCTCAAATGTTCTCCCATAATCACTGTGAATTGTCATGTTCCTCATGTCACAAGACACTTGTCAAAAATATGCTCCTAACATTTACAGTAAATATCAGTCATCAGCATTCAGCCAAATGTTATCTGTCTCCTACTAAAACACCAGCAGTGGCTCCTAAAATCTCAGCATCATTTTATTTCTTGTAAGAATAGCATAAATAAAAATATGCTTAGCTCTCATAAATCTTCCACATTCTTGAAAAACGTTTGTTTCCATTTCTCCATATAATATTTTATTTCATCAAAAACAATAAAAAATTTAAAAGTACACATTTAAAAGCAAGATCAGAATTAGTTTTAAGATAGAAATAAAAATATGCAGTTGGTTTATAACTTCATAGGACGAAAAAGCAATATTTATGCAATCTACAAAGTCAGTCAAAACTATAAATCCCCCCCCCACCCTACAACACTACACCTTCAAACCTGTACATACACATCAGCTGCAAACAGCTATTTCAGCATCAGTTGGTTTTTCTGTTCTTTGTTTTTGGTGACTTAAAGTGGAATCGACAAGCACACAGCACAAATACTTGTTCAAGAATGAAAAGCAAGGTGGCTAAAAAGCTAAAATTAGAGCACATCACCTGATAAAGAGAGATTGTCTGATCCCAGCAAGACTCATGATAAGAGAAAGTGTACCTCCAAGGAAAAAGTGTCTTTAATAGGGAGCAGCAGCAAATGGAGGAAAAAACCCCGGAATTTCCCCGTAGTGTTGACAGATGGATGATAATGACTACTTTGGAACCAGCCCACGCGAAGCTGGAAATTTTTGGTCCTCCACTCTCTTGCTGGCTGTTTTGGGTCTGGAAGTTGAGCCAGAGAATGTCAGCATACAGTTTAATAATTAATAAATGAGAAACATCATTAACAATTTTTCTACAATACATATCCTTTTCTCTCCCCACGTCTTTTCTCTAACTCAGTAAGGATTTAAAAATATCTGGACTATCACAAGGAGAAATTACTCTTCATTCACCCATTTTGTTCATAATGGAAAGCATAACAAAATCACTTCTAATGCATACTCATGCGAGGTGCAATGGAGCAGCTTTGTTAAGGTCATGGAGAGAGCTAAGATCAGAACAAAGTGTGTAAAGGAACAGCAAATGGAGTCATTGGACAATATCTTTAAAAGTAGTCTTAAAAATGAAACAGGACAGATTAAGATATTTTAGTGCACCTTGCGGCCTTCTTCTTGGCTTTGGCTTTGCCCATGATTACAGCAGCTCCCCCATCAATGTCAATGTCATCTTCATCTTGAAGAGCTGCATCCAGGGCTGCCTGGACCCTGGGGGCCACAGTGGGCCCCTCGTAGTCCCTGGTTGTACGATTAGGCATGTCCAGCTCCACACACAGAATGTTTTCTCCCTTAAGAAGAGAGCAGAATCCTTCAGCACACGTGTGCTTCCTCTTTGGTGAGACTTAACATATTTTTTATAATAAATTGTCTTCGCTTTCTGCTAGAGGTAAGACATATTTGACTAAAAAAGGTCCACAGTTTCAGGTTTTTCTTCTTCTTGTCATGTAAAGTTTGCTTTCACAAGGGTTATATGAAAGTTGCTTGATCTGATTTTTGACCATGACTGCTTTTCTGACTAAACTCAGGAAAACTTCTGAATAGCTGCATACTCCCACTGTTAAGTGCAAAATGTAATTTTCCACCTATCCACACAAACCTACTTTCGACCTACTTAAACAGCTCTTTCTGAATTCATTTAATTAAATTGACCTTCAGTCTGCATTTCTATCATCCATACCCTACAAAGTTTACAGTAAATAGCAACATTGAACTGACGGAATTAAGCAAAATTAAAAGCAAAGAAAGCAACTAGTAAGAACAATCTGTCACCTTAAACCGAGGGTTGCCTCCCATAGCACAGCCTTTTCGAGCAAACTCTGAGACAGGACGTTTGTTTCCCAGTGCTGAGACAGGTCGCTTGGCCATCGTTTGAGTGCTGAAGGGGAGGGAACCCAAAATTTTGTATTCATTTCACCAAGTTCATGTTTTGCTCGAGTCTATCTAGCATCAGGCAATGTTAGCAATCACAGAGACTATACCTGTTTACATCACTGACCACAGCATTGTAACAACAAAAAGCTTATAATCTCTCAATCTGAAGTAGACATTTTCCAAAACAACAAAACCACATGACTCAAAATGTTAGAAAAAAAACCCCCATAAAAATGGTCAAAATGAACTCAGTAAGCAATTTTTTGACAAAACTGCTGTGAATATACTTTTGCAGAATTTTTCATTTTCTATCATCAAAGATTTTGTTGGCCTCACCAAGAGCTTTTCAGTCCCAGCACATTGATCTCACCTCCATAAGGGAAAATGCATTCAAATTTAACTATTTTATTATTATTATTATTATTATAAACTTTCCCTCTTTATATGCCTCAGCCTCTGTGTTTTATACAATTTATACTATGACAGCAGTCATGATCTAAGTATATAAGCAGCTGAATGTCACCATGTTATCTTTTGTGCAGCGCTGCTGCTACTGTCAATTAACATCAACAATCACGTGTTTACCATTAAAAATCATGTTTAACATCAACAATCATGTGGGGGAAATCTATAATTGTCTTCGCGAATGACCAAACTTGTGTTGTATTATAAAGATAATTACATGAGCGAAATATTAAAGAATTAACTCACTTTTTGTTGGCCAGTGGACGCAGCATCCAGGTGTCAGCATCTTCGTCATACACAGCACGGTTCATCAGTTTGGTCTTCTCTTCAGGGGGTATGAAGTTCTCAATTATAAGATACCTGCACACCATTTGCGTGTGCATTTAGATAAGACATATAATATATGAGAGTTCTTGTCAGATTTATGACATGTAATATCCGAGTGTTCTTGTCACTGGGGTAATGTTCCCATATCTGACATATACAATGTTCTTATATCTGAAATGAATATCTACATACATAGCGTTCTTAATTCTGACATGTAATGTTCATGTATCTGACCAGTGATAATCCTACATCTGACTTGAATAACATTTCTATATCTGATGTGAATAATGTGATATTCTCGTCAGAGAGTAGTAGTGTGTTATGTAGTAGGGACTATGCTGTACTTGAGTTTAAGTTCTCTTGTCAGCTCCATGAGCGTCTGCTCCAGCTCTTGCCGCTCCTTAGTGTGTTCCTCCTGCAGGTCCTGGATCTCGGCCTTAGTGGCCTGCAGCTTCCCAAACAGCTGAATGCACACATTCACATAATAAACACCATATTAGCAAGTGTCCACAGATACAGAGTAAGCATTAAATTTATAGTGAAAATCCATTAATGTTTCAATACGTTACCATCTGCAAACCAAAACAATCTTTTCCTTTTGAAACAGCAAATACTGCATCTTTATCAGTCAAAGTTTACAAGTCTTCTGATATCATCTATGCCAAATGCAAGAGACAGTGGCTAAAAGACTGAATTAATTTTAGGATCATTAAGATCACTGATTCACATGGTCATGGACTATGAAGAAACTGTCAAACAGATTGAGAAAAACTTAAGAAATGTCATGAAAAGGACCTGTCATCAGCACACACAGTTCAAGGGTCTCCACCCTGCTGCTGACCTTCTTGAGTTTCTTTGTCTTGACTTCCACCTCCTGCTGCAGAGAGTTGTAAGTTTCTTTTATCTCCACGGCAGACTCTTCCTTCTCTTCCAGCTTTTGTTGAATTTCACGCTCTTTGCGCTGCAGCCACAGGGACAGAGAACATTACCATGTTTACATTCATCTAGAAAATCTGAGCTGTAGCTATGGTGAGAGAGCATCCCCACACAAACAGGTCTACACCTCTTTCTGGATCGACACATCTAACCATAACAATTGTCTCTGATGGAAAAATTTCTAGACATCTTGATTTTAGCATGATGATTTTTGTATTTTGTGACACAGTTTTAAACTATAACTAAAGAAATAAAACCCACAGCCTGCTCTAGAAGTTCCTGTCGTTTTTGCTCCAGTGCTCGCTGCTGCTCATTGGTGTGGTCCACAATGTTCTTGCCACCCATCAGAAGTTTGCTTTCCATAGCCTGCAAAACAGTGTCTGTCATCTCTCACATAATGCTTTTCTGGTGTCAAGACATGGGGGAACTATTTAGTAAATTTAAATCCTATCTCATTTCTTTTTATGTAAAAGGTTTTCAAAACAATTTATGTTTATTGTTAATTGTTTATCTGCAGTTAAACATGCCCTTATTTAAAGGTCTTCATCCTCTTATTTCTTTATATTATATTACCTTTATTTTCACGGCCAGCTGGTCTCTTTGTTCCTTTTCTTTGGCCAGCCGGGATTCTTTCTCTTGGAGTTCCCCAAGGAGATGCTCCTTTTCCTGAACAAAAGAAATAAACTTTTAAGACATGAAGTTCCAAGAAAGATGAACAGAAGACTTGAAATCACATGCCCACCACCCCCACACACAACATACACTAAACTATTTGGCACTAGGTCTGAACACATTCATTGAGGAAGGACAGACCCAAAAAATACCAACAAACCTCAGCAATGAGTGACTGGTTATTGAGGATAGCCTTCTTCTGTTCTTCCAGCCTAGCCATTTGTTCTTGCATGAACAATCCCTCATCTTCTTCATCCCCTTCATCATCATCTTCATCATCTTCTATAATCTGTCCTGTTAGCCACAAATCATCAATAAACAGTCAAAAGATAGTCAGATATGTTTTGTGTCTAAAGAAAGAATAGATACATTTTCTGTTAAATAAAACAGTACCAAATTCTGTACCAAGAAATAATAGGTCCAATATCTGCAATGCTTTTATGTCCTGATCGCTGTCCTTTGTATGGCTTTACTGGAAGTGAGTGTTTTGTAACTACATGGTAGTGAAGTCTGTGACAACATTTACTAATTATGACATCTGCAGTGGAATGATTACATGTACTAGACATGTCAGTTACAGCCTATCTGAGCACACAGTGGACTAGCATTACTTGTAACATACTAAAAACTTGCAAGTAATATACTAACAAATTACTAGTAGCATGCTAACAAAGTACCATCTCTTGTTCTCCTTGATCTTCTCTTCTTTTTCTTTTTGGGGCCACCCCGTTCAGCCAACTGATTCTTCAACCTGATCAAGAAAGGCCACAAACCACACAAGTAGAGTGCATGCTTCAAACAAGCGATCACTAAAGAACATTCTGTGTATTGCAATTATCAACAGTTATCCAGGCCTGGAGTGTCAGCTGAACATCATAAAAGACTTAGAACTACGCCATGGCCATCACAGAAAATAATCAGGCTATGATGGTTATCACAAACTCCGCCATTGCCGGTCCCAAGCCCGGATGAGAAAGGAGGAGGGTTGGGCATAGGGCTAGCAACCCTATCCCGTAAAAACTTTTATGCTACGGAAACAACGGCTAGAGAAATAACTTCATCTGGTAGAAGGAGTGATGCAGTCCAGACAACTGGCCCTATGACGGCAAGAGATCAAAGCCAAATGAAAAGGACCTCAAGAACAGAGGTCTGTCACTCGAAACAGCCCCCAGAACAGCAGCAGACAGAGCCAGATGGAGATCCCTAGCTGTTGCCTCACGTGCCAGACGGCACAATGAGGACTGATGATGATGATGATGATGATGATGATGATGATGATGATGATGATGATGATGATGATGGTTATCACAGAACATAATCCCGCTATGTTGGGCATCACAGAACATTATCAGGCTATGACAGCCATCACAGAACATAATCAGTTTGGCCTACATACATTGGGCAAGTTATGGAGCTGAACTATGGGACTTACTGTGCAAAAGATGTGAGCAATTTGTCACAAAAAAGTTAACAGAGCAAATAGAGCTGGGAGTGGAATGTAGGAAATACATACCTGTTAATTTCCTCTTGAAATTCGCGAAGCAAGGCATCTTTTGGATCTTCATTGATTCTGGGCTTATTCTTTATGTTCTTTGCACGGCTAGCATACCTGAAGACAATGGCATCTATTTAACACTTTTTTAAACAACTGTACCATCATTTAGCATATGATCTCAGGTTAGTTTTATGCTGACTGGTGTTTAAGCGAGTAAAGCAGATTCATATAAAATCTTCCAGCATAAACCATAAAACAAGCAGCTGTTCTGAATTTTTAAATCTAATGTAGGAAGTGAAAAAAAGTCTCTTTTTGAACCATTGACCTTATACCTATGCTCGTTAAACAACTTGCCTGAGCGTGGTCAAGGTTTCGTCATAGTTGTAGCCAGCGGGCCCAATATTAGCCACCATCACTGTTCTGCTGTTTCCTCCTAGTGAGTCTGTGCCAAACAATGAATGTTTGATGAATCTTTGCTCTCACAATATTAGTACCACCACACCACTCTCAGTCCCTCTACCCTGTCACCCTCCATTAAATATAAAGACAATATCAGCTGCATATGGTCACTACATTTATTCAATCGTCCCTTGGCTGGTACTGGTTGCTGCGGGAGGCACATGCATGTAATCAGATCTGCTCCTAATTAGAAAAGTAAGATTAGCATCTGAGAAGCTGGTAACTGCATAAAAATGTAGCCTGGAAAGGGTAGAAATGCTGAAATAATGTAAGGAACTAGCCTCATAATGGTACAGACCTGCAGACAAATGTAAGTGGGCCACTCATGATGTCACCAATATACCTTCTTAAGCAGTGAAGACAAAAGAAAATCAGTCTCTTCTTAGCTGGAATACTGTTACTCTCAGAGATATTAAACAGGTTTTTGTTTTCTTATACTTTTTATCTTGGGAAGAGAAGTAAAAAGGTGTATCTCTCTGTGCCAGCCTCTGTGGGACTCCACATCAGATATCTGCATCAGGATCGTGACATCAACAGCAACAATGGCTAGGCTGGACAGGGTCTGGCACAGCCACAATAAATTTTCTATGAAGTATAATCTGTACGAGTCCCTTGTAGTACCAATCCTGCTTTACAGATGTGAAATGCGGACTCTGCTTGCCAATATGGAGAGGAGAATCGAGACATTTGAGAACAAGTGCCTAAGGGGACTGTTCTGGGTCTTCTGCAGAAAACATAAAACCAATGACTTTGTATGAAGCACAGATGTCACACTTGCAAGACACCAGGAAACCCTACTTGCATCAGTCAAATGGCATAAACTGATCTGGTTTGGTTATGTAACCCAGCATGACACTTTGCCGAAGACTGTCTTTCAAAATACCCTGGAGGGTGATTGATGTCATGGTGGCCAGAGGAAGAACTGGCTTACAAACATGAAGGAGTGGACTTGTCTTGTGCACGACTTACTATTGCCCAAAACAGGTGTGAGTGGTAGGCCTTGCCAGCTGCCACGCCTATCCATGTGCTCACTCCAACGACTGGTACCAGTCAAGGGATGAATGACTAAGAAAATTTGGACCTACAAAGAGACATTAAAATTGACTTTTGGATGGTGTTTCATGTGAAGAAGCATGAAAACAGACAACATGTTAAATGCTCTGCACCTTGCAAGAGACGTGTGAGTTTGGAGTCTCTGTAGGGAACATGTGTTGTTTTAACATCCACCAGGGCGGAGATGACATTGCTAAGAGCTGAAAGTGACAGGTTGATTTTCGTTGCTTCTTTGAATCTGTCCCCCTAAAACACCAGAATGTGAGAAATCATCTTAATTATTACAATCAGAGTTGACTACATAAGACTGAGGTTACATTTCTTCACATAAATTACGAATTACAAACACACAATCTGGCAACACTGGAGGAAATGTGATGAAAATAGAACTCTTTAGAACAATGATGGAAAAACTGTGGAGAAGGAGGAGACAGTAATGACAACAGCACAGTGGTGGTTGTGGTTGTAGTAGTGGTGAAGATGATGATGATGATGATGATGATGATGATGATGATGATGATGATGATGATGATGATGATGCATGTCTAAATGAAAAATAGAAAAGAATGTTATAAACACTCAACATAGAAAAACATTTGCCATGATGCTTATTATGAAGAGTAATAGTTTATTATACTGATACTATCTGGAGATTTACTGTTGATAACACTTACAGAGTGATAGTTTATTATACTGATATCATCTGGAGATTTATTACTAATTACACTCGCAGAGTAATAGTTTATTATACTGATATTGTCTGGAGATTTACTGTTCATGGAATAGCAGTTTATTGAGTCTGCTGACAGGACAATACTGCTAACACTCACAGTGGCCCCAGTCTTTGCTTGTCGCTCACTTCCTGCCAGGTCCACCATGTTCAGCTTGCCAACACGAATGTGATTCTCTCCATCTGCCCCAACCTAAAACCAAACACCAAAGCTCATTAAATGCACCTAGTTGCAAAGAAATAGAAGTTTATTATTCATCTATTCATTTTTCTATCATGCTGCATATGATTCATATTCATATTATTCTATTCTGTTTGTGATCAACCCTTGATGGATGAACCTAAGAAGCAATTTATTTATTCAGTGCTCTTCCTTGGCATGAGACTGCTGAAAGCCACTAGTTATCAAGCAAAAGTTTGAAACATCAACAGAAGCCTAAAGTACACTTAAAAATACACAGCTACAATCAGGGCCGGTTCTACCTATTAGGCAAACCTAGGCAGTTGCCTAGGGCGCAGCCAGGAAGGGGGCGCAAAAATGGCCTGCTGTTTTTTTTAATTAATAAATTTAGGGAAAATATCATTTTCACAGATTGACATTAGCAGGACACCTTTCCTCTGCTTGTAGACTGCCCACCACGCTAGTTTCTCAGTACATGTATTACAGGAAAATCCCATTATCCTGGGCGCACTTGCAGTGACCAGCTAACCAGCAGGGAAGTAGAGGGCGGAGAGGGGGCAGCAGAGGGGCGGGGAAGGGCGGAGGTTTGGGGCGGCGTTGTTGTGTGGGGCTGGGGGCTGGTGGCGCAGTCATGGAGAGGGGGCGCAAAAATGGCCTGCTGTTTCGTTTTTTTAAGTGATGAAAAGTGTTAGGGAAAAATATTTTCATAGAATGACATTAGCAGGACACCTTTCTTCTGCTTGTAGGTTGACTTCACCACGCGAGTTTCTCAGTTCATGTATTGTAGGAAAACCCATTATTACAGGGTGCTCTTGAAGTGACCAGCTAACCAGTGGGGAGGAGAGAGAAGAGGGCAGATGGGGTGGTGTATAGACAGCGGAGGGGCGGGGGAAAGGCGGCGTTGGTGGATGGGGCCTGGTCAGGGTGGACCCCTACAATGGATGGGACCACATTCCATTGATACCAACCTCACCTTTCTCTCTTCTATCCTACTTTGGAAGACGTTCCGCACTCACACATTAAAAACGCCGCAGCTGAGATCAGGGACAACAACACTGACTTGAGTTTGCTACACAAGTTTCTTTTTGGTTATGACAACTGTTTTATCCTCAATATTTGTTACGAACTTTGAACCCCAGGGAACTTAGCTAATGTCACGATCGAATTCTTAGTTAATAAGAGTATTAAAGCCTTTAGCAAACAAATATCAGAGACACTTAATTGAAGTTCAATAGCATATCTATTTTTATTGTCAGATTTCAGATCAGTTTATTTAATTTACTGTCACGAACCTGTTTTCTCCTTAGTGCTGTGTACAGCGGTGACACTGATGGCCTAGAGTCTTGTACTTACTGTTGTGACTCATGGTCGTGAATATTTAACTTTCTTATTAATTATTTTCGGTTCGATGAGTGTATTACACTTAATTTAGTTGTCAAATTGTAATTTTTGTTTATTTTTATTATCTAAGAGTGCGTCTGTTTGTTTACAGCTTGAACAGATAGCTTGTTGTTATTCTATATTGACAGAATATTTGAAATTGGTTATTAAGAGATTTATGTCTGTTAAACTATAGTCTTTATACTTCTCTAGTTTTCAACAAACCTATCAGGCCGGAGACCAGCTGCCTTAACACCATGATTTACAACTTTGCATCTAGAAGACTTTCCCTTTGTACCGCCCTACCCACCTGTCAGGTGTGACTTTGGATGGGAACATGTGATAGCTGCGCGATGAGGGTGGTCTAGATGCTAGAAGCTGTGATACATGTAGCTTGAGTTTAAGACCACACAGCAAAATAAGACCAGAGCAAGGTGCTACAGATTTCTTGTCTCCATCAGTCAGTCACCACTCCATAAAACCTTTTACACGAGTGTTTGAAATCCCCCTACTCATAAGTGTAGGTCTGATTTGGTAGACATGCAAGTATCCATGTATGTATGATGCACGCCTGAAATTGAAAAACAGACGTCGTTTTTCTTGACAAAAAGTAGTTCTTATTTATAAGTTATTAATCAAATCGGAGAGCGAATTCTCGAAAAAGGTTTAATTTTAATAAGCCATTCTTTGACACTTCTGAATTCCAACACTTCTGGTCATAATGAGTTCTTGTAGAAAACCACTTTTCCACTATTTTCAAGCAGCAAACATGTAGTTAGTGCGGTTTTACTTGTTAGTTCGTCTGTAAGATGAGAAAGAAGAGAACGATTGAAAGCACTTGCCAAGATGCTAAGGGGAAAGGCCCAAAGGGTAGTGATAAATCTATCACAGTTAATGACCAGTGGGATCAGATGAGAAGACTGGACAAAGAAGGTGGTGCGATGTTACTTGATAGTTGTCCATGAGATGAGAAAGAGAGAGGAGAGAAAGACTGAAAGAACCTAACTGTGGTGGCTTAGTGAAGAAAGGTAGATATAAATCTCTACCACTTTAAAGGCAGTCAGATCACATTAACAGGGCTGGACAACCAAGATCGGGGGGGGATGGGGGGAGGGAAAGGTAGTCTTAACTGTAACTTAAAACCCACAAGATGTTGTAAAAACCTCAGTTTACTGAGCGGCTGCAGACATCTCGTGCTGCTGTTTAATGTGTAATGGTCTGTTCGGGCGCTTGAAGCTATCATCCTTCCAAAGCTGAATCAGTAAAAGGTCTAACAGAAGATCTGTGAACTGAACTGTTCTATAAGACTTTATTTGTGAACTGAACTGTTCTATAAGACTATTTGTGAACTGGATTTAGCTGTACAAGAGTGAACAGTGCATACTGTCCTACAGCCCCGACATCATGAGAGTTTGTAAAGATAAGTTTGCATGATTTTTATACACTGTGATAGAGCTGTATATAGTTTATTAACACAATTTGTCTCTTTCTTTACCTTCATTTTATTTCCTCATTTCTTATCATGCTTATTTTGTTTGTGTAGATCCAAAGGGTTGTGATAGTGGTGGTACAACCTTTTGCAAAACTTTTCATTGCACAAACGGGTCCCTTACAGCCTTGTGGTCTTTAATGTAAGCCTGGGTTTGTTGTTTAAAATTTCAGTTAAGAAAACAGAGTTAAGCCTAAATGTACAACTTTTTTTTTTTGGGGGGGGGGTAACTGATTTCTTTTTTTTGGGGGGGGGTGGGGTGGGAGAGGGGGGCGCAGTATTTGTCTTTCGCCTAGTGCGCAACACAGCCTTGCGCCGGCCCTGGCTACAATAAAAATTTACAAAGATACTGAGCAATATATTCAACCAAAATAAATACATAGATACATAATCATGTGGAACCAAATGTCCAATTAACCTAAGTACAAAAAAATCAACTGGAATAGTTCATATTGACAATGGCCTCTAAACTACGGTGTCTAAGAAAATTAAGGAAGAGAGATAGGTCAGAGAAAAACTTCCCCTTGGATCAGCACTGTTAGCGCTTATTTGTCACCAGAGGGATGACAGAAATTTATGTGAGCAAAACATGATCCTAACAGAACTACATAGATCATATGACATTTATATTTCACAAAATATTAACAGACATAACTATAAATGTGGCAAAAAAGGTTTTACCTCACTACATTCAACTGTGATGATAAAAATGGCATGAGAGCGTGAACTGTGTTCATTCATGTTTGTGGCCCTGAAAGAACAATATATAGCAATTTAGTGAAATATCAAAAGTAATTTGGATAAGAATGTTACATACTAGTACATGCTTTTTGCTACATTATATCCCATGTTAGTTTGTTATGCATTTATTTCCTGCCTAGAACACTACTTAATTATGATTACTCATTTTGACAGGCATCGTTATATGGAGTGGTTGTTGCTGTATAGCTATGATCATAAAGGTCTGCTTTGTTTCATTAAAGGAGAAGCAAATAGTAGCCTAGAAGCCTCCTTTTAAACCATTTAATAATCAGTTGTAATTTCCCTGCGACATATGCTGTTGTGTATGATTAAAGAGCTTCAATAAATGGCAAGTACGTGTGTGGTGCTGATAAACAACCTGGAGGTATAAGCACCAGAAAAATGCAATATGATGATGACAATAATAACTCTGCAGGTTGTGAAATGTCTGATCACATGAGGTCTCCAAGAATATTGTGCTTACCCGACTGATCTGTTCTGGTTCCCAACATTCATCACATGTTCGATCTCACGCACACTTTTAGTCACAAAAGAAGACAAGTCCTGGAAACAGCAAATACATAAAAGCAAACATAAATAAATAAAACAACTGGGTTTGAGGACTCTAGCATGCTGACTAATTTTGCTACTGAAATGTTCCTGGCACAATAGAGCAATATTAATTAATGACATACATGCCAAAATGGAGGAAGGTGCCCACATCAATTCTGGCAACTACTGAATATCAAGAAACTTCTTCCCCCAAAGAAGTGCACGCACACACACATACCCCTAAAAACACACCCCACCCAAACCTTCTTCCAAAAAACTCATGAGTATTTTTACTTACCTTTACATAAACTCCTGTGTCTGGTCGTTCCTTGAGCTCTAAGCGTTTACTTTGGTCCTTAGACAGCAAGTCCCTGATTTCTTCCTGTTAATCACATTAGCTTATCGGTAATGCAATCTACAAAGTACATGATATATCCATTTTACTTTTACAGAATTAAGGCCAGACAATCTTGCCATTTCTTGACTGTGACACAGCCAAGTCAAGCTCTCCATCAGAGTAAAGGAGAAGAACATGATTGTAACACATTTGGAGTCAACTGGAAAATGAAGTGAAGCCAAATCGAGAGGCTGTAGTTATGAAGTGAAAGTCGTCGCCCTGGGGCAATATGGAGAACTCAAGGATAAGTGTCTTGTTTCCAAAGTTATAAAGTGGTGTTCAGTCCCACAGATGTTTTACCCCTGGAGCCATAGTAATAAAGTGGTGGCAAAGATGTCATAAGGTCAAGAAACATGAAGTAATGTTTGCTAGGTCTCGACACCGCTTTATAACTTCGGAAACGAGAGACTTTTCCTTGAATTCCCTATTTTGCCCTGGGGAAACATTTTACTCTCGTTTCATAATTATGCCCCTAGGAGAGCATAACATCCTCTCAGAAAAATATACTACTGACCATGCAATATTATAGTCTGCACAAGACTCTTATCCAGGACAACTCACCTGGTAGATCTCTAGGTATGACGCCCTCACTAAGTACTGCTGATTTTCAGAACGGGAAATGTGACCGAAGACCTGCTCAAACGAACGGGGAATCACACCCCATAACTCTTGATTACCCTTGACACCTGCGCACAAATTATAATGGTTTCACAATTCCTCATTCTTACTTCTCTCTATAGCAGCAATCTCTGTGTGCATATGTGTGTCCCTATTGTGTACATCCATGTTCCTCTGTCTGTACATCCATGCATCTGTGTGAACATACATGTGTGCAAATGTACCTCATGTCACTAGGCTTATGTTCAAATGGTGATCCATCCAGCTGTACAAACCTTGCATTGTGAACGTTTTTCCGGTGCCTGTCTGCCCATATGCAAAGATGGTGCCATTAAAACCCTGGAGCACAGAGTCTACCAGGTCATGCACAGTTTCGTCATACAAATCCTGCTGCTTAGAACTGGACATACAGAAAGTCTGGGATGAGCATGACCTATAGATCTCACGAGTGTTACTCATAGATTTCATGTGTTACTTAAAACTAAGCACCTGTAGCCCAACAGACTATCTCTTACATGCATTCTCTCTTGTTACACATTAAACACTAGACTGGGCTATCCACCTCGAGTTTCTATAAACATATCACATTTCTCTGATATACCTTCTGATAACAAGATGACACCAAATGCAAATAAAATGTTCAGCATGCAAAATTTGTCTTTTCTGTGCCAGTCCAGAAGTTATACATAAAATGAACATATCTATCTGAAACTAACTTTGCTAGTGTTGTGCACGACATGCTGGATGCTCATGAACTCACATCTCAGTATTTCAGGACCCTGTCTCTGCACATCTACTTGTGTGTATGCAGTCAGATGTAAAATCTCCATCATCTGCTGAGGCCTCTATACTTTTCTTTATGTCCATCAGCAGCACATACTAAATACTTTCACAAAATCTTGGACTGAAATAAGCAAATGTTTAAAGTTTGTATCTTGGCTGCTGTTTCTGTAAGCAGTAATGACACTTTAGTTCACATGATGCTCACAAGATTTTCAGCAGATGTTTTTACACAGACCCACTTCTGTTCATGGCAAATACATGGTCTTAGCACATGACAGCAGCTGGACTGCTCAACCAATGTGGAGGTGCAGAAAAGTGATTGCAACAGCTACTTACTTCCAGTCATACACTGCATCAAAAGTAAATGTTTTTGGTGGTTCTCCTGCGTGACCTTTAGGGTTTCGGACGTCAATAACTCCTTTCTTGACATCTATGTCCACAACCCTGAGAAAGGACAGATAAGTCTGATGATGTGTATCAAGAATATTGGGACCTACAAAAGGCACTAAGACTGCAGGAAAAAGTAAATGGCCTACAAATGGCGGGCACTAAGACTATAGGAAAATGTGTCAAATGACTAGTCAAAACCAGCTATGATTTTTTCACTAAAATATTCACAATAAATAAAATTTGTATTTTGTCCTTAAGGTAGACATGTTTGCTTTTTAAAAAGAAATCATACTTATTTATCCAAGCACATTCTCTTTAACTTAGCCTTTATATTCAGTGAGAAAGCTACATGAAATCATGAGCAGTCCCACCTCTCGTGCCCATCACTTATTTCCTTTTCATTCATGGGCCGACATCTCACCACTACTTTTACACACTCGCTTTTGCTGGATTTTGACTGCAACAAAAGAACAAATTGAATTAGAAGAAATATTGATTTTGACAGGTTTGATGACGTCAAAATAACAATAAGCTTCTGTAAACAAAATTGAAAATAATAAATTCAAAGTGCCAAAGTATGACAGAACATCAGTTAAACCTACAAATATTAGTTAAAGCAAAACCTCTGAAGGAAGTAATGCTAACAAGGTCACGAAAATGTTGACAGCAAAGACCTAACTACTGTTTGTATGTTGACTGATATGACTGGAGTTTTAATCTCCCTAGTTCTATATATTGATCATGCATGTAAAGATTTCTAATAGTAACTCTTCCCTTTGACTGATGAAAATTCTAGTTGGATGGCCTACAAAAGTGGAAGCATGGTCCACAATGCTTATGGATTTATATAAAATTTATAAATGACACTAAGCTGGAAACTAAGCATGGCTCATAACGAACTGTTTTGCAACTGCTAGATTGGTATAGAAAATAAAATAATACTTCAGTATGTCTTTTTAAAATTTGTACAAACATTAATGAAAATATCATGACTCACACTGCAAAGTTTGACAGATTACACCTGCACTGTCAGACAAAACATGTTAAATTTATTCACAGTTTAGTCTGTATGACATGCAACTCACCATGACTTTGATTTCACACAATGCCAGCACAGCACAAATTTATTCTAGCAGTCTAGGAAAGCAGAACATTTTCAAGTCTGTAACTGGGAGATGTAGAAAATCTGCTGAGAAGGAAAAACACATTTGCTTTTTAAATTCATCTGAATAAATTAGGCCTAATAACATAAATGATAGAAATATATCGACAACTGTAAAAGTTACAAAACACTTCAACGCTAATACGTACACTTCTGTGTTCTGCTAAGGAAAAGTCAGTTCGTGACTCTCACTTCATCCAGGGATGCATACACTTGCACAAATCAAATGCACTTATCTTAAGTACAGCAGCATGAGTGAATAGAAAGCTATTGGGATTTCTCCGTGAAATTCAAACAGTGTTTACATTTTGCCCCACGTAGATTATTGTTTTGAACATACTCGATAACCTTTAGGTTTCAGTTAAAGTTGTGAGTTAATATATGATTGTGAAACACTGCTGTGGTCAGAGGAAATGTTCGCTAGCTGAGATCCATTTGGATCAACACGTAAAGAAATATTATTTTCTTGAAGATGTAATAAATAATATGAAAAGGCTTTAACTCACATTTGGACCAGAAGTAAGGTTACAGGGCTGATGTCGTGAAAGTGAAAAATATCACTCCATTTGCTCATTATAAAACAGCGCTCGTATTCCCGCAGCAAGTCGCGACTTACTGACTCACAGCCATTGTCGCTAGATGGCGTTCTAGGCAACAGGCTGCTGCGGCGGGCTCAAACATTTTAATAGAAATGAGTGAATGGCGCACCGCATCTACATCGGCGTTTCCGGTAGGACGACAGGGCTGTGTCCATGGACTTCCGGCAAAGTACGCTCAAACCAAGTATGAGAACAAACTCACCAGCGTAATTATGAGAGTCAGTTACTGAAATAATGTAGCTTTATAGTCTAATTCTGGAGTAACAGTGGACTGTATTTTAAATTCACGCTTTTAATCGCATTATTGTGAATGAGCAGACGCCGTGTAAGAATTGGTTGACTGCAGCAGACGAAATTATGGTCAGCCTTGTGAGTGAAGATGAGGCGGTAGAGAAGCCTGTCTCTACACTATAGTAGTTACTGACAGTGAGGTGGTAGAGAAGCCTGTCTCTACACTAGTAGTTACTGACAGGGAGGTGGTAGAGAAGCCTGTCTCTACACTAGTAGTTACTGACAGTGAGGTGGTAGAGAAGCCTGTCTCTACACTAGTAGTTACTGACAGTGAGGTGGTAGAGAAGCCTGTCTCTACTATAGTAGTTACTGACAGTGAGGTGGTAGAGAAGCCTGTCTCTACTATAGTAGTTACTGAAAGTGAGGTGGTAGAGAAGCCTGTCTCTACTATAGTAGTTACTGACAGTGAGGTGGTAGAGAAGCCTGTCTCTACTATAGTAGTTACTGACAGAGAGGTGGTAGAGAAGCCTGTCTCTACACTAGTAGTTACTGACTGAGGTGGTAGAGAAGCCTGTCTCTACTATAGTAGTTACTGACAGTGAGGTGGTAGAGAAGCCTGTCTCTACTATAGTAGTTACTGACAGAGAGGTGGTAGAGAAGCCTGTCTCTACACTAGTAGTTACTGACTGAGGTGGTAGAGAAGCCTGTCTCTACTATAGTAGTTACTGACAGTGAGGTGGTAGAGAAGCCTGTCTCTACTATAGTAATACTGACAGAGAGGTGGTAGAGAAGCCTGTCTCTACACTAGTAGTTACTGACTGAGGTGGTAGAGAAGCCTGTCTCTACACCAGTAATTACTGACTGAGGTGGTAGAGAAGCCTGTCTCTAGTAGTTACTGACAGTGAGGCGGTAGAGAAGCCTGTCTCTAGTTGTTACTGACAGTGAGGCGGTAGAGCATATGTGCGGGGTGCCTTGGCACAGTGCTAGACAGCAAACTTGTCACGATGTCTACCCTTGAGTCTTATAATGCAGCCTGATATTCAATCTTTCTCTGTGATTCGGCGTCCTCTCTATTAAGGATACGGCTTTACAGAAATAGATAATAAAGACTTACGTGTCCCAGAAAACTCAGAGCCTCACTCTCTGGATCACGATGATGGAATAGTCAGGAAAAAAACTCAAAAGTAAACCTACATTAACTAGCGCAGAAGTACTTGCATAATACATTCTACAGCGATATGTAGGGTAATGGAACATTAAATATTCTTCTACTTTGTCATCATCTCTCTCTCTCCCTCTCTCTCTCACACAGACATGCACGCACGCATGCACACACACACACACACACACACACACACACACACATGTGATAAAGACGATTTATACACACATACCCCACCTTGATTTACGAGATCAGTGCGTTTACCACACAAAAAAAACACAAAAATGAAGAATACAAAATCGCTTAAATACTTTCCATTCAGCGTATACAGTCAGATGCGAACCTGCGCATGAAAGCGAAATGCACCACAGCTCCTCAGTCATCTGATGAGTCGAAGGATTCATTCAAGGGCACAAAGCATTTAAAAATTATTGTGTGTTGTGTGGATAGTTCTGCAGCATGTGAATGCCGGACACAGGCAGGGAAGGTGATCCACACTACAGGGCCAAGATGAGAGAACGAAATCTCGAGATGTCTTTTTGAGAATGTTGGAGAGTGAGGTGAAGAACATAGATACCCAGCACGAACATGGAATATATCTAAGATAGGAGGGAGTGGTCTAGTTGATAACATGGAGACAAGTGGTAGACAGTTTAAAATCTAGATGTTGAGGAATAAAAAGCTAATGTAACTTTACAAGTGGAGAGATGGTAAGAGCCATGTGTGTGTGTGTGTGCATGTTTCGATGAGAAATTTTTTGTCTATATTTTGTGTATTTGTATTTGCATGTAGACGTGTTTTATTTTCTTTTTACGTACGTGTGTGTATGCGCTCCTAAGCCTATGTCAATAATCTGACGATTCTTTCCCTTTCCGTCGATCCTTCCTGTTTCCCTTTCCTCAATTCTTCATGCTTTCCTTTCTATCAATCCGTTGCCACCCCTCTACTCTCACCCCTATCTCGTGGAACACCGACGCACGTGATTTCCAGACAATTAGCTCATTGCATGATTGGTTTTGATTGTAGCCTGTCGAGGGGCCACATGGGTGACATCATCAAACCCATCTGACTGGGCAGGCAGCTAGCGAAGGTATGGGCGTTAATCATCAGTCTTGCCCCAAGTGTAATTCACCGGCACACTGCTGTTTATGGCGGTGGGAGCTGTGATTCAACATAGACGAGACACGGAGGAGGAGGAGAGTGAGCCTGTAAACTCTGGTGCTTATGTAACCGAGTGGTGGGGGTGTGTCAGCAAACTTTCTCCTACACACTGAAACAGAGGCGGGAAATAGTCAGCAAGTGTACGACGAGCTTAACTGGGGATCAACTAGTAACAATTATTTGTCGGATGACGATGATGATCCACCCTCGCATTGTTCAGGGGACATATGACGCTTAGACCGGACCAACCTGACTCCTTGCTTAGGGAACCAGTTCTGACATGTTGCCTGCGACACCACCACGAACATTCTAGCTAACGGTCGCACAACGCCATTTTGTGACGTCAGCATTTGGTCATGTTGTGTCAGTGTAAGCCTAACATGAACTCAACACAGGCTGTCCCGCTAGACATACATCATCTCTTCATTCACACATCGTACAAACCAGGAGCCATCACTTCAGGAATCACCACAAACAGTAAACAAAGCTACCAACAAGAATGTTTTTTGGAGGTTGAGCCAGGGACTGCCTCTAGCTGGAACATAAAACAAATTGTCTAGGGATGAGCGGAAATTTTATGGTGGGATGTGCACACGAAAGTTACCTGTAGTTTACCTCATTTCTTGTTTTGAGAAGCGGGAGATTACCCTGACACTTACATTCCCGTGAGGCAGTGGGGTGTTACCCATCATGTTACCATGCTACATGGCTTTAGGTCCAATGCAGACAGAATCAAGACAGTGCGCCCTGTAAAACACCCATGGCACAGTGGCTGACAACATGAAGTCTCTTAACTCGGGGACTGGCAGACGAACAATGCATGAAAGTGTCCGATGAACCACCTACAGCATCGTGTGTTGACAGTGGACAGACATCGACATGACGGCAGTCCTGCCAAGTTTTCTCTGACCCACAGAGATTCCTGCCTCTGTGGTTCGACGGCTATTAGCTTGTGAACTGCACTGCGATGGCGGAGAGGTTAAATAATTACCTTTCCTATGATCGGCATTCCTAGAGACTAAACCTTCTGGAATTCTCTATCAGAACAACCCCACGCCTGCACGGCTTGCCGGCTGTTTTGGCTCGTTCACCCCTCAGATCACTCGGGTTCAGTCCTTGCAAGGACCTACACGTACTAACCTTCCCCCCCCCCAACCACACACACACACACACACACATCTACCACCACCTCCTCCCCCGACAAAACCCCCATCGGGTTTTTTTTTCCCCTCTTATGCACGCTGGAGCTCGGGCGCGCGCAGCTCCCTGTACGACCCCAATGAACGGGGAGTCGGGGGGGCGGCGAACCTGTTTGCCACAAACAGGGAAAAAGTCTTTTAACGTGTAATCTCCTTGCAATGCAACATCTGCGGAGGGGTTGTGGAACTGGGGAGTTAGTTTATTTCTCTGGTCTTCTAGTGTTTTGAACCAGCTTCAGCCCCTCTTGGGGGTATTGGGTGGAGGGGAAACGGAAGCTTCTAGAAGTGGGTTTTTTTTTCCTCCTTGTTGTTCTCCTTAGAATCAAATTATCTCTTATTTTGTGATGATGTTTTTAAAGACGAGAACTGCCACTTCTACTTGTAATCGACAAGCAGGTTGCCCTCTGTCTCAGTCTGACTCACCTGGCTTAGCCGAGGCACATAAAGGTGTAGAAGCATATACCTGACATCATACGTAGTCTGTCTGTGCCTGCTAGCGGTTGCCTGAGAGGTTGCGATTTTCAGACTACCAACCTTCACTTTGCCATTTGTCTGCTGTGATTCTAGAGGTCAGCACGTGCAGCCAGAGCTCACGAGTAAGTAAAGGGCAACTACCAGCATCACTTTTTTCACTATCACGTGGTAAATTTTCCTGCTCTTACCCGATTTATTTGTAAATTCTATTTTTTCTACAGACACGATTACAGTAAATCAGTCCACATGACGGTGAACTGATATACAATCTCCATCTTTCAAACAATAAAAAAGTTATTTGGCGAATGCGGAGTTTTGTTCAAGTAGTTGTCCTTGATTATCTGCCTGCTTCTTCTCTGCCCTGCATCAAGCCTTTGCCGATCACCTGTTCTCACCTGCAGATCTGGGCAGGCTGCATTCTTCAGGCAGGCATTGACTTCAAAAGACCTGTAGCCACAGTCGCAGTCGGTGGTCTCTGCAGCCTCGGGGGAGTGTAACATATAACCTTTTGGAACTACGTTTTCCTTACTTCGTCTGACAGGTAAACATGTTTGTCTATCTGTCCCTCTGTTTGTCTGTCAGTCAGTCAGTTTGCCCTCCTTTCTTTTTCCGCCTATCTGCCTGTTTGCTTGTCTGCCGGTCTACCTGTCTGCATGCAACTATTTTATGTTCACTGTGTGCCGACTTGTTTGTGTACGTAAAGGGTTTGGCTTCAGCCATCTTCCATTCAAACTAATTCTTTTTACAAACTAGTGCTGACAAGTTTTATGTGGGTGTAACGAGTAAACTGAAACATGGTCTAACTGACTGATAGCCGAGGAGCAGTTGTGTAGCTCAATGCCGAATGTTCTAGAAGAAGTTTTTTGTATGATTGCGGGTGTCCTTCCCATCCACCCCATAAACACACACAAGCCTCGCATCCCAACAGACACCGCGCGGCGCTGTTATTCTTACATCGCAAAGCCAAGGGCAGACAAGTTCTTCAAGCCTTATCACCCCTCCCCCCCCCCTGAGGAATAGGTTATCTTGGCACCGGCAAGGGGAGACAATGTCATCTGTCTGGACTGTATTGTTCTCTTGGTCTGATTGTATTTTTAAAGACAAATGTTACTGGGAGTCTGCCTGCGCGCTTCAAAACTTGTGAGTGCATGCTTTCATCCTTTTCTGACAGCCAGAGGTCTCGATGCACGTGAATAAACTCAAAGAAGGTTTTAGCATCACTGCTTACAGTTGTCTTTTAATATTGGATCCAACATTATCTACTTGCCACATCTACCCAAAGATCAACAAGTGACTGTATCACCAGGCAGCGCCGTACAGCCTGCTACACGTAGTTTAATTAGAAAACAGCGGTGGATAATAACTTCTCGAACGATTTGTACCAACCAAAAGTGATAAACCGGAAGTGACATATTACCGAAGTTCCTCCCCGTGTCTCTCAGTGTCTGGGTGCGTCTGTATCTATACAATGTTTCACGATTGTTATTGGGGAGGTCGGAATAACTATTAGGCAGAGAACGGAAGAAGTATTTTAAGCAGAGGGAAAGCAATTTCTCAAAATTCCCCTTCGCTCATTCTTTTTTTTCCCCACCCGTACCGCCACCTCTTGCACACTCCCCACCTGCTGTCTGCACAAGGCACAGCGTGCCAAGCGAGCGCAAGGCCGCACGTGCAAATATTTCAGCACCAGTTATAGTAGCGCCTCCACAACCCAATGAAAAGCCGCCTCGTGTCGATTGTGATGATCCCAGCACAGTGCCCCCCTGAGTGCTGCTACATCCGCCTAGCTTCCTCTCTTTGCTTCCTTCACCTGTTAGTTTGTGTCAGCCTGCAACCTCAGGTAAGTCGTGTAGAGCTACCGTTACCGAAACTTACAGACCGTCTGGAATTAACACCTGTTTTCTTCCTGCTCATTGCCAAAGTTAACTAGTGGCGCCTCTCTCTCTCTCTTAGAAAATGTGTCTTCCAGTGAAACTCAATTTGACTGATGTAGGAGGCAGGCTCTGTTATTTTTGTGCTACTGGCACTTCCGTTGAAGATCAGGAAGAGTCCAGTGAAAATATTTCCGAAAGCCGTTTTAATGCATGGACCTTTTGATGCTGCACCTGAAACAGTTTCCTTGTTATGTTTTATGAGACTGTCTTAGCCAGTCACGTGACAGCCCTGACTTAAACCTCGTGACAGCTCGGGTATGTTACGTCTGCTCACCGCACACGAGTATAACGGCCATAAAACTGGGTGAAAAAATAAAATTGTGCCAGTCAATTGTTATTGGAAAAAAAAGCTTTTGAGAAAAATATCTTTGAATTCTTGTCCCCTGAGTCGTCTGTACCCTGATTTAAGGCAAGAGCTCTACTAGTAATTATCAGTGCTTCATAAACAAATTGACTAAAGACAGTTGGTGACGTACCCGCGATCTGAACATGAGACACCCTCGATATGACTGGTCAAAAGACATACTTCACCACCAGGAGGATCAACAGGGTGTTAACTATTGGCCTTTGATTAGTAATGGAGTAACCACAAGGAAAAGTTCTCACAAAGGACGAGAACTGTTTATGAACAGATTAAAGATTGTTTATGAAGGCCACTTTGGTGGACAGGCTTGGCAGAGAGGAAACCGCAAAGGGTTCCATTCTTGTGCATAAAAAATACAATAATTTTTGTTTCCCTAACCTCTTCGTTAGAAGTTTGTCTTAAAAACAGATTACCTGCATGCCAAAGGTACTGCGCATGTCTGAGTAAACAAGTCGGATTGATTAGGTAAGATGAGACATCGTCCTCTGCACATCCATAATAACAAGGTAGATGTCTCTGTCTTCTGTCATCGTGCATATACAGATGTCTCTAACTTCTGTCATCGTGCATATACAGATTATCTAACATCTGTCATCGTGAATATACAGATGTATCTAACTTCTTTCATCATGCATATGTAACCGTGTGGTGAGGTCTTTTGGTGGTTTAACAAACTTTCAACACCCAAACATAACCAGGAACTTGTCAGCAGGTCTGCACTCTTTATTTCCAATAGTGGCCACGGCTGCGACTCGTCAGGGGCTCGAACTCAGGCGCTTCTGTCTCTTCTCTATGTCAGCTCGGGAACCCCCGGCTTGTCTCAGCTCTGCCCTTATATACCCTAACCGATATGCTGTTTCTTCTGTATTTCATCATTGTGCTGTTTCCTCTGTATTTCGTCATTCTCACTAAGTCTTTGTCGCCAAGTCTTTCCTGTGTATTTCATCATTCTCACTAAGTCTTTGTCGCCAAGTCTTTCCTGTGTATTTCATCATTCTCACTAAGTCTTTGTCGCCAAGTCTTTCCTGTGTATTTCATCATTCTCACTAAGTCTTTGTCGCCAAGTCTTTACGGGTGGCTTACTGGCCCCCTACACATATACAGATGTCTCTAACTTCTATCATCGTGCATATACAGATGTATCTAACTTCTGTCATCGTGTATATACAGATGTATCTAAAATAATAATAATGAAGATTTGTATAGCGCATATTCACACTCATAGAGAGCATGCTCTTAGCGCTTAAATGTCTCTAACTTCTGTAATCATGTATATATGTATATAAGTACCTGACTATCTACTTAGTACCCGCAAGGCGCAGACAAGGCGCATTCCACAAGAAAATCTCTTCTATCTTGATGTCATTTTTCCGGTTCCCTGCTGACTCAGAAGCATGAAGCTTCTGACAAGAAAGGGCAGCACCTGCCAAGGGCGTGCATTCCAGCCTCCATGCCACATTACCGCTCACAAGCTCTAGTAAACCCTCCCCCCCCCAAAAAAAAAAGACACCTCAGTGAACAACAGATTGGCTCTAAGTTTTAATCTGAGCGAAAATAACAACTTTTTTATGATGTGATGCTGCACCAGGCTGCCATAATTTATCTTTATTTTTAGCAACATCTCACAATTACTGATCGCTGTGTTGTCATCCCAGCCGCCGTGGCACGTACATGCACACTCATAACACGTGTGTACACAATAATAACTCACGCACACAAGGAGGTGGCTGATATCTAGGACTCACTCCTCTGTAGTTACTCTTGTCTAGTTTTGCACATTTCCTTATATTACAACTGGGAATTTTAAGATGGTGTTGACATTGTTGATATATTTTTCAAATAAATAAAAATATACTTGTTGAGAAATCATTTTTCTGAAGCAGAAAGAGGACATGAGCAGTATTCAGCCCGAGGTTTTTACGGGCAAAAGTTAGTGAAGTAGCATCTCACTCCTGACATCATAAGGGGGACATAACCCAAGCGTCGCACAAACCTTCGCCGCACTTTGACCTTTGGTCTGTTGTCAGTTTGCCGTTGTCAGCAGGCAGGTCCGTTTGCCGTTGTCAGCAGGCAGGTCCGTTTGCCGTTGTCAGCAGGCAGGTCCGTTTACTCTCAAGTTGCCACCAAACAGTTCTGCACTAGGGTCCAGGGTCAACGGCTGCGAGAGGCTGTTTACTCGGTTGCCTGCTACAGCCTTTGCCCGTCAAGATGCCAGGATGAGTGCCAGACAGTGACAAACACACCTGTAGGATGTCTGTCTATGGTGTCAGCCAGGTGTCGTCACATGAGTTTGTTGGTCATACCACAGGTAGATAATGAAAATGAGATTGAGGAATTTTGCTTTGCTGTTGTTGGCCTTGGTTAGATGGTGTTTTACGATGAAAACATTTTCCATTCCACCAGTTGGGGTCGATAAGTTGTTGATGTCAAACGATGCTGGACAATGTCTCAATTATATTGTCCACAATTAACTTCATCAAGCCCTGGAGAGTTGCATGGTGATGATGAATTGCAGTCAGCAAAGCACTAGATGATTCAAAACAAACTCGATTCATCTGTAACAAAGACAATTTTTTTTAATGTTTTATAATTAGAAAAAAGACCTCTACCATCTTGAGGTGGAAAATTGTGAAACGCACGTGCTGACGTGCATAGTGACTTCCCTCTTGATTGTTGGACCACTCACTTTCTACAGGACCGTGCTTTATACAAGTTTGCAAGGTGTGTGCGAAGTACATGAGTACAAAGATATATATATATATAGAGAGAGAGAGAGAAGTGAGACAGAACTGAGCAAACTGAAACTGTTGACGAGAAACTAACGAGAGGCTAGCCAGAGGCTAAACATACGCAGCAGCCACACATCTCCCTATATGGTCAAAGGCACTAATTCTCTTATGACCTTTGAAGTACTCGCCTACAGGCTCAAGATTTGAGTTTGCTTGTCCACATGAGCCCGACATTGTACATGTATGTCTTGTGCTTGTGCCAGTCCAGCAGGCACTTATCCTGTCGTAAGTAGTGTCACGAGTACAACAGGCACTTGTACTAGTGTATGTAGGGTCACTACAACAGGCACTTGTACTAGTGTATGTAGGGTCACTACAACAGGCACTTGTACTAGTGTATGTAGGGTCACTACAACAGGCACTTGTACTAGTGTATGTAGGGTCACTACAACAGGCACTTGTACTAGTGTATGTAGGGTCACTACAACAGGCACTTGTACTAGTGTATGTAGGGTCACTACAACAGGCACTTGTACTAGTGTATGTAGGGTCACTACAACAGGCACTTGTACTAGTGTATGTAGGGTCACTACAACAGGCACTTGTACTAGTGTATGTAGGGTCACTACAACAGGCACTTGTACTAGTGTATGTAGGGTCACTACAACAGGCACTTGTACTAGTGTATGTAGGGTCACTACAACAGGCACTTGTACTAGTGTATGTAGGGTCACTACAACAGGCACTTGTACTAGAGTGTGTAGGGTCACTACAACAGGCACTTGTACTAGTGTATGTAGGGTCACTACAACAGGCACTTGTACTAGTGTATGTAGGGTCACTACAACAGGCACTTGTACTAGAGTGTGTAGGGTCACTACAACAGGCACTTGTACTAGTGTATGTAGGGTCACTACAACAGGCACTTGTACTAGAGTGTGTAGGGTCACTACAACAGGCACTTGTACTAGTGTATGTAGGGTCACTACAACAGGCACTTGTACTAGAGTATGTAGGGTCACTACAACAGGCACTTGTACTAGTGTATGTAGGGTCACTACAACAGGCACTTGTACTAGTGTATGTAGGGTCACTACAACAGGCACTTGTACTAGAGTGTGTAGGGTCACTACAACAGGCACTTGTACTAGTGTATGTAGGGTCACTACAACAGGCACTTGTACTAGAGTATGTAGGGTCACTACAACAGGCACTTGTACTAGTGTATGTAGGGTCACTACAACAGGCACTTGTACTAGAGTGTGTAGGGTCACTACAACAGGCACTTGTACTAGTGTATGTAGGGTCACTACAACAGGCACTTGTACTAGAGTGTGTAGGGTCACTACAACAGGCACTTGTACTAGTGTATGTAGGGTCACTACAACAGGCACTTGTACTAGTGTATGTAGGGTCACTACAACAGGCACTTGTACTAGAGTGTGTAGGGTCACTACAACAGGCACTTGTACTAGTGTATGTAGGGTCACTACAACAGGCACTTGTACTAGAGTGTGTAGGGTCACTACAACAGGCACTTGTACTAGTGTATGTAGGGTCACTACAACAGGCACTTGTACTAGAGTATGTAGGGTCACTACAACAGGCACTTGTACTAGTGTATGTAGGGTCACTACAACAGGCACTTGTACTAGTGTATGTAGGGTCACTACAACAGGCACTTGTACTAGAGTGTGTAGGGTCACTACAACAGGCACTTGTACTAGTGTATGTAGGGTCACTACAACAGGCACTTGTACTAGTGTATGTAGGGTCACTACAACAGGCACTTGTACTAGAGTATGTAGGGTCACTACAACAGGCACTTGTACTAGTGTATGTAGGGTCACTACAACAGGCACTTGTACTAGAGTATGTAGGGTCACTACAACAGGCACTTGTACTAGTGTATGTAGGGTCACTACAACAGGCACTTGTACTAGAGTGTGTAGGGTCACTACAACAGGCACTTGTACTAGAGTGTGTAGGGTCACTACAACAGGCACTTGTACTAGTGTATGTAGGGTCACTACAACAGGCACTTGTACTAGAGTATGTAGGGTCACTACAACAGGCACTTGTACTAGTGTATGTAGGGTCACTACAACAGGCACTTGTACTAGTGTATGTAGGGTCACTACAACAGGCACTTGTACTAGAGTATGTAGGGTCACTACAACAGGCACTTGTACTAGTGTATGTAGGGTCACTACAACAGGCACTTGTACTAGAGTATGTAGGGTCACTACAACAGGCACTTGTACTAGTGTATGTAGGGTCACTACAACAGGCACTTGTACTAGTGTATGTAGGGTCACTACAACAGGCACTTGTACTAGAGTATGTAGGGTCACTACAACAGGCACTTGTACTAGTGTATGTAGGGTCACTACAACAGGCACTTGTACTAGAGTATGTAGGGTCACTACAACAGGCACTTGTACTAGTGTATGTAGGGTCACTACAACAGGCACTTGTACTAGTGTATGTAGGGTCACTACAACAGGCACTTGTACTAGAGTATGTAGGGTCACTACAACAGGCACTTGTACTAGAGTATGTAGGGTCACTACAACAGGCACTTGTACTAGTGTATGTAGGGTCACTACAACAGGCACTTGTACTAGAGTATGTAGGGTCACTACAACAGGCACTTGTACTAGTATGTAGGGTCACTACAACAGGCACTTGTACTAGTGTATGTAGGGTCACTACAACAGGCACTTGTACTAGTGTATGTAGGGTCACTACAACAGGCACTTGTACTAGTGTATGTAGGGTCACTACAACAGGCACTTGTACTAGTGTATGTAGGGTCACTACAACAGGCACTTGTACTAGAGTATGTAGGGTCACTACAACAGGCACTTGTACTAGTGTATGTAGGGTCACTACAACAGGCACTTGTACTAGTGTATGTAGGGTCACTACAACAGGCACTTGTACTAGAGTATGTAGGGTCACTACAACAGGCACTTGTACTAGTGTGTAGGGTCACTACAACAGGCACTTGTACTAGAGTATGTAGGGTCACTACAACAGGCACTTGTACTAGTGTATGTAGGGTCACTACAACAGGCACTTGTACTAGTGTATGTAGGGTCACTACAACAGGCACTTGTACTAGTGTATGTAGGGTCACTACAACAGGCACTTGTACTAGAGTATGTAGGGTCACTACAACAGGCACTTGTACTAGTGTATGTAGGGTCACTACAACAGGCACTTGTACTAGTGTATGTAGGGTCACTACAACAGGCACTTGTACTAGTGTATGTAGGGTCACTACAACAGGCACTTGTACTAGTGTATGTAGGGTCACTACAACAGGCACTTGTACTAGTGTATGTAGGGTCACTACAACAGGCACTTGTACTAGTGTATGTAGGGTCACTACAACAGGCACTTGTACTAGTGTATGTAGGGTCACTACAACAGGCACTTGTACTAGAGTATGTAGGGTCACTACAACAGGCACTTGTACTAGTGTATGTAGGGTCACTACAACAGGCACTTGTACTAGAGTATGTAGGGTCACTACAACAGGCACTTGTACTAGTGTATGTAGGGTCACTACAACAGGCACTTGTACTAGTGTATGTAGGGTCACTACAACAGGCACTTGTACTAGTGTATGTAGGGTCACTACAACAGGCACTTGTACTAGTGTATGTAGGGTCACTACAACAGGCACTTGTACTAGTGTATGTAGGGTCACTACAACAGGCACTTGTACTAGTGTATGTAGGGTCACTACAACAGGCACTTGTACTAGTGTATGTAGGGTCACTACAACAGGCACTTGTACTAGTGTATGTAGGGTCACTACAACAGGCACTTGTACTAGTGTATGTAGGGTCACTACAACAGGCACTTGTACTAGTGTATGTAGGGTCACTACAACAGGCACTTGTACTAGTGTATGTAGGGTCACTACAACAGGCACTTGTACTAGTGTATGTAGGGTCACTACAACAGGCACTTGTACTAGTGTATGTAGGGTCACTACAACAGGCACTTGTACTAGTGTATGTAGGGTCACTACAACAGGCACTTGTACTAGTGTATGTAGGGTCACTACAACAGGCACTTGTACTAGGTATGTAGGGTCACTACAACAGGCACTTGTACTAGTGTATGTAGGGTCACTACAACAGGCACTTGTACTAGTGTATGTAGGGTCACTACAACAGGCACTTGTACTAGAGTATGTAGGGTCACTACAACAGGCACTTGTACTAGTGTATGTAGGGTCACTACAACAGGCACTTGTACTAGTGTATGTAGGGTCACTACAACAGGCACTTGTACTAGTGTATGTAGGGTCACTACAACAGGCACTTGTACTAGTGTATGTAGGGTCACTACAACAGGCACTTGTACTAGTGTATGTAGGGTCACTACAACAGGCACTTGTACTAGTGTATGTAGGGTCACTACAACAGGCACTTGTACTAGTGTATGTAGGGTCACTACAACAGGCACTTGTACTAGTGTATGTAGGGTCACTACAACAGGCACTTGTACTAGTGTATGTAGGGTCACTACAACAGGCACTTGTACTAGAGTATGTAGGGTCACTACAACAGGCACTTGTACTAGTGTATGTAGGGTCACTACAACAGGCACTTGTACTAGTGTATGTAGGGTCACTACAACAGGCACTTGTACTAGAGTATGTAGGGTCACTACAACAGGCACTTGTACTAGAGTATGTAGGGTCACTACAACAGGCACTTGTACTAGTGTATGTAGGGTCACTACAACAGGCACTTGTACTAGAGTGTGTAGGGTCACTACAACAGGCACTTGTACTAGTGTATGTAGGGTCACTACAACAGGCACTTGTACTAGAGTATGTAGGGTCACTACAACAGGCACTTGTACTAGAGTGTGTAGGGTCACTACAACAGGCACTTGTACTAGTGTATGTAGGGTCACTACAACAGGCACTTGTACTAGTGTATGTAGGGTCACTACAACAGGCACTTGTACTAGAGTGTGTAGGGTCACTACAACAGGCACTTGTACTAGTGTATGTAGGGTCACTACAACAGGCACTTGTACTAGAGTGTGTAGGGTCACTACAACAGGCACTTGTACTAGAGTATGTAGGGTCACTACAACAGGCACTTGTACTAGTGTATGTAGGGTCACTACAACAGGCACTTGTACTAGTGTATGTAGGGTCACTACAACAGGCACTTGTACTAGTGTATGTAGGGTCACTACAACAGGCACTTGTACTAGAGTATGTAGGGTCACTACAACAGGCACTTGTACTAGTGTATGTAGGGTCACTACAACAGGCACTTGTACTAGTGTATGTAGGGTCACTACAACAGGCACTTGTACTAGAGTATGTAGGGTCACTACAACAGGCACTTGTACTAGTGTATGTAGGGTCACTACAACAGGCACTTGTACTAGAGTATGTAGGGTCACTACAACAGGCACTTGTACTAGTGTATGTAGGGTCACTACAACAGGCACTTGTACTAGTGTATGTAGGGTCACTACAACAGGCACTTGTACTAGTGTATGTAGGGTCACTACAACAGGCACTTGTACTAGTGTATGTAGGGTCACTACAACAGGCACTTGTACTAGTGTATGTAGGGTCACTACAACAGGCACTTGTACTAGTGTATGTAGGGTCACTACAACAGGCACTTGTACTAGTGTATGTAGGGTCACTACAACAGGCACTTGTACTAGTGTATGTAGGGTCACTACAACAGGCACTTGTACTAGTGTATGTAGGGTCACTACAACAGGCACTTGTACTAGTGTATGTAGGGTCACTACAACAGGCACTTGTACTAGTGTATGTAGGGTCACTACAACAGGCACTTGTACTAGTGTATGTAGGGTCACTACAACAGGCACTTGTACTAGTGTATGTAGGGTCACTACAACAGGCACTTGTACTAGTGTATGTAGGGTCACTACAACAGGCACTTGTACTAGTGTATGTAGGGTCACTACAACAGGCACTTGTACTAGTGTATGTAGGGTCACTACAACAGGCACTTGTACTAGTGTATGTAGGGTCACTACAACAGGCACTTGTACTAGTGTATGTAGGGTCACTACAACAGGCACTTGTACTAGTGTATGTAGGGTCACTACAACAGGCACTTGTACTAGTGTATGTAGGGTCACTACAACAGGCACTTGTACTAGTGTATGTAGGGTCACTACAACAGGCACTTGTACTAGTGTATGTAGGGTCACTACAACAGGCACTTGTACTAGTGTATGTAGGGTCACTACAACAGGCACTTGTACTAGTGTATGTAGGGTCACTACAACAGGCACTTGTACTAGTGTATGTAGGGTCACTACAACAGGCACTTGTACTAGTATGTAGGGTCACTACAACAGGCACTTGTACTAGAGTATGTAGGGTCACTACAACAGGCACTTGTACTAGAGTATGTAGGGTCACTACAACAGGCACTTGTACTAGTGTATGTAGGGTCACTACAACAGGCACTTGTACTAGAGTGTGTAGGGTCACTACAACAGGCACTTGTACTAGTGTATGTAGGGTCACTACAACAGGCACTTGTACTAGAGTATGTAGGGTCACTACAACAGGCACTTGTACTAGAGTGTGTAGGGTCACTACAACAGGCACTTGTACTAGTGTATGTAGGGTCACTACAACAGGCACTTGTACTAGTGTATGTAGGGTCACTACAACAGGCACTTGTACTAGAGTGTGTAGGGTCACTACAACAGGCACTTGTACTAGTGTATGTAGGGTCACTACAACAGGCACTTGTACTAGAGTGTGTAGGGTCACTACAACAGGCACTTGTACTAGAGTATGTAGGGTCACTACAACAGGCACTTGTACTAGTGTATGTAGGGTCACTACAACAGGCACTTGTACTAGAGTGTGTAATTTTTAGCGCTAACCAGGGGTGGCTATCATGTTGCACTATTATCCCACTTATTAGCCAATAGCTCGCTTACCAGCTAATAAGCGTGCTATTTTGGATTTCAGGTCGAAGTTATCAGCCCTTAGGTCAGCCCTATTGGCTAATAGATTAGGGGCAGGGAAGAGCCGCCTAGTAGCGCAGGTAAAATGGCGGCTGTTGTGGTTATACTGTTACAAAATAGGCGAAATCTTCGTCGAAACAAAATATTTAGGGACCGCAGCAACCCGTTAGATACATATGACGATGTGGAATTATACCGGAAATTTCGATTTCGTCGTGTTGATATAATGTCTATTGTGGATGAGGTAGGAGAGGAGTTAGAACTTTCCAATAACGTGTCCTCAAGCAGACAAGTATGCGTCGCACTTCGCTTTTTTGCGACAGGCTCATTTGTAAGTGTGTGCGGCGATTTGGTCGGAATTTCGCATCGTGAGGAGAGTGACCAATGCGCTAATCCGACATGCTCGACGATGAATCGTCTTTCCCGACCAGTTCATAGTATCAGAACGATTTTGATAACAACTTTAGTACATCAACAACAGACATAGTTTACATGTAGGCCCAACTTATGTGTTGCAGCAAGCCAACCTGCTAGGAACCAGTTTCTAACTAGATTTTTCTTGTGAATATATCATATTTTTATATTTTTCTGTACATTTCACAATAGCAAAACTATGTGAAAGTAGAAACAGTTAAATTTTTATTCTTACAAATCTCTTTTTAAAAGTAGCTAATGTTTGTTTATTATAATAGTGGAAAGGTGCAGTTCTTCTTGGATGGCTCATTTTAAAAAGTGTATGAGGTTTCCATTATGAAATCACTACCAGGAAAGATTTTGATAACAAAGTTAGTACATCAACACCACATATAGTCAGTTTAGATTAGGCTCAACATATATGTGTTGCAGCAGGTCAAGCTGCTAGGAACCAGTTTGTTAATCACTTTGAATACAATTAATGTTATTCAATTTTATACTTTCTGTGCAGTTCATAGTATCTGAACTATGTGACTGTAGGAAGTTGATATTTCATTATTATGAGATCTAATAGATGTTCATTCCTACAAATCTCTTTAGAAAATTGCAAAGATTTCCTTATTAGAATATCTGAAAGGTGCAGTTCTTCTCAAAATAAGTTTAAGGTATTTTATCATGAAGTCATTTTGAAGAAAATTTCTGAAGACAAAGTACCTCAGCACCAGACAGTCAGTTGTAGGCACAAAATATGTGTATTGTAGCAGTGTGTTGACCAATTTTCAATGCATCTTCTTGGTCTCTAGCAGCAGAATGTGCAGTGTTTGTGTGATATGCATGCATGTGTTTGTGTCGGCTGGTCTATGCATGCAATCAGTGGTGGCACTGACGTGGGTGGTGTTAGGTATATGTAAGATTATGTGTGCATAGAAGCTTGGACGACCGATAAGAATTTTTTTCGGACATAGGTGTGCACACAGTAGTGCACGTACTGGCCTCTACAAGTGTTTGTCAAGAGCTGCGGTCATCATTAAGACATGTTCTTAGTGCTGTCACTTGGCTATTTAATTCTTCTTGAACAATATTTTACATGTGCAGCTCTTTGGAACAAACATTTGAGGTTTCGATTCACTTTAAAGCTAAATTCTGAAGAAGAGTAAAATAGTATATCAGCATTAGACATTCTCAGTTAAGGGACAGGCAGAAAATACAATGAAAATGAAATGACCAACTTTATTAATTCCAGCATGCAGTTATAACTCGAGATGTCTGCTCAGCCCCAAACAAACAAACAAACAAACAAACAAACAAACAAAAACCAGCACAAGTTACAATATTTGGTTGACAAGTTGTGCACCACTAAAACATGTTATCTTAGATTGTACATCATTCATAATTAAATACATTACACACCCACATGCATTCTACTGAACATTCCTTTGTGGTTGGACAGGACTGTAGAGGGTACAAACTATTAAAAGTGCCTGTTATTTCTGCATACAGACTTAGGCATAGCATAACATTGACCTGAACTTAAACTCTGCTTGACAAACTATACATATACACTACAGAACACTTCCTTTTGCAGGCCATCATCAGGGACAGGTGCATATGAAGGCAAGTCTGTAACAAACATCCATATTGCTTCACATATAGTAATGGCAAAGTGAGGAAGACAGATATCAAGGAACATAGCCAAAAGTACTGAAAACTGTTTCTAATTAAACCAAACCAGCTGTATGAGTTAACTGTATGTTATTAACACTAACAGATTTACTGAAATTTAGACATGAAATTCACTCTCAGATCATGCCAGTGATTGATGAATCCTTTTTATTTTTTGGTAGAATGACATGTTTTCATATAGCATTATCCCTAATCATCTTCCTCTCTCCAAAAAAAAAAAAAAAGAAAAAACAATATTGACAAAAAGTACAAACCCTCTAGTGATAATTGATTTGAGGCTGGTGCACTGCCCGCTGCGTCTGTTCTTGCTGAAGACAAAGCTGTAAAAACAAAGTTTCTTTTGAATGATGATGACTTCATCTTGTCAATAAAATATTCTTAAAACATTTTCAAGTGACATTTTTTGCCTTTTTTACACTTGACATTCTATAGGATAATGAGGTGACACAAAAATATCAATCAACTGAAAAGAGATATCTATATGCATGAGAAAACTACATAATACTAAAGTAAAATATAAAAGGGATCTATAAAAATTACACCATGAGCCTTCTAATTCAAAGAGACATGTGGGGTGGGGGTATTTATTTAGGTAAAAAAACCTTTTGGTATCAAAGTGAACTCATTATCTTGTACACGAAAAGGCAATGGCATTTAGGTCTTGAGGTTTTTATGCCAAACCACAATGTATGGCTATATAATGCCAAACCAGCCAACCTACAGTAAATGTTCTACATGTACATGAAATATTGGCATTCTCTCTCCCCATTATTTGCAATATCCTGATAGCTCAGCCATGTTTAAGGCTTAATAAACCATACGTGGGAACCTGCTAAGTATCTCAAAAACCTCCATCTCTTCAACTGAAAAGAAAAGATGTCTATGCAGTATTGTTTTAAAGTAAAATGTAACTAACAAAGTTAAAAGAATTAAAGAAGTGTTTATTTTGCCTCAACTGCCCACTCACCCCCACACACAGAACAGCACTGAGACACCCCCTCGTCATACGTTAAATGGTGAATTCGAAGCTCTTAAAATACTAACATTGTCATATATAGCATAGTAAAAGAAAAAAATAGGTATAAATAATAGTGAAATATAAGTACTGAATCAGAATTAAGTTTATCCCAAATATTTTAAAATAAAGTCAGCAAAAAGTAGTTTTTACATCACTGATCGAATCAGAATTACCTAAGTTCAAAAACTGAGGTTTGATTCAGATATAGAATAATAATAATAGAACAAACCTCTAACAGCGTCGATATTTCCCTCTTAGACCATGTTGCTCGTCGCTGGCGTTTGGTACATGTCGGCTCCATTACAAAAACGAAGGCTGACAAATTTAGTTTCGGTGTAAAGAGCAGACACCCTGTTGTTGTTTTTGCCGGAAAGCAGGTTAACGTCTTATGGTCATGCGCACTGGTAGGGATTCCCCGGGTCAGAGAATGTAGGTCACGAGTTAGTTATTGTCGGGTAAAGTCGCCAACATGAAAGTCGCAGGGCTCGCTGGCTTTACCAGCGAATAGCTAATAGGGCCTTCGGGTTTTATTAGGACGTAAGTTACGCGTTACACACGATAGCCACTAAACTACCCTCAGGTAGCAGGGTCTCTCTAGTTTTTCCGGGTCTCCTCAGATTCTAAGGCCGCGGTTCTCAACCTGGGGGGCGCGCCCCCCAAGGGGGGCGCAAGCTGCTGAAAAGGGGGCCGCAAAGGCGGTCATTTTCTCATATCTCATATAGGTATTAGTGGCTAAGGGGGGCGCGCGGACGTACCTTTATTCGTCTGGGGGGCGTCACAAGTAAAAGGTTGAGAAACGCTGTTCTAAGGCATAGAGTGTACGTGATGGTTCAGCTACAGTAAGCGTAGTAAACGTCACTGGAGTATGCTAGCACCAGCTGAATAACTAAGATCTTTGACGGGGTGAACACATATTTCATACACACACACCCTCCACCTCCACCACCCACCACCCACCCACACACACACACACGCTGTCATACAAATGAGGCAGTCGTCACTGACTGAGTGCTGATGTCACATGCATCACTGACTGCTAGTACCACATGTGTCACTGACTGCTGTCACGTGCGTCACTGACTGAGTTCTAATGTCCCATGTGTCACTAACTGCTAATGCCCCATGTGTCACTGAGTGGTAATTTCACATGTGTCACTAACTGCTAATGTCACATGTGTCACTAACTGCTAATGTCACGTGCGTCACTGAGTTGTAATTTCACACGTGTCACTAACTGCTAATGTCACACGTGTCACTAACTGCTAATGTCACGTGCGTCACTGAGTGGTAATTTCACACGTGTCACTAACTGCTAATGGCACACGTGTCACTAACTGCTAATGTCACGTGCGTGTCACAGTTTCCAGTCTTTGTGACACCCCCTAATCTCCACGATGCCGTTTGAACACTTGGTTCCCATGAAGTTCGAGGACTGGGGCTTCTTCGACCGCCAGCGGTCCGTCTTCAGCAGCATGTTCAAGGATGTCGGCGATGAGTGGAAGGAGTTCGACAAGGAGCTCGAGAAGATTCGCTCCGAAATGTTCCAGCTCAAGGTGAGCAGCAGAGAGGGGGAAGCTGAAACTTGTTTGTCAGAGGGGGGAGTGGAGGATGATGTTGAGACTTTGGCCCCACATGTTGCATCTCAAGTTGGTGGGAGTAGCGATAATGTGGCGATGACAAGTGAGTGATTGGGGGAGGTAGGAGGGTCGAGGTGAGGAAAACAGTGTAAATCGACAGTTTTTACTCAGCTTCGATGTCATTAGAGTAAAAGAATGAGTGTAAGTGTCGATTAGTAGTTATAACATCAAGAAGGAAAATGTCGATGGGCTGGCTATGATGTGGGAGACATTTGTACTTTAGTGGTATAAATACACAATGTTGTTTATCCCCGGGATTGTTTACAGCCTATCGACTTCGGAGGTGACTTTGGCAGTGACTTCGGGAAAGAGTTCGGAAAAGACTTTGGCGATTTTGGGAACTTCGGGTCTTCAAAACTGTCCTCCAAGTCTACCACGACCACAACGACTACTACCAGAAGTTCGTCTTCGTCATCAGGTGCCTCTCCGGAGTCGTCGCTGCTGCTGAAGGTGGACCGACCCATCGTGCAGGACAGTCAGGGCAACAAGCGACTCTCACTGCGCTTCGACTGTCAGCAGTTCAAACCCGAGGAGATTTCCGTCAAGACAGTCGACAATCGACTCATTGTACAGGTGAGTCAGTCCAGAAACCAGGTGCATAAGACAGTGGACGATAGCCTCATTGTACAGGTGAGTCAGTTCAGAAACCAGGTGCACAAGGCATCCTTATGGCGCAATTTCGTTCTGGTAGTCAGTTTGCAGAAAGCAGAAAGCCACTCGTTCGAGGCTTGGTCGGGCCTGTGGCTTTTACCTTCCCCTACCCACCCTACAGCTACCTTAGCAAAAGTAGGTACCTAATTTATCATCTGGCAGATAAAGGTGGCAGTAGGGGAGGTTTGATTTGTCTCTCTGTGCGTTGGACAGGTGAACCACTTACATTTACTGCCCCCATGGCCGTTAGGTTAGGAAAATGCCTTTTTTTAAGGTGTCATAAGGATGGATAGCCAAACCCCACATTTTTATGATTATTTTAGCCCAGTGCTGTGTGTTAACGATCATGTAGCATCTAGTAATGTCTTGTCGGCTGCAGCTCCCTCCACGTGCTATAGCCGCTTGGTGATCCTGTGCTACGTGTCACATGCTGTGTCATGTCATATCTTTGTGGGTTGTTGTGTAGTTCCCCTTGTGGATTAATGCAGTTGTCTTGTATTGGTTTACTCTGATCCTGTGTCAGTACAATGATATCACATTATGATCTCTGTAGCACACAGGATCAGAGTAAACCAATACAAGACAGTTACTGTCATGTCCGTTGCACTGTCAGTCACTGCAGTAACAGTGCAACTGACATGACAGTAACTGTCAGTCGCTGCAGTAATAGTGCAACTGACATGACAGTAACTGTCAGTCGCTGCAGTAACAGTGCAACAGGTTTCATGAAGAAACCGCATTTCATGTGCCACTAGTCATGTAGTAAGCTCACTCACATCTCCAACACGTGAAAATAAATGTGAAAATATAGAATCATTTGTGTAAATAGGCTCATGTAGGCTGACTTCATAACCGATTGTCAGATACCTAGGTTAGTGTTTTCAGACAAACTTCACTTTCAAAATGTCTTCAATTACATCGACATTCGTGTTGATGCCTGTTTGTGATCACCCGTGCTGATGATTTGCAGGCCAAACATACAGAAGAAAGCCCTGGGCGCAAAGTGTACAGAGAGTTCAGCCGACAGTACATTCTTCCGGAAAAGATTGAGCCCCTCACCCTGAACTCTACCCTCACGTCGGACGGCGTTCTGTCCATCGAAGGCCCCGCTCCAGCAGCGCTGGAAGCCCCCAGAGAGCGAATCTTGCCCATCAGAATGTTGATGCAGTAGTCACACAGCCCTCCAGCCACTCACAGACCTAGAAGTTTCAGAAAATCCATTTTACCCGTCACCAGCCTGCGACAGTACTTGTTCATGCTGCACACAAATGCACGCTTGTAGAAAAATAAAATAAATAAGAATAAAACCAACAAAGGGCAGACAACTCACCGTGTAACTTAGCACCACCTGGTAGCACCAAACATTTTCAAACCTGAGACACACGTTAGGACCCAACTCGACCCACACAGCTGCGGCTTAAACACAAACAGTCAAATAAAACAATTCTCATACATTTATTTTGTAGCTAGCCACACAAACAATGAAAGGGAAGTTATTTATTTCACGAAGCATTGTAATTGTTTCCCCTTGACAGTTACATTCTGGTTCCCCGGTCACTCAACATCAGTGTTTTGGTTTTCTTTTGATTTCCTTTATGCATTGGTACAACAACTCGGGAATTGTAATAATAATAATAAAATAATAATAATGAGGATATATATATATAGAGAGAGAGATATTGTACTTCGACAGCTTCTAGAAGACTGACTGGGCTTCATGCCAGTCTTTAATTCAGCTGTTAATAGAGAACCAGGTAGGATCAACTGCTTTTACCTGGGAAAGAAAACTCAAGAATTGTCTTTTTTCACAAGTCAGTGTTTTTGACAACAGACAAAGCAACAACTGAAAGGCTGTCAAGTTTACCTAGGCTATAGCAAAATGTCTATGAAACAATTTTAAGTTGTAACCATATTATCTGTGACACCAGTCTTTTGTAACCAGTGCACATCACTCAACTTAGACAGTTTGATAGTTTATCGTGAAGTTGTAGATTGTACAGATTAAACATATTACATTTAGTGTGGTTTAGTTACATTCTGAAATAACAGTTTGTACTTTAGTTACCACATGTCTTAACACATATTTATGTTAAAAAGTGTGCTCACCAGTCAGAAGACTGAGGTAATTCTAAAGCACAAGGTGTCTGTTGCAGGTGTTGGTAGAAAAACAACAAAATTTTCAGTCTCTGCCACGGAAGCTTAGCTTTTGCTCTCTCCATGTAATTGAAGCTCAAGTATTGTGCATGACAGCTCAATGCCACACACCTTCGGACAGTTTCTGTTCATGTTCCAGAATGTTTAGCTGGCAACATCTTGATCATAGTTTATTAAGTTTCTCTCGCGATGTTCGTATTCTGGCGACATTTTCACTTGCACAAGTCTGGTGTTGACTGTTCTCACGATTATCTGAACTAACTTGTGTTTATTTTAATTTTTATTATTTGGTACATTTATGTTGAATTTCATTTATTGGGCTTCTGCACCTTTTGGAATGATTCGACTCCACAGAGTGAAGGGAAATGTGAAAGGGGTTTGGTAATCTAAGGTTTTATACACGCACATTTTAAATAAAATTTGTTTCGAAGAAACTTGTGTTATGGACATGGACTTATGATGATGATTTTTAAGGCTTTTACACTTTCCTCCTCGTGCTGGACATTAAAAAGGTTTTCGTCTAGGTAGGGTTTTATTTTGTTTTATGTTTCAGCTCGACATTCTACCCTGAGTAGAGACCTTTATCAATATCATGTGTTTCGGTCATGGGAGCTTACACTGAATGGTTTTTAAACTTGAACGCGGAACACGACAGGGAGCTTCTTTGTCTCTTTATCGACTGTCTATGCAGAAATTCATGATTTCATAATAAAAAGAAACAACATGGTTACAAATATTAAACTACTTGATCTTCAGATCTTTCTTTTGATTAAGATACAATTTTTTTTACATCAGAGTCCGTCTATGCCTGCATTAACACACTACAGAAAATTCAAGGAATGTCTGGACAGCAAATAAGATTAAATAAATCAACAACTGTTTGTCTATGGTCACTGAAATGCTCTTGATGACCATATCTTTCTTTCTCGATATGGTGAAGATAAAATCGTTTACCTCAACGAGAGAAGAAGCTCCTTCCATGTCTGCATTAATACACTACCAAAAAAAAAAAAAATCCCGGGAATGTCTGGACAGTAAAAATAAAATTAAAGAAATTATTTCCTTTTCGATGCTTGCTCAAGAAGAAACCGGCTTTTTGGAAAAATAACCTTCACGAAGACTTTATCTTTCTCTTTCTCTCTCTCCAAGCTAATCCATGTCTTTTGTTAGTCTAGTGGACTCAGATGAATCCTTTATGACTGACAAATAGTCTGTTCCACTCTTTTCTCTCGCTAAGATTAAGGCTTTGTCTGCTATTAATATAAGGCATGTGGTTTTCAGATGATACATATATAGTAAGCTGTTCTTGTCATCACTTAAAACCATCTGGTTTAAAAAGATAATTTTTGATGAGGTTGAAACCGATATAATAATTTATGCAATGCTGCTCGGCCAAAAAACATTGGATGTGCTTTTCATATTGTGCAGGATTAGTCCATAAGGAATGACTTCTGGAAATATGTCTTAAAAACACCTCAGAACAATGTTTGCACCATACATCCACCAAACATTTCTCTATCATGCAGCCAAACTTTTTCATTCTAACCTAGCTATCTTATAAGACAAACAGATTATCGCCATCAAAAACTGGTTTGAAAATTCTGTCTTATATATCAACCCATTGTGTGGAAATGGTAGATGTCTATTATTTGATGGAGCTGATGAATTTGCAAATATTTCTTATAGTGAGTTTTGTGAGTGTGTGGTAGATGAAGGGGTTATGCATGGCATTAACAAGTACAATCATAGGCTGGGCATTGATTTTCTTACTCTTAGAGGATAATTAAAAGGGAGAAAAAAGTTTGCTTAATGGCTAATATATTTTTTTTTAAGTTTACTGGTGTGGACTACAGAACTAAATTGTGAAACTGATGTCAATCCCGCCTTTTGGCGCCACTGGCCCCAAGGACCATTAATGATACAGACTTCCGATGGTTTCAACACAAGATCAGTTTGCGTATCCAGTCCTTCCTACCTCTGTGAAACATGAGAGACTGCCCCCTAACCAGAGGCATGGCTCAGCATTGCGAGATAATAATTTCCCATTGCACATGGGAAGGCACTCCTACAGCGGTACGCGTGTTACATGTGCTTGATCTCCCTTGGTAAGGGTATTCTCCATGTCTTACATTTCTCGTTGCCACCCGCCCACTCAATACCTCCATACCACACCAGCATCCCCACCCCACCCCACCCCTGGCTTCTTTTTTAAAGATCTCTCTTCTTGGAGTTAACTTTTCTTGAAGATGCCCCCCGCCCTCTTTTTTTGCATCGTATACTCACACGCCGCGAGTCCATGGACTTTTGTACTCGTGCACGCCAATAATAAAAATCCATGTTTGCCTGCAGTCAACGTACTCCTTGTTCACTCTTTCAACAAAAGCAACACACGAAAGCGCGCACACACACACACACACACAGGCACGCGCACAAAGTCGAGTTTAATCATGTTCCAGAAGGGAGAGCTTAATGAGAGCGAACGAAGGACCAGTCGAACCAAGAACAATCATCGATGAATTCCTGTCGTAAAACTATGAAAAAATGTCTTCTGCTCTTTATTCCCTCACCAACATAATTGTTAGAAGGCAATAATGAGGTAACCTGTGACCCGCACTTAAGGTGTTAGACAAGAAATGAGAAACCGTAATGTAAACACGCATATTGTGATGGGGGATCGAGGCACTGGTGTCTTTTTTTTAACCCTTCAAAATAAGTGACTCAACAGGACTTAAGCCGCCCTGACTCACAAAACACTTCATCGATTACTTTCCCAGTCAAGACTGCAGTCTCTGGGGTGGGGGGTGGGGTATCCAGCACAGCCAGGGGGGTGGCGGGAGGAACTTGATGCTTCAGTGAAAGTAGGGCTGGCGAAGCCCAGCTCGTGGTGTTGCTGCACGCGCCAGTCCCGACAGCAACTGTTTAGCGGCGGTCGTAATTCTCATTACCGTTGTTGTCTCGGGAATGCCGAGAATGCCTGAAGGTGGGAGTGGGGCTACTGCAGGGTGTGAACACAGATCTTTTAGTTCTGGATAGAATCGAGCGTAGAAGCAAAATGGTTGTGATAATTATAGCTTAAAAGTTAGTGGTGTTCAGTGTTTTCTTATAACTTCGTAAAGCTCGATCAGTGCAAAGCTCACCCCAGATCTGGTGAATGTCAACTAACTCACCATACCTCCCAACAAAACAATGCCAGGCAGACAAAGAGGTCAACAATACAAGAGGTCACAATTGTACATTGATTTGGTTAATGAACATGAAGACAGTTCTCTCATTGGCCGCGACTGTCACAACGCACGCGCTGGTTGAGGTCTGTGGTGTCGACCTTTTGTACGCACGCTGATGGTTGTAGGCATTTATCTCGGGAAACTGAGTGGAGTCATCCACATTGGGGAAATGGTATCATGGTCTGAGCCTTACCCAAGTGCTCTGTATTCACCTGTGACACGATAACAACTTTCACACACCTCTGTATTCACCTGTCACACGATAACAACTTTCACACACCTCTGTATTCACCTGTGACACGATAACAACTTTCCCACACCTCTGTATTCACCTGTCACACGATAACAACTTTCACACACCTCTGTATTCACCTGTGACACGGTCACAACTTTCACACACCTCTGTATTCACCTGTGACACGATAACAACTTTCACACACCTCTGTATTCACCTGTCACACGATAACAACTTTCCCACACCTCTGTATTCACCAGGTGCGCTGGGTAGGCCCCACACTTACAAGGGCTGTGGAAGAGCAGTTTCCGACTTCTGGGTGCATATCATGTAATGTGATATGACTCTGATGTGATCCGGTGTGATATGATTTGAACAAATGTAATGTGACATAAAATATAATACTATTATAGTGGAGTGTAGTACAATGTGACATAATATGTAATACTATTATAGTATTGGGTAGTACGATATGATATGATGTGGTATGATGCGATATCTGATATGATCATGATGTGACATAGCACGTAACACTATCATAGTGTGGTGTGGTACGATGTGACATAACATGTAACACTATCATAGTGTGGTGTAGCACGATGTGATATAACACGTAACAGTATCATAGTGTGGTGTGGTACGATGTGACATAACATGTAACACTATCATAGTGTGGTGTAGCACGATGTGACATAACATGTAACACTATCATAGTGTGGTGTGGTACGATGTGACATAACATGTAACACTATCATAGTGTGGTGTAGCACGATGTGACATAACATGTAACACTATCATAGTGTGGTGTAGCACGATGTGACATAACATGTAACACTATCATAGTGTGGTGTGGTACGATGTGACATAACATGTAACACTATCATAGTGTGGTGTAGTACGATGTGACATAACATGTAACACTATCATAGTGTGGTGTAGCACGATGTGACATAACATGTAACACTATCACAGTGTGGTGTAGCACGATGTGACATAACACGTAACACTATCATAGTGTGGTGTAGCACGATGTGACATAACATGTAACACTATCATAGTGTGGTGTAGCACGATGTGATATGAAGATGTGACGTGGTATGATGTGAGATATGATCGTGTCACGTGACTTTTTAAAAGTTATTAACGTAATGTGGTGTCGTGACATCCTTGTGATCTGATCGTTATGTCACATGGTGCAATAATGAACTTGACGGGATGTCAAGTGACGTGACGTGATTGCGATGTGACGATACGATTGGGCTTAATCGTCACGTGATATTAACATAATGTGATACAGTCGTGATGTGATGTAATGTGGCGTGGTACTGTGATGTCACTGATGTGTCTGTTTCTCGGGTTTGTGATTGTACACGTGTACCTTTTCTTTGGCTAATTATTATACGTTTATACTTCAGAAACAGAAATGTACTTACAAGAATGTCGCTTGTTATCATTTTGCTAAAAATAACCCCTTCATTTATCGCTGCCATATTTCCTTAGCATGCACATGCGGGGATGACAGTCCTGGGTAAATTAAGATCTAATTTGCATCTATGACTGTTTTATAGCGCCATACGCGCGTCTGTGTAGGTTGGGGCCGTGTACGCTGTCGGTGATGATGAAGTTGCTGCCAACAAAATGCGGGCGGAATCCTGTGCGGCGACAATCGTATGAAGAATCACAACAGCCCGCCATTATCCGGGGCGCGTTCAGTCACAGGTTTGCCCGGCTACACACGAGCACTGTTGCTGCCATTCCCTCCTACAGGAAACACCAGGACAAGGATAGAAACCTCGGGAACTTTCTGTCTTCTCCCCGCAGCTGTTGCTCCCTGACCTCCAACCTCTGCCTCTCTCTCACTCCCATCGATTGAGGCGGCCTGCCGGGAGGTGCGCGCGCAGCCCTCAGCCCAACTTCCCCGCAGCAGACGACACAACGTCACGGCGCCAGGCGGCACGGACACACGCCACAGGAGACACACGGGCCCGTTTGTACCTTTGCCTGCAGCTGACGGATATCGCCTTCAGTCGAATGTTTGCAGCCAGAGGTTTCCATTCTTCCTACCAATTCAACAAAGTGAAAGGTAAGTTGCTATTTTTAGCTTTCCATTGGCTTGTGTTTGGAAGCGGGCGCGCGCGCGCGCGCGCGGCAGCTGATGTGGGAGGTTATTTTCGGCTGTGCTGGGCGAGTGGTGCAGCGCCAACAGACCCGTCGGCTTCTAGAAGTTTGTCACTTGTTCACCCACGTGCACACGTCCAACGTGCTTGTTACATGCAGAATGTGCAAGTGACTCACAGCTCACAGCTCACAACATTCTCTACACGTGAGTCTATGAGTTCAGCGGTGTTGTCACACGATGGAGCTTGGGTAGCAACGGTAGAGAGCTGCAGCATGTCTTGCTGGGTGGTTGTGGTTGTGGTTGTCAGCTGTTTACAACACGCAAACGGTAGTAGCTGCTGTTAGTGATCATCAGCCATATGTAACCTAGTAATGGCTACTGTAATGCCAGATCAGCAGCTGTAACAGGCAGAGTAATAGCGACAGTTACATGTGATCATTAACTGTATGTAACAGAGTAATAGCGACAGTTACGTGTGATCATTAACTGTATGTAACAAAGTAATAGCGACTGTTACATGTGATCATTAACTGTATGTAACAAAGTAATAGCGACTGTTACATGTGATCATTAACTGTATGTAACAAAGTAATAGCGACTGTTACATGTGATCATTAACTGTATGTAACAAAGTAATAGCGACTGTTACATGTGATCATTAACTGTATGTAACAGAGTAATAGCACATATTACATGTGATCATTAACTGTATGTAACAGGCAAAGTAATAGCGACTGTTACGTGTGATCATTAACTGTATGTAACAAAGTAATAGCGACAGTTACGTGTGATCATTAACTGTATGTAACAGAGTAATAGCGACTGTTACGTGTGATCATTAACTGTATGTAACAGAGTAATAGCACATATTACATGTGATCATTAACTGTATGTAACAGAGTAATAGCACATATTACATGTGATCATTAACTGTATGTAACAAAGTAATAGCGACAGTTACGTGTGATCATTAACTGTATGTAACAAAGTAATAGCACATATTACATGTGATCATTAACTGTATGTAACAGGCAAAGTAATAGCGACTGTTACGTGTGATCATTAACTGTATGTAACAAAGTAATAGCACATATTACATGTGATCATTAACTGTATGTAACAGGCAAAGTAATAGCGACTGTTACGTGTGATCATTAACTGTATGTAACAAAGTAATAGCACATATTACATGTGATCATTAACTGTATGTAACAGGCAAAGTAATAGCGACTGTTACGTGTGATCATTAACTGTATGTAACAAAGTAATAGCACATATTACATGTGATCATTAACTGTATGTAACAGGCAAAGTAATAGCGACTGTTACGTGTGATCATTAAGTGTACGTAACAGGCAAAGTAATAGCGACTGTAACATGTGGTCATTAACTGTATGTAACAAAAAAAGTAAAATAGTGACTTTGACATGTAATCATTAACTGTATGTAACAGGAAAGTAATAGCGACTGTTACATGTGATAATTAACTGTATGTAGCATGAACAAGCAGTAGTTACAATTGCAGGCAATCATCATCATCATCATCAGATGACAGCTAAATTCTTCGTGTCATCATTTACTGTCTGTCACATGCAAAAGGCGCCCAGTAGCTGTTGTTGTATGTAATCAGCAACTACAATCATTGTAACGGAGGTCCGTCGATTCGACCATGGTACTTGCCGATTCGACCACAGCCCTTAGTAACGTGACTAATTATAGAAAACAACATGGACAGTGTAGAGAAAGATTCTGTGGTTTACAACGAGCAGTGAGTATGTCTTTACACTGAATAGTTACTTCTCTACTCGGTGGTGGAATTGACTGAGGGCTGTGATCAAATCGACTCTGGGTTGTGGACCAATCGACTTGGTCGAATCGGTAAATGGTTGACTCGACCGGTGACGGAGTAAACAGCCGGGTTAGCGCTATTTCGTGATGCGCAAATGGAGTTACCTGGAGATCTTAGACAATAAATATTTTCTAGGGACGTGATGTTTACAACTTCGACACATTGAGGGCCAGTTGCTTGATGTTTCTCATCTCCCCAGGACTCCTAGTTTGACACAAAAAACACGTTTGCTGTTCACCTGGTTAGGCAAGATGGCCCCGGGAGGAGATGTAATGACCACAAGTAAGTTGGAGAAACCAAGAAACCAAAAAAGCCCAGTGCGTCGCTAATAGGTCAGATCAAATATGGAGGCGAGGGCGAGGGCGAGAGAGAACAGCGCAATATTCATAGTCATGTCAAGGCCACGTGATTAAACTCCTTGTCAGATGCTGCACGTTGAGAAAGTGTGACATCGTGGATAGTACTGTGAAGTGTGGAGACGGCACACACTGTGCTAATTAGTGACTATTCGTGACCTATATAAGACCTCTATAAGCACTTGGCAGCATAGGACGGTCGGCGGCTGGTTCAATCCATAGACATGGCTACTTTTGCTGCTGCGTTTGTACGAGTGACCATCATCGCGTCTTTGAAATGCTGCACACAGAGCTAAACTTTGCCGTTATCTCACGAAAAATGTCAGCTCGTCGGCTGACTGTATGTTACAAAATTCATCTCGATTTATCTCACCCTTACATCTCATCACGGGGAGGGTTAGGGGCAAGGGAGGAAATCCACACGGCATTGACCCTGGCACACAGTCACACAGCGAGCCATCTCTCGTCGTTCTCTCGCTGCATTCATGACTACATCATATTGATTATTTCCTCATGGCCAGGCCACAGCCCGTCTTGCCAGTGTTAGGTGGTAAACAAGCGCCCAGCTACATGACCACCTAACATAATGGCTGACCAGGTGGCGTGGCGATATGTACATTAATCATGTGACAGATGAATGAGCAATAAATACCCGTGATGTACTAGTTGTCCTCAGGACTGGAGGAGCCCTTTATTATAGTTCTTCAGATTACTGCGCATCTGATCTGTGCTGGTGTTCTAGCCTAAGAATGATATACAAGACATGGGGTGGGGTCATGATTATCCAACATACCCATATACACCACAAGAGAGGGTGTGTTAATGAGTGTCCAACATAACTATATAGATCACAAGATGGTGTGTTAATGACTGTCCAACATATCCATATACATCACAAGATGATGTGTTAATGACTGTCCAACATACCCATATACATCACAAGATGGTGTGTTAATTAGTATCCAATATACCCATATACATCACAAGATGGTGTGTTAATGAGTGTCCAACATACCCATATACATCACAAGATGGTGTGTTAATTAGTATCCAACATACCCATATACATCACAAGATGGTGTGTTAATGAGTGTCCAACATACCCATATACATCACAAGATGGTGTGTTAATGAGTGTCCAACATACCCATATACATCACAAGATGATGTGTTAATTAGTGTCCAACATACCCATATACATCACAAGATGATGTGTTAATGAGTGTCCAACATACCCATATACATCACAAGATGGTGTGTTAATGAGTGTCCAACATACCCATATACATCACAAGATGGTGTGTTAATGATTATCCAACATACCCATATACATCACAAGATGGTGTGTTAATTAGTATCCAACATACCCATATACATCACAAGGTGGTGTGTTAATGAGTGTCCAACATACCTATATACATCACAAGATGGTGTGTTAATGAGTGTCGAACATACCCATATACATCACAAGATGATGTGTTAATTAGTGTCCGACATACCCATATACATCACAAGATGGTGTGTTAATGAGTGTCAAACATACCCATATACATCACAAGATGGTGTGTTAATGAGTGCCCAACATACCCATATACATCACAAGATGATGTGTTAATGAGTGTCCAACATACGCATATACATCACAAGATGGTGTGTTAATGAGTGCCCAACATACCCATATACATCACAAGATGATGTGTTAATTAGTGTCCAACATACCCATATACATATACATCACAAGATGATGTGTTAATGAGTGTCCAACATACCCATATACATCACAAGATGGTGTGTTAATGAGTGTCCAACATACCCATATACATCACAAGATGGTGTGTTAATGAGTGTCCAACATACCCATATACATCACAAGATGATGTGTTAATGAGTGTCCAACATACCCATATACATCACAAGATGATGTGTTAATGACTGTCCAACATACCCATATACATCACAAGATGGTGTGTTAATTAGTGTCCAACATACCCATATACATCACAAGATGGTGTGTTAATGAGTGTCCAACATACCCATATACATCACAAGATGATGTGTTAATGAGTGTCCAACATACCCATATACATCACAAGATGGTGTGTTAATGAGTGTCCAACATACCCATATACATCACAAGATGGTGTGTTAATGAGTGTCCAACATACCCATATACATCACAAGATGATGTGTTAATTAGTGTCCAACATACCCATATACATATACATCACAAGATGATGTGTTAATGAGTGTCGAACATACCCATATACATCACAAGATGGTGTGTTAATGAGTGTCCAACATACCCATATACATCGCAAGACGGTGCATTAATTAGTGTCTAACATACCCATATACATCGCAAGATGGTGTGTTAACGAGTGTCTAACATACCCATATACATCGCAAGATGGTGTGTTAACGAGTGTCTAACATACCCATACCCATATACATCACAAGATGATGTGTTAATGAGTGTCCAACATACCCATATACATCACAAGATGATGTGTTAATTAGTGTCTAACATACCCATATACATCGCAAGACGGTGCATTAATTAGTGTCCAACATACCCATCACCCAGTAAACCCTCGCTACATTGTACGACAGTTGTGTGAGTACCTTAGCTGGGTACCTTCACAAGGCCAGCTGTTCGCGCTGACTGCAGGGCATACCAGTTCCATTCTGCACAACGCTGTTCCTCGCGGTGTCTGTGTTCCCTCTGAACTTTGCAGGGCTGACCAACTACTGTAAACAATCAACATAGGAGAATAAGCCTGCAGTGTCAACTACTGTAAACAATCAACATAGGAGAATAAGCCTGCAGTGTCAACTACTGTAAACAATCAACATAGGAGAATAAGTCTGCAGTGTCAACTACTGTAAACAATCAACATAGGAGAATAAGCCTGCAGTGTCAACTACTGTAAACAATCAACATAGGAGAATAAGCCTGCAGTGTCAACCACTGTAAACAATCAACATAGGAGAATAAGCCTGCAGTGTCAACCACTGTAAACAATCAACATAGGAGAATAAGTCTGCAGTGTCAACCACTGTAAACAATCAACATAGGAGAATAAGCCTGCAGTGTCAACCACTGTAAACAATCAACATAGGAGAATAAGTCTGCAGTGTCAACCACTGTAAACAATCAACATAGGAGAATAAGTCTGCAGTGTCAACCACTGTAAACAATCAACATAGGAGAATAAGCCTGCAGTGTCAACCACTGTAAACAATCAACATAGGAGAATAAGTCTGCAGTGTCAACCACTGTAAACAATCAACATAGGAGAATAAGCCTGCAGTGTCAACCACTGTAAACAATCAACATAGGAGAATAAGCCTGCAGTGTCAACTACTGTAAACAATCAACATAGGAGAATAAGCCTGCAGTGTCAACTACTGTAAACAATCAACATAGGAGAATAAGTCTGCAGTGTCAACTACTGTAAACAATCAACATAGGAGAATAAGCCTGCAGTGTCAACTACTGTAAACAATCAACATAGGAGAATAAGTCTGCAGTGTCAACCACTGTAAACAATCAACATAGGAGAATAAACCTGCAGTGTCAACTACTGTAAACAATCAACATAGGAGAATAAGCCTGCAGTGTCAACCACTGTAAACAATCAACATAGGAGAATAAGCCTGCAGTGTCAACTACTGTAAACAATCAACATAGGAGAATAAGCCTGCAGTGTCAACTACTGTAAACAATCAACATAGGAGAATAAGTCTGCAGTGTCAACCACTGTAAACAATCAACATAGGAGAATAAGCCTGCAGTGTCAACTACTGTAAACAATCAACATAGGAGAATAAGCCTGCAGTGTCAACCACTGTAAACAATCAACATAGGAGAATAAGTCTGCAGTGTCAACTACTGTAAACAATCAACATAGGAGAATAAGCCTGCAGTGTCAAAGGTCGAAACAAAGAACAGTCAGTGCCAGTGAGACAGGCTGAGAGGCTGAGACAGGCTGAGAGGCTGAGACAGGCTGAGACTGGTTCAATCGCTGCCCTCGATAGTCTCTGCTAGCGTTCAGCTCTGAAACTGATAACAGGGCTCCGCTGTGCAAATGTCTCCACCTTTGTTCTCACACCTGGAAGTACCTGAGACAAAGCAAATAAAGGCGGTTTGATCGATCAGTCTTACGGCGAGAACAAAAAGGTAAATATGATATTTACATTAAAAAAAAAGTTCGTGTCATCGCCCTAAGTGGCCTTAGCACCGCTGGATGCAAATGGAAGGTTGCCAGAATGACATTTTTAATATTTGGGACGTGGAAAGAGTAGTTGGTAAGGTAACAGAAATCATTCTTTATCCCAATTCGCAGGGTGTTGGTGTTGGTGCTGGTGTTGGTGTGCACAAGAAGGCAAAAACATGCACCATTGTCTCACTAACACTGTGACCTGCGTTGAGGTCGAGCCCTTTCCCCTTTGGCAGGCACCTCGTACCGCCTTCTGCCCTTGTTGGAACTGGAACCAGAGGGGGCTGGGCGGTGGTTGAGGGTGGGGGGGGCTGCAGTTGCTGTCAGTCATTACCTGAGAATCCCGGACGCTCCCCTTCTGTCTGTACAGCTAAAAATAGCCCGCCCACCAGGTTATGGTAACTTTCACCTCGCGCTCTTTCATGAAAAGCCCTACCAGGGGTACCTGCAGGAGCTTGTGGGATGGTGCATCCTACACGAAGCCTTAAATGCTCGCTTTGACTTTGTAGACCATTATTCACGTAGAGCTCTTCCCCTAGTATAGCCCTGTGGCTATCTTGTACTGACATGGTGGTGTGTAACAAAATATGCTGTGGACGGTATCGGCGAGTGACGATTTTGTAGCTCAACTGATTTGATAGACTTTTCCATAAAACAAACAAAAGCGAAATTACCCGGGATACTCGGCTTTATTCTTGTCGACCTGCGGTGACGTCAGGCATGTCAGACGCCCAGACGCCCTCGTAAATCACGTGACCTCGCCTTTCGCCAGTTTCGCCTTCAGTGGGATCTGGTTCCTTCTCCAGGTGCCTGGTGCCTGGCTCTGCTTCTAACACAGTGTGATCCCTTCTAACACAGTCTGATTGTTTATAGAAGAAAACTTGTTTTGTTTCCTTCACGCCAGTGGCAAGAGACTAGATGCTGGGTTTGGTACCCTGCAGGGCAAGGGTGGAGAAAGCTTGTGACATTCTTCTCGAGGTACTGGGGAAAATTGTACATTGCATGAAGGGTGGGGGAGGATGTTACAGTTTTCTTGTGGGGGGGGGGGGAAGGGACGAACCTTTCTCAGACTCGTCACCTAGTCGTTTGCTTGTGTTACGGTCTACCGTCCCCGGCGCTAGGTTCAACGCTTTGTGGTGAAAATAAGTTTAGACTTTTCTTCGTTAGTCGTAGTGCGCACGTGTGTACATCTGTAGGTTAGTGTGATTTCTATGTTTATGTAACAGCTTACACATTTGTACTGGTGGGGGTCACACACGTACGGACACACGCTCTCTCTTACACACATAACGAAGTAGAGCGACTACTTCATCTCCTCCAGTCGAACTTCCCTCGCTTGTCAATATCCTCCTCGCGCACCGCAACCCTCCGCTTGCCTCCGATAAGTCTCCGTGTTTGCAGTAACAAGACTTTGCTTGTTCTCACAACAGACAGCGATACATGTAACACCGATATAGCAATGGAGACACCGGTAGTACGATACATTCAGCGCTGATATAGTGATACATGTAACACCGATATTACGATACATTCAGTGCTGATATAGCGATACATGTAACACCGATATTACGATACATTCAGTGCTGATATAGTGATACATGTAAAACGAGTTAACAATGGAGACACCGGTAGTACGATACATTCAGCGCTGATATAGTGATACATGTAACACCGATATAGCAATGGAGACAGTGATAGTACGATACATTCAGCGCTGATATAGTGATACACGTAACACCGATATTACGATACATTCAGTGCTGATATAGCGATACATGTAACACCGATAGTACGATACATTCAGCGCTGATATAGTGATACCAGCACCGGTAGAGCGATACGCTCAGCGTGGATACTGAGATACTCTGGAGGCTCAGCCACGAGGGCGGCTAACACCACAGCATGTCACCACTTTGTTACCGTGGTGTCGGGACCTGCCGTTGTTTGACAAGGGGAGGGGGGGTGGTTGGGCGGTGCTGCTTTTGTTGGAATCGACACGGAATATGCTGCGGATGCCGCGATGCTGTTCACACGGACTGAGTTATTTCCCCTAGTAAGAGACTTGTCAGGGGGTGTGGGGGACTTTCAGTGAGTGAGTTTGGACATAATGACCGAAATCTGTTTGGTGGTAATTTTAAATAACGCAGTTTTATTTTTAGACACATCGACATTGTCTCCTCGAATAATTTAGCGAGACTGAGACAGTGTGGCGTATGTCGCATGGTCTCAACGGTCTACAAATGACATCACACAGCGGTCTGCTATGATTACTGATGACATCCACAACGGTTAACCCACGGTGGTCTACCGTTTGTGATTACTGGTGACGTCACAGAGGTGTGTTTGATTACTGACGGCCTAATAGCGGCTTATTAGGTTATCACTTATGATGTCACACGTCTCCTATATCTCATTATTGACAATGTCAGAGACGTCTACTATACCTAATTAATGGTGACGTCATAATATATGTGTGTATAACTACTGACAACGTCACAGAGGTCGGCTACATCTCATTAATGGCGACCTCCCAATACATATATGTATATATATAGATACACACAATTACGTGTTACGTCACAGAGAGGTCTACTATATCTAATTAATGGTGACGTCATAATATATGTGTGTATAACTACTGACAACGTCACAGAGGTCGGCTACACATATAAAGTTACCGATGCCGTCACACAGCGTTCTGTATGTGTCGATCAAGGGATGTGTCGTACCCGTGTGTACCTACGTCTGTGCTTCCATGGAATGTGTCAGTGTGAGTAGTGAGCGTGTTACAGTGTGTGTGTGTGTGTGTGTGTGTGCGTGCGTGCGTGCGTGCGTGTGTGTGGATTAGAAAGGAGCGGAATTTGTCCAGACAGGAAATGCTTGGCTGCGGTTGGTGACTGTAGCCGTGACTTGCAGTCGAGTAATGGAGGGTGTTGCGGGTGTTGCCCCACACAACACGAGATTACAGTCAATTAATGGCGGCCCTGTCTTCACCAGAAAAGGTCGAGGATGGAGAGAAAGCATCATTCGGTGAAAGTAACTCGGTTGTCTCTGCAGTTGGCTGCGCTGCAACGGTTCATTGGCTGGAGACTGGTGTTGTCGAGGGCACATCGTCTTCCTTTTGCAAAATCACGATACTCTCAGTCCTTGTTACTTGGATCCTCTTTACGTTTTCTGTATTTGTCTTTATTCATCATCGTTAATATTGTTTATCCTTCCGTACTGCATATGTTGTTTGTTTGTTCTTCTGTCTGTTCATGTTGCCCATGTCTCGTTCTTGTTCTTAAGCTCTAAGAGCACACTCCGTAGGAGTGCGAGTAATTTGACGCAGCCAACAAGCTGAGAGACTGTGTTGTAATTCAGCACAGCGAGCGATCTGCGAGACTGTCAGCTTTCCTTACACTGCAAGTTTCTAAAGACAAAAGTCTTTGGAATATTGAATTTAAATAATTCATTAATTTATTGTTTTTGCCAAGATGCATCATGGGCGGTCCGGTGGCTTAACGGTTAGCGCCTGTCACCAATACAGTGAGGGTTGGCTGTCCTGGGCTCGCTGTTCTTTCTCTGCATGTGATATCTGTTTACAGGGCTGGCTGCCTTGCTGTGATTTAGCCTTAGTTGCTGACTCGGCGTAAAACATCAATTCCCCCACCGCATGACGCATCATGCATCTCACACTACTATAACTTAGTAAACATAGTAACAGAAATAACTTTACACTTTATTTCATATATCTTCGCAAAGGTGTTCAAGTGGCAGAACCTTTTTTTTAATTTCATAGTGGGATGCACACCTTTCTTATGAACATCCAGTACAAGATGTTAATTTCCCAAATCTTGGTGAATATATGCCGTCTGCTTCTGAGATACACCCTACAAATATCACCACACACACATACACCCCTACAAATATCAGCATACACATACACCGCTGAAAATATCACCACACAGAGATACACCCTACAAATATCACCACACAGAGACACATCCTACAAATATGACCACACACATACATCCTACAAATATGACCACACACATACATCCTACAAATATCACCACACAGAGACACATCCTACAAATATCACCACACACATACATCCTACAAATATCACCACACACATACATCCTACAAATATCACCACACACAGATACCACCCTACAAATATAACCACACACAGATACCACCCTACAAATATCACCACACACAGATACCACCCTACAAATATCACCACACACAGATACCATACTACAAATATCACCACACACAGATACCACCCTACAAATATCTCCACACAGATACCACCCTACAAATATCACCACACACAGATACCACCCTACAAATATCACCACACACAGATACCATACTACAAATATCACCACACACAGATACCACCCTACAAATATCACCACACACAGATACCACCTTACAAATATCACCACACACAGATACCACCCTACAAATATCACCACACACAGATACCATACTACAAATATCACCACACACAGATACCATACTACAAATATCACCACACACAGATACCACCCTACAAATATCACCACACACAGATACCACCCTACAAATATCACCACACACAGATACCACCCTACAAATATCACCACACACAGATACATCCTACAAATATCACCACACACAGATACCATACTACAAATATCACCACACACAGATACCACCCTACAAATATCACCACACACAGATACCACCCTACAAATATTACCACACACAGATACCACCCTACAAATATCACCACACACAGATACCACCCTACAAATATCACCACACACAGATACCACCCTACAAATATCACCACACACAGATACCACCCTACAAATATCACCACACACAGATACCATACTACAAATATCACCACACACAGATACCACCCTACAAATATCACCACACACAGATACCACCCTACAAATATCACCACACACAGATACCACACACAGATACCACCCTACAAATATCACCACACACAGATACCACCTACAAATATCACCACACACAGATCACCACACACAGATACCATACTACAAATATCACCCACACAGATATCACCACACACAGATACCATACTACAAATATTACCACACAGATACCACCCTACAAATATCACCACACACAGATACCACCCTACAAATATCACCACACACAGATACCATACTACAAATATCACCACACACAGATATCACCACACACAGATACCACCCTACAAATATCACCACACACAGATACCACCCTACAAATATCACCACACACAGATACCATACTACAAATATCACCACACACAGATACCACCCTACAAATATCACCACACACAGATACCACCCTACAAATATCACCACACACAGATACCACCCTACTCACCACACACAGATAGCATACTACAAATATCACACACAGATACCACTACAAATATCACCACACAGATACAAATATCACCACACACAGATACCACCCTACAAATATCACCACACACAGATACCAACCACCCTACAAATATCACCACACACAGATACCACCCTACAAATATCACCACACACAGATACCATACTACAAATATCACCACACACAGATACCACCCTACAAATATCACCACACACAGATACCACCCTACAAATATCACCACACACAGATACCACCCTACAAATATCACCACACACAGATACCACCCTACAAATATCACCACACACAGATACCACCCTACAAATATCACCACACACAGATAGCATACTACAAATATCACCACACACATACATCCTACAAATATAACCACACACAGATACCACCCTACAAATATCACCACACACAGATACCATACTACAAATATCACCACACACAGATACCACCCTACAAATATCACCACACACAGATACCACCCTACAAATATTACCACACACAGATACCACCCTACAAATATCACCACACACAGATACCACCCTACAAATATCACCACACACAGATACCACCCTACAAATATCACCACACACATACATCCTACAAATATCACCACACACAGATACCACCCTCAAAATATCACCACACACAGATACCACCCTACAAATATCACCACACACAGATACCACCCTACAAATATCACCACACACATACATCCTACAAATATCACCACACACAGATACCACCCTCAAAATATCACCACACACAGATACCACCCTCAAAATATCACCACACACAGATACCACCCTCAAAATATCACCACACACAGATACCACCCTCAAAATATCACCACACACAGATACCACCCTACAAATATCACCACACACAGATACCACCCTACAAATATCACCACACACATACATCCTACAAATATCACCACACACAGATACCACCCTCAAAATATCACCACACACAGATACCACCCTCAAAATATCACCACACACAGATACCACCCTACAAATATCACCACACACAGATACCATCCTACAAATATCACCACACAGATGCACCCTACAAATATCACCACAAACATACACCTCTACTTCCAGCATGGAAGTACACATGTATTATCGTGGATCTGGAAACGGAGCCTATAGTCTTTTTAAAGATTCTTCCCCCCCCCCGCCACCCCGAAACAAGGGCCTGCACTCATACCCGCGGAAAAGGGAACGTGTAGATTAATGAGCGAGCTGTAGCGATCCCTTTTTATTCCTGGAATGTTAACTGCCGACACGTGCTGCGAGGGTAGCCTGATAGTTCAACAAGGACTTGTTATTTCTAGCTGCCGGCCAGTGTGAGCATTCACAACATGTCTAAGGACTAGCGACTGCACAGGATAAAGCTCTATCCCCGACAGTCTTTTCCAAGAGAAGAGAAATGACGCCCATGTAACTAACACATTCTGGGTTACATATACTTCCCAGCCAACACAATCAATTTTTGAGCGGTAATTAGTTGTGTGTATTAGGTCTTTTCACCCTAGTCACACGTTTATTACTTTGAGAAACAACACATCCTGTGACTTCCCTTTTCTGCACTTCGGGCAAACACGAAGGTTTTTTATTTTACTATTTAAGTTAGCAAGCTACATCAGAGCGAAGGAAACAGGCAGAGATGGAATAGAGAGCCCCAGATGGACAATTTTGTAGAAATGCATCAAATATACGGTGTGTTGGAAACGAGATGCTAACCCTTGACCCCTCGCCCTGCAGTTTTCGTGAGGAGACACAGATAAGGGCTCTGAGGTCACAGGCGCCCCAGACCAGCACGCCTAGAACTAGCAAAACAAACAAACAAACAAACAAACAGACAGACAAGAGGAAGAAAAATATCATTATATTCTAACAGCCCATCCCCACATAAAGACAGTCTACCGAGTTGATGTCACGAGAACAAAGCATTTCCAGTCACCTGTATAGTCCGTCAGAACTATAAGGTACTCAAGGTACTCACTAGATAGAACTGGGTACTCATTAGGTACGAGTAGGTACTCACTGGGGACAGTTCTGAGTGGATACTCTTGGCAATGCCGGGGAGTTTTTTTTATTTTTTTATTATTTACCCGTCGTGAACAGCCAGTTATTGGGAGAGACAAATAATGATTCTGTATCCCGAGGAAATCTGCACACATTTACCAAAGCAAATGTTCTGTGAAAGACACTTTGCTGTGGAAAACGCATAAAGAGCAGCTGTTGTAATGTCCCGCCCACCCGGCGGGCGTCCTCATGTTATCGACTTTTTTATGTTTGAACTGTAATCTACAGATTTCTCTCTCACTTTCTCTTTCTCTCTTTCTCTCTCTCTCTCTCTCTCACACACACACACACACACACATTCTCTTTCCTTGATGACATAATAATGAGCGCGAGGTATTAAAAGCTTCGGCGAAGTCTCGGCAGTGTTGGGGGACATGACGTCGCCATGGTAATAAACTGCGGGTGTCGTGCTACCTATTGGTGTGCTTGAGGTCGAGCGACTGCTGGGCTGGCGGTGTCACGATCTAAGGCTTTGTCTAAGGCCTAAGCGACCAGTTTGTCTGTCACAGTGCGCAGGCTAACGGTAGAGCAGGTCAAGCTGTAGTGTTTTTAATGCTTTCTGTGTAGGCTTTCTTCAAAACTGCTGTTAGTTTTTTCTTCTTCTGTACATCACACTCTGTAATTCTCAAAATCATACACAAATAATTGTTGTTTAATTTGTTGGCGCTAATAAAACCTGAAAGAACCAAGACGGAAATCATTGATTAGAGGATGGCGACAGTGCCGACATGTTGATGCGGTGGTGATGATGTTTGTGGTAAGGTGTACCCCAGGAAACATGATTTGCCGTTGTCCAATGGCAGCTGGGAGAAATGGGTTTGATTCCCCCCCCCCCTTTGCACTCTGTGCTGCTCGTTAGTATGGCGTCTGCGCTTGGCAACATGCCTTCCAAGAAAAACAAACAAGGCAGTTGCTGCGGAAGCTACAATCAAACTTTATTAACGAGCGTTTCTACGCGAACCAGAACTTTTTTTTTAAGGCGAGTTTTGACTCAATGCCTGTAAAATGTGCAGTGCGCATGTCAGGGAAAAGCGTTTCCACTCGCATGTTTTGACAGGGAGGAACCGAGCAAAAACATGGCAGACGATTTTCTTGCTCTTGTTGTCATAGAAACGGGGCACCCCTACATGTTCGTCAGAGAGTATCGTTCTGCGGCCTGGGTTTGTATACACATATAATTATACAGTTTATATTTACATACATATAATTAGTAAACTCGCATGCGCATGGACATGCGCACATAAGAAGCTTTGCTTGGTAGACTTTATGTTTAGGTAGGTCTGGTGAAGGTTTGCTGGATTTTCGTAGGACTGTCTTCAGTCGGGAAGATGAGCGCTGACTACTGAGGTCGTTCATGTGTCTGGCGCTCGATCTTCCCTGGAGAACCTTTATCCTGTTATCCTGTACCCTGCCATTTGTCCTAACATCCACACAGTTTTTATAATTTAGTTAGTTGTTTATCTAGTTATTTTTGATTGTTGGTCTACGGCCTTCCACCCACCCTTCCTATTATTATAAATTACTTCCGTCAGTTGAGTCACTGTCCCTGTCTGATGTTTCCTCCTACTATTATAAGTCCTCCGCCTGTTTCCTTGTTGAGTGCTCTGTCCACTGTTCGCACGTGCCGACAGAAATCATACTCGTATCTAGACTCAGTCTTGTGACTGTCATGTCTGAAATGATGCTTGGGGACACTCACACGTGCACACTAGGACACACCTGACATCGATGTCAAAGATAATATAATTATTATTGTTTTCATCTGTCGTCCTCAAGCAGCTCCGTCACAGCTTAAAGCGCCCTCTGACCTCGAACCAACGTGAGGCAGTCACGTGGCTCTAACAGCAAATATTTGTGAAGGCTTTGAGAGAGGCGCGTGCTTACAGTCTTGTCTGAGTAGTTAATACCCTCATCGCCATTTCAAGTGTCATCATCCTAGAAATAAAGCAGACTGTGGCGGTGTGTGTGTGTGTGTGTGTGTGTGTGTGTGTGTTGTTGTTGTTAGGTGCTGCCGGTAGCTTCACATGAAAAAATACTTTACAGGGCTAATCGCCACATCTACTACGCGGATCAGTTTATGACAACATCGTAAACTGATACGGCACCGATGATTCAAAGAGAAAGATGGATGGGTGGGGTGACTGGGCGCAGAGAGAGAGAGAATTAGTGGCGTAGGAACCGGGTGGGGCAATGGGGGCAGCCGCCCCCCCCCAAAAAAAAAGATGCTGGGAAGGCAAGAATGTGAACATTATTCATTGTCAGCATGGAGCTTGTCCCCCCCCCCCAAAGCCGAGCATCTTCCTATGCCACTGAGAGAGCGTGTGGGGACTGGGTGAGAGAAAGAGTCGTGTGAGAGATAGAGAGAGAGTGTGAAAGGCGGGGTCGTGCGAGAGAGAAAACGAGCGGATGAGAGAGAGAGATTCGTGCGAGAGAGAGAGAGAGCGGGTGAAAGACGGGGTCGTGCGAGAGAGAGAGAGTGTGTCGTGAGAGAGAGAGCGCGGGTGAAAGACGGGGTCGTGCGAGAGAGAGAGAGAGAGTGTGTCGTGAGAGAGAGCGCGGGTGAGAGACGGGGTCGTGCGAGAGAGAGAGAGTGTGTCGTGAGAGAGAGAGCGCGGGTGAAAGACGGGGTCGTGCGAGAGAGAGAGAGAGTGTGTCGTGAGAGAGAGAGCGCGGGTGAAAGACGGGGTCGTGCGAGAGAGAAAGAGAGCGGATGAGAGAGAGATTCGTGCGAGAGAGATGGAGAGCGGTTGAGAGACGGGGTCGTGTGAGAGATAGAGAGAGTCCGGATGAGAGAGATTCGTGCGAGAGATGGAGAGCGGTTGAGAGAAGAGAGAGCAGATCGTCAGAGAGAGTGAAAGACGGGTCGTGAGAGATGAGAGAGCGGTTGAGAGATCGAGAGTCAGAGAGCGGTTGAGAGACGGGTCGTGAGAGATAGAGAGCGGGTGAAAGACGGGTCGTGTGAGAGATAGAGATGAGAGAGAGATAGAGAGAGCGGGTGAAAGACGGGTCAGCGGTTGAGAGACGGGTCGTGGAGAGATAGAGAGAGCGGGTGAAAGACGGGGTCGTTAGAGAGAGCGGTTCGTCGTGTGAGATAGAGAGCGGGTGAAAGACGGGTCGTGAGAGATAGAGACGGGGTCGTTGAGAGACGGGTCGAGATAGAGAGAGCGGGTGAAAGACGGGTCGTGTGAGATAGAGAGAGCGGTTGAGAGGGGTCGTGTGAGAGATAGAGAGAGCGGGTGAAAGACGTCGTGAGAGAGAGGGTTGAGAGAGGTGAGAGAAGAGATGTTGATGGTCGTGTGAGAGATAGAGAGCGGGTGAAAGACGGGTCGTGTGAGAGATAGAGAGAGCGGGTGAAAGACGGGGTCGTGTGAGAGATAGAGAGAGCGGTTGAGAGACGGGGTCGTGTGAGAGATAGAGAGAGCGGGTGAAAGACGGGGTCGTGTGAGAGATAGAGAGAGCGGTTGAGAGACGGGGTCGTGTGAGAGATAGAGAGAGCGGTTGAGAGACGGGGTCGTGTGAGAGATAGAGAGAGCGGGTGAAAGACGGGGTCGTGTGAGAGATAGAGAGAGCGGGTGAGAGACGGGGTCGTGTGAGAGATAGAGAGAGCGGTTGAGAGACGGGGTCGTGTGAGAGATAGAGAGAGCGGGTGAAAGACGGGGTCGTGTGAGAGATAGAGAGAGCGGGTGAAAGACGGGGTCGTGTGAGAGATAGAGAGAGCGGTTGAGAGACGGGGTCGTGTGAGAGATAGAGAGAGCGGGTGAAAGACGGGGTCGTGTGAGAGATAGAGAGAGCGGTTGAGAGACGGGGTCGTGTGAGAGATAGAGAGAGCGGGTGAAAGACGGGGTCGTGTGAGAGATAGAGAGAGCGGGTGAAAGACGGGGTCGTGTGAGAGATAGAGAGAGCGGGTGAGAGACGGGGTCGTGTGAGAGATAGAGAGAGCGGGTGAAAGACGGGGTCGTGTGAGAGATAGAGAGAGCGGGTGAAAGACGGGGTCGTGTGAGAGATAGAGAGAGCGGGTGAGAGACGGGGTCGTGTGAGAGATAGAGAGAGCGGTTGAGAGACGGGGTCGTGTGAGAGATAGAGAGAGCGGGTGAAAGACGGGGTCGTGTGAGAGATAGAGAGAGCGGGTGAAAGACGGGGTCGTGTGAGAGATAGAGAGAGCGGGTGAGAGACGGGGTCGTGCGAGAGAGAGAGAGTGTGTCGTGAGAGAGAGAGCGCGGGTGAGAGACGGGGTCGTGCGAGAGAGAAAGAGAGCGGATGAGAGAGAGATTCGTGCGAGAGAGATGGAGAGCGGTTGAGAGACGGGGTCGTGTGAGAGATAGAGAGAGCGAGTGAGAGACGGGGTCGTGTGAGAGATAGAGAGAGCGGGTGAGAGACGGGGTCGTGTGAAAGATAGAGAGAGCGGGTGAGAAATGTGGTCGTGCGAGCGAGAGAGAGAGAGAGAGAGCGGGTGAGAGACGGGGTCATACGAGAGGTTGAAAGACAGAGGTTGAAAAAGCGAACGAGCAATTATCCTCTGACCCTTCAAAATTCTGAACCATTTGTCGTGGCATTTCTAGTAAGAAGAGATTTTTTTTTAACAAAGCTCGTTCCTTAATCTGCTTTTATAATGGCAGTTATACAATCAGCCATAGCGGACTGGGGGTATGGTGTTCTGGACTCTGTACAGGGTGTCAAAGATCATATATTCTTATTTAAAAATAATATAAAATATCGTCACAGATATTATCTGCGATGTGACATGTAGGAAACTCACTGATGTGCCCCCTTTGAACACCCTTATTTTTCTTGTCCATCCACCCGCACCCCTTGTTGACAGCATGTGACCATCGTCTGTCGTAGTCTCCTGACGTGCGTTAGTCTCTTCGCCCCTCGGGGTGTGCCTACAGTGCCAGTGCAGTAGATATGTTTGCAAACTCTTTTCCCCATCGTCGTAAAGACTGGCACAAGAAGTTTGAGAATCGCCCGAGAGTGTCTCTCAGATGGTGAATAATTAGCCGTATCTATGCCAAGCAATGATGGAAGAGATTTAATAATAATAATAATAATAGTGAAGATTTTTATAGCGCATATTCACACTCATAGAGAGCATGCTCTTAGCGCTTGTTTTCCGTGCAGCAGACCAAGTGGGGTCCTTGCTGGTCTCGATGCCTGTCACTTGATGAACACCAGCCTCCGTGGTCCAGCGACTACTGGAGCACTTAGTGTAAGCACTCAGCCGCTTGTACCACCCTCACCTCCACAGTCTCAGCCGCCACTTCTCGTAAGAACAAACAACTGCCCCTGGCTGGTACATGACTAACAACCATGAACTGACCACTGTCTCCACCTTTCCGGATAAAGTCTCTGCGTGCTGCGACAACTTGACATTGTGACAACACCACTTTGTGCGACAACAGCACACACACACACACACACACACACACACACACACACACACACACGGACACACACACACCTGATGTTGACATCCAACACTATCTCTCGCTTTCATCTGTCGTCCTCAAGCAGCTCACAGCGCCCTCTAACACTAGAGTAGACCAAACTGAGGCAGTCAAGCGCCTCTCTTCTACTTCTGCATCCAAAATATTTTACATCGGTGGTATTTTTTAGAACTGGGTATCTGATTGTTGCTAGTCACTCGTAGAATGTGGGTTGCCTCCTCAGACAGTGCACTTTGTCTTTTTGGAGGGAAAGCAGGTGCAGAAGGTTTAATGCGGTTAGTGGAACTCTTGTCATCATTTGAAATAATTACAGGGATAACAGGAATAATTACATGGGAGAGAATCTTTTCACCGTGACGAAGGTTCTCAGGGTTTTACTCTTCTAACAAATTCAGCGTTCATCGGGAAGTTGAAAAAATAAAATATCAACATCACCTATATGTGTAACATTATTTCTTATCATTTTAAGTTGTACACATTTATCGTATATGTAATAAATTTATTGAACAGGTACTAAGAACCGTCCTGACATGGATCAGACAGATCCATTTGTCCACGTGTATGTTGGAGAAACGAACACAAATATATTTGTGAGAACTTTGACTCTTTCCCTGTGATTCAGTGAGAGAGAGAGACAGAGACAGAGAGAGAGACAGAGGTGGTGTTTGACCTGACAAACTTATTCGGCTTTTGTCACCTGCTGGATTCCTGAGGCTAATGTTTTGTCCAAACCTGCACAGAAATCGTTCAGTAAGGCTACCGTCAGACCTACAAGACTATTCATGTGTGACCAGGGTCCCATCAATGGAGTATCACAGAAGGGGGGGGAACTAGGCGACTGTCGATGAGAATCAACAGACTTGTCGATGACAGGTCTGAGGCCGCTGTGTGTCATATTACAGGTCAAGGGAGGCATGCTGGCCTGTGAGGCGTATGCTAGCGTGTAAGAGGCATGCTGGCGTGTGAGGGGTATGTTGGCCTGTGAGAGGCATGCTGGCGTGTAAGAGGTATGCTGGTCTGTGAGGGGTATGCTGGCCTGTGAGAGGCATGCTGGCGTGTAAGAGGCATGCTGGCGTGTGAGGGGTATGTTGGCCTGTGAGAGGCATGCTGGCGTGTAAGAGGTATGCTGGTCTGTGAGGGGTATGCTGGCCTGTGAGAGGCATGCTGGCGTGTAAGAGGTATGTTGGCCTGTGAGGGGTATGTTGGCCTGTGAGAGGCATGCTGGCGTGTAAGAGGTATGCTGGTCTGTGAGGGGTATGTTGGCCTGTGAGAGGCATGCTGGCGTGTAAGAGGTATGCTGGTCTGTGAGGGGTATGTTGGCCTGTGAGAGGCATGCTGGCGTGTGAGGGTCTGGCGTGTGAGGGTTATGCTGGTCTGTGAGAGGCATGTTGGCCTGTAAGGGGCATGCTGGCGTGTGAAAGGCATGTTTGCCTTTGAGGGGTATGCTGGCGTGTAAGAGGTATGCTGGTCTGTGAGGGGTATGCTCGCCTGTGAGAGGCATGCTGGCGTGTAAGAGGTATGCTGGTCTGTGAGGGGTATGCTGGCCTGTGAGAGGCATGCTGGCGTGTGAGGGGTATGTTGGCCTGTGAGAGGCATGCTGGCGTGTAAGAGGTATGCTGGTCTGTGAGGGGTATGTTGGCCTGTGAGAGGCATGCTGGCGTGTAAGAGGTATGCTGGTCTGTGAGGGGTATGTTGGCCTGTGAGAGGCATGCTGGCGTGTAAGAGGTATGCTGGTCTGTGAGGGGTATGTTGGCCTGTGAGAGGCATGCTGGCGTGTGAGGGTCTGGCGTGTGAGGGTTATGCTGGTCTGTGAGAGGCATGTTGGCCTGTGAGGGGCATGCTGGCGTGTGAAAGGCATGTTTGCCTTTGAGGGGTATGCTGGCTTGTGAGGGGTATGCTGGCCTGTGAGAGGTATGCTGGACTTTGAGGGATTTGTTGGCTTGTGAGGTACATGCTGGCCTGTGAGGGGCTGGAGGGTAGACTCGCAGTTGCCGTGACCTATCTTATCAATAATGCAAGGAGTGAGGCGATGTATGTGTGTGTGGCAGTGGAATCTTTGTCAAACCCACACCATTTGTTCCATACCCACCAAGTGTGGCAGGAATTTCCTTTTGATTGCGGCTTGGTCACGGGATATGTTTGGTTGCTCTACGTTGGCTCGGAGTATGTTTATTTTGATTTCTGCATTCTAATATGTTACCTGTCGCTCCAGAAAACTGAATACAGTGTAAACTG